>QYAI01000039.1:0-188155 GCA_003988855.1 Arachnopeziza araneosa | reverse complement strand
GTGTGGTGGGATGTTGGACGCGACCGCGAACATTTTGGTGATGCACCCAGCTTAGTCAGCTCTAAACTGACACTATAGTGTCAACGTATGGGTTGCCCTAAACCTCTGAGAGGATGACTAAGCGGCTGTTGTTTCAAGCGAGCCGAACGCCTTACTTCAACCTTCAACCCGAAGCTTTGCATCTTCTTCTAACCACCAAGCATTACAATGAGACGCCTCAAAGCCTTCAAGAATTCAGTGAGAGGTATCTTGAAAAGAGCGAAGCTTGTTCTCACTGGCGAACACCTATCTCAATCCGAACGTTATTCTTCAGATAACCCTGACCACATACGAGTTGGCCAAAACCCACCACTATGTCGGAATTGCAGCTACTTTGTCAGCCAGCCACGAGACCTTGAAGAATGGACACCTATATCATTAACATTCGCGCGGCTCAAAGCATCGGCAGAACTGGGCTGTCACCTTTGCTCCCTCTTGTACAACGGGGCTTGGACGCCACAGCATTTGCTTCTAGTCCCGACACAGCAGTTGAGTGATGTAGACCCTCCCCCAGACCTATTTTTATGTGGCATATTTCCAGCAAAGGACGAGAATGGAGAGGTAGGTACTTATTTTCGAATCGAAGCAATTGCTGCGTTCAGTGATGATCTGAGCAAGGCGTGGCAGTTGAGAAGCATAGCTCTGATACCAGAAGAAGGTGAGTCTTAGCGCCCAGCACCTTTTAACCTCTAAATATATATCACTAAGTTAATGCACACTAGAAATGGCGACCGGCATGATTCACACGGTCGACACTACGAATTCAGCTGCCGAAGTCGCTCGGCAAGCTTTGTCGTGGATTGAAGAATGTCACACCACACATTCAAGATGTCAATTGATCGCCACTTCAACGGCCTGGAAACCGACGAGATTGATATATACAGGACAACCTGATCTAGATTTGGTGCCTCGACTATGTAAATCTTCCAGCCTTCCTTCCGACACCCATTATGTTACATTGAGTCATTGTTGGGGGTCGATCAAAATGTTTAAACTCCTTTCCACTAATATAGAGATGCTATTGAAAGAACTTCCCCTTTCGGAACTCACTCAAGTATTTCGAGATGCAATTGATCTGGCTCGCCGTCTTGGCATCAGCTACATCTGGATCGATTCCCTCTGTATAATGCAAGACTCAGTCGAGGATTGGGAGCACGAGTCCGCACTTATGGGAAATGTCTACAAGTCCTCATGGTGCAACATAGCAGCTACAGGCTTTGAAAACGGTCTTCCGGGGATGTACGTTCGTCGCAACCCTGAACTTCTCAAATCTATAACGGTCACCATCAAAGTCCGAAATCCGAGTAACGACAAATTAGCCAAGAACTACAAAGGGAGATATGTGTGTATGGAGAATTGCTGCAATAGAGATGTCACTAATGCCCCGCTGAATCAACGCGCTTGGGTTTATCAAGAACGGCTTTTGTCGCCGCGCGTCCTGCATCTGACTGCGAGGCAGGCATTTTGGGAATGCTCTGGAATGGAGGGGTGTGAGACTTTCCCGAATGGTCTTCCGAAGGCTTTGAAATGCCGTTTTAAGACTAGAATGGCGGATTTGATTTGTGCACCACCAATTGCAACGGCTTCAGTAGACCTTTCTTCTGAAAATGGCAATAAAGATCCTGAGAATGTTGCACTTGAGAATGGCGCTCTTGAGAATGAAGCTTCTGGGAATGGCAGAGCTAGAGATTACGCTTCTGAAGATGGCTCTACCGCTGAGTCATGTTTGGAAGAAGGGATGCTCGAACTTTGGTGGCAAATTGTCCGAGGTTACAATATAGGAAATCTCACAAATCACGAAGACAAGTTTATCGCCATCTCAGGGGTAGCCAAAGAGATGAAAGATCGTCTGAACGATGAGTATGTAGCAGGTCTCTGGAAGAGACACCTTCTGTACCATCTCACCTGGTCAACGGCCGAATCTGAAGCCGATGGCGATTTGGGATGGGGTAAAAAGCCCCGGCCCCAGGCGTATCAAGCGCCTTCCTGGTCTTGGGCATCGGTCAATGAAAGAGTCGATCGAGGAATTCACCTCAGCGCCGATCCTTTGGCAAGTCTAATTGACTATAAAGTCACTGTTACTGGGCCGTCGGAGTTTGGTCGTGTCACTGACGGCTATGTTCGAATCCGGGGGTGGCTTACACAAGCGACTTTCCAATCGAGCGACGAGACACTGCGCGAGAGATGGGATGAAAGCGAAGTGCACAAATTATGCTTGAAATCAGGTCCATCAACTTACAATTTGGTCCTACCTATACTGCAACCCGATGTCCGAGTCGTTGTTCCGAGTGCAGTTCATGATGGATATCCCTCATATCCTACGAGAGATGGGATTGGTAGCCGGGATTTCTATCTCCTACCTATGTTCGACGCGACGCTTTTGTGGGTGGGCCTTATTTTGCAGCGTACCAATGGAGGAATCAAGGGTCAGTATCAGCGTTTAGGGGTGTTTTATATGCTTGCAGAGGAGGAATCCTATGAGGCTTTTCGGTCCCATCGCCCTTACCTGGAGCCTGAGGATTACGAAGAGTCTAATGATTTTGGGTTTACTATTTCGATTATTTGAGGAGCCAACTCCTTTCTTGGTGATAACTGCCTAGGTATGTTAATATATGATGATCAACATGCTAAACACGGAGAAGTTTTGCGCTAACTTCAATAGATATTCTGTAGGGAGACGTGATGTTGAGAACAGATCTTGAATGTTACACAGGCACGACGCTGTGTTCGCTGACTAATCGTTCCTTTTGAAAACGTACCGTGAAAACCAGGCTTAACATTTTACCTTCTCAAAAAGACAAATGAATGGTAGAATTTTGAAGTTGATGGGCTCCGCAATGAACAACCCCTCTGAGATTCCTCCATGGTTTGCCTACCCAAAGCTGAACACTACAAAGCGCGAGATTCGATTCATCCACCTACAGCCTCGTCTGTCTGACAACGACCCAGCGATCGAATACTACATATCTGTGGTCAATCTTGACCAAGAGCCAGAGTACGAAGCTCTGTCGTATGAATGGGGACCTCCGGCCCCAGACAACAGGTATCCCGTCACGATTGACGGGACAACGATCTACATCCGGAAAAATCTATAGACAACTCTTTCAGTTCTGCAGCCAGTTAGAGATCAGCCTCGCGTCTTTTGGATCGATTACCTCTGTATCAACTAGGAGAATGTATTGGAGCGCAATCATCAGGTTGGCCAGATGAGCAGGATTTACTCCCAAGCTAAATCCGTTGTTGCTTGGTTAGGGAGTTTAAAGGCTCTGTCTGGCTCATCTAAGCTTAATTTTTCGTCCATTAGTTCCCTTGAGTTTGACGTTTCGCCATCTGAGTCCCTTGATTAGTTCCGAGCTGATCACTCTTTAGGGCTGTGGGAGCAATTAACGGCATACACGGATTTCTTTTGCTCAAAGCCCTTACATTTTCTGAAAGTTCTTTGCTGTATGAAGTATCGGACTAGGCTTTGGATCATCCAAGAAATTGTGCTCGCTGCTCAAATATCTCTACAGCTTGGAAGCCATACGGTGTCATGGCGTAAGCTGGAAGAAATATTCAGACCCATGTTAGATGATGAGAAGTTTTTGGAAGGTTATCTCCGTCAGATCATCCTGACAATTCGAGACTTGATGCCGTTTAAGCTATTTATACAGCGAAGGTATCATCAATCTACTCTTGCGGAAACCGAAAAAAAATTACATTGCGTCTTATGGGCACGATTTTCTGAGGGGAAAAATTCGCACAGAATGCCTTTGGTCAATTTGGCGAATGAGTTTTCGAATTCAGAATGCTGTGATATGCGCGACAAAATTTTCGGAATGGTTGAATTTAGCCAGTAAGGAAGTGGCAAAGCCGGATTATTTCTTGAATATTGTAGAAATTTGCTGCAGAATATTTGCGTATTATGGATTACTTTTCTCTTTCTTGCGCATCGCATTCAGTTAGTAAGCTTGCCGCTCTTGCTCAGGCGCTAATCACCCTCGGCTCACCCTCGGCTCAGTCGACTCGCCTGAGTAACCTGAGCACCCTGAGCAACTCACCTGAGCAACCTGAGTACCCTGAGCACCCCTGAGCACCCTGAGCACCTCACCTGAGCAGGCCTGAGCAGCTCACCTGAGCCGGCCTGAGCATCCTGAGCAAGATTTACCACATCGTCACGTGTTTTGACTTCTCGCTTTTTAACCAATCACACTTGATCTGACCTCTGTTCACTTTTGTCAAGTTTTGACGACGATGCTCAAGGAGCCCAAACAAGTTCCCAAGGAACCCAAAGTGGACACTTTCCAGAAATATACTCAGTGCTTTGCCTGTAGTGTAAGTTAGATCAATATGAATACCCCTGAGGGGAGTACTGCTCTTCCCTCTATAAATTCCTTCCTGCTCCGTAGTTGTCGTGATCTGAATACCTCCCTTCTTCAATCTCACCGTTCGATCGACTTCCTAAATCTCTCTGCACAATTTGTTTTATCAATTGCCTCCTATCTGCTAGTCCGTGCAAGTTACTATTTCAGTATCCTCAATGCCCAAAAAGGAGTCGCCGGAGGAGTTCTTCGCACGATCCCGCGGCAAAGGCTCTGTTATCAAGTCAGAAATTGTCAACGGAAGCAAGGTGAAAAAAGACCTCTAACCAGGAACAGAGAAAAACTATACTCGTGCTTTTGCGCGATGGGACCAGTAAGGACTATTTCCTTACCTCCAGCAAAAATTTCTTCTAACCCTTATCTCTTTACTAAATAAGTATAAACTCGAACACCCTAGAGCTACTCCAGATGATATAGAGACGTCGAAAGATTAGGCCAGATGTACTGCATATAGTATCGTAGGTGCTTATAGCGACGATATTGCAGGGTTAGGCTCTGTTGTCCGCTCGTGGAAAGATCTTACAGCAAGCTAGCAGTAGGCTGAACGCAAGCTAAAGATAGACCCTGAAGTAGTTACTACTATCTCGAACGTAGGTCCTAGAGGTGTTATTTCCACTTAGTTGTGGTATTATATGCAATCGCTAATAGAGTATAGTTTATAAAAGGTCCTTTGCAGAAGGAAATCGGCCTGCGCTATAGGAAGCGAGAGAGGAAGTACGGCACCATGATTCACTTTATTCACCTTGGAACACAGCTCTGGTCAAATAATTGGCATATTTACAGAAAACCAAGAGCAAGATTGGAAGTATAGGGCTAGCTACAAATGCAAGTATTCACATCAGCAAGAGTCGGCGAGTACATACAGTCAACCTGCTGTTCTAGGTCAGGTCGAGGCCTTTATTATCGAGTAAGTCCTCTGGTTCCTCAAACTCTTCCGATACCAGGCGAACGACTAACGGTATATTCTAGGACATTACTTTTGCGGTGTTCCGAAATAAGGATGGAAGGGCAGAGTTTGCCATGCAGGTTGTACGAGACGCAAAAAACATGACATTTAAGCTAGATAAAAGGTGCTGTTCTATTACCTAACACCTTGAAGCTATTCTCCAAAGACTAATTATGAAAATAAGCTGGAGCACTTATTGCACGAAGGTTTACAACCTCGACCGCTCTTTTGTAATTCGATTCTTACGTATCTCGCTAAGTTCATCGCAAAAGAAGTCTTCAGAGATTACAAGACGATGAAAGAGCTTCTTAGTCTCGAGCTAGCCGGAGATAAGATGTTCTAACTTTGCTAAGATTCAGAGGTCTTTGATCTGCCTTTCTTCCAGAAAGATAATAGAGAGATCGACACGGCAAACACACTTAGTAAACGTGTAAGAGAGTTGGGCTTTCGTTCGGGATATGAGCTCTTGCCTACAATCTATGATTTCAGAGCCGAAGGTTTATTTCTTATTAGTATGCTTTACGTACTAATTAGGCGGATGTGTCTTCAAAACTAACGTGTTCTTAGATAAGCTCTATTTAACGGCTTAGAGGATAAAACATAGCGGCTATACCGATAAGAACACTTATCGTGATTATTATGCACCTAACAACGCTGGAACTGACGGCCAAGAAAACTACTTCGGCGATAAGCTACGTAGTATTGTTAACGACAGATTCCGGTCCATAACCTTGTGTCGCAATCCTGAACTTTGGCAGTCTCTTCCGGCAGAAAAACAGCATGAGCTTGAAAGTAGCCTAGAATTTACCGCTATCGAACGAGAGCTAGAAGCTCTGTCTCTAGATCCAAGAGACGACTCGGCTGTCATAGATCGACGAAAGAAGTTACGTGCAAAGAAAAGAAAGCTTATTGCTGAAGAGCTTCGCAAAAGCCGGAAACTCTAGCCGAGCAGAATTCCTTTCAACAAGGACGAAAACCACTTAACCGAGTATCACCAGACTATATTTTCCCGCGTCCGCACCTTGATGCCAGAACGCGACCGCTTGGCATCTAGTTTGTTTACCGTCGCTTCTATTCGTAGTAAAGAAGGCCGAGCAGTTCTTCGTGATATGATCGCGCTCTATCAGCAAGAAACTAAAGTAGCGGTTCGTCCGGGCTTGGAACTAGAGAAGTGCCTTTGCTTGTTGACAGAGTCTAAGAGGAAGATAGATAGGTTCGTATACTTCTTAAAACTCTTTTCAGGGTTCGTATAAGACAAAGTGCTAATGTTAGATTTTTGAATAGTAAGCCGGCTGCCCAGAGATAGAGGCACATCTATAGCTGTTATAAAAAAAGCCTTAGAGCTACTTATAAGTTTGCAGAAATGTGTTTCTTCTGCAGCGAATAAGTTATAAGAAAAGACGAGTAAGAGAACTATTGCCAAGTTTACTTGGACGGCCATAAACCTCTACCGGCTTAGTGTGATCCACTCTTCTACGGCGAGACTCTAGCCTCGCCAGGCACACGTCTCTTCTGTCTGGACGATGCAACACTTTCAGCTGCAGAACGAATGCATCAGTTCTATGATAAGGTCGAATGAAGAGATCATATCTCCTACTACTTTGGAATCTTCGAAAAATATGTTAGAATTCTGAATAAGAGCACATCACCTAAATGCTTAATTCCAAGGTCACACTGTCCTGGCGCTTTCGTATTAGCGCAACAGGTGAAATTTCACTTGCAGAACGATCATGGTGCTGAATTCGTCAAGAGAGCGAAGAAATCCCGGTCCCTGGATGAAGTGAACTCTAGGTTCCCTAAAACTAAGAGAATCAGAAGCGTTATTAAGCACGAACTAGACACAGATGTTGGAGAATGCTCCGAACCAACATACGAATTTGTATACCAGACGGCGGAACAGTAGTGTAGAAAAAGCTCTAATGCCTCGAATCTAGCAGCTATTCGCTCTGCTTCTTCAAGTACGCTATCAACTACTTTCTCGACAGCTCCGCTAACGCTGCCTTCACTTAATTCGAGAGCTTCAACGCCAATAACAGACGAATGCGGAAGTGCGACTTATATGCCAGTGTCACAAATTCCCAATGACGCCAATAGCAATATTGACCTACTCTTTCTTTCGCCAGATACCGCCACACCTCTAGGAGACAACACAATTCGCTCATTACCACGTCAAAGCTTTGCTATTACCTCCCGTGAATCGAACTCCGTGACGGAATCTTCTGAGGTGTCCAACACACCGTCGGAATATGATGTGATTGAAGTAGAGGACCTTACAGACCTTACAGACCTTGACGAACAGTCTCAAGCCTTAGAGTCTCTTACACATGTTGCCACAGCTCCGAGTATGTGTTAATAACACCGATGTTTCGAAGACTTGAGTCTGACTAAAATATAGGAGCTTTTATTGCTCTAGCGGACGACAGTAACTAGCTGGACCTTTCGACTATCAGAGACACTCTACTCGGCGAGAAGCCATTAGTGAAGTCAACTAATGTTCTGACCTATGAAGATATAGTTGCCAAGAAAGAAAAGCGCAAATGCTTTAATAAAGATTTTGTGTTTGTCGGCGACTCGTTAGATTCAGGTAACTCGAGACTACTTATTCAATCTTTGTACCGTTTGCTCATCACAAACTAGATCTACGGAATATTCTTGATCGCGAAGAGCTACTCGACTCACATATCAGTAGAGCCTACAGTAGTCCTGGTAGCGGCTCTGCAGAAGATATACCTACTTCTCATCAAGGCCCAGAATATCAGCAGCTCAGCGAACAAGCTGTTCAGGAAACTAGGCCATCCGCTGTGGACCCCGAGGATAACTAGTTCGAAGTTGAGCGAGTTATAGACGATCAAGTTGTCCCGGTTAGTCGAGGGAGGCGAAAGAAGATGATTACCTAATACTGGGTCAAGTGGAAAGAATATCCAGAAGATGATAACACCTGGGTTAATGAGGCTGATATGTACGAGAATCTCATTAAGGCCTATATGGCAGGAAAGAGCTCAGATTGAAGTTGTGTCACATGTAAGATCACTTGAAGGCACGTGTCGGTCGTTCCAGTACTTCTTTGTCCTGTTTTATATGTACATGGTCATGTTCTCCATCCTTCTTTAATAAATCAATCGATTCTCGACTAACAAGTTACTACTGCTTGGGCTTTGACGCCCTGGTTGGCAAGGTTCAAAGAGGTCAGGCCGTCAAGGACATCGTCTCCTTCGGGAACAAGGTCGTTCCAACGACTTGGATAGCCTCCGGTAGCAAGGTGCTCCCGATGGAGTTCGCTGTCGTCCCTGCCGCGTATGTCGTGTTTCTTCAGCATTTTCTAGCTATTGACTCCTCTCACTAGGACTGCCACGCCCGCCCCTACACCCGCCTTCCTCTTGGACTTCCTCTCCGTTCTCGCCTTGAACGAGTGCGACGGTCTGTTCGGCATCGACACTATCGCCAAGGGTGCTTGGACCGAGATGAGTATTGGGGATGCGAGTGTTGTAGTGCCTAGCAATGACAGCGACGGCTACGACCAGGACAAGTTCATCCCCGTCGCGTTCACGTTCGACGAGAAGAATCCCAAGTTCAAGGTGCACGGCAAGTGTGGCAAGGGCGAACACAAGCACTCGTCGAAGCCGAAGTAAAGTGCGTTGAGCCCGCCTACTCTCGAAACGCCCGATGTTGCTAATGTCCACTGCAGTGTCACATTGCGTTCATTGACACAAGCATCGGCTACTTACTTGTGCTCAACCGCAGCTACGTCGGACATTTTGAACCCCCTAATTTTTTCCTTTCCGTCTTTGCGATTCTACTAAGCGCTTACGTAAAGCGAAGATCTTCATAGATAATTAACAATCTTCTTCTCCACTCACAGATTCCGTCGTCTCTTTACTACCATTCTCTGCAAGACCTCGGCCGCCTGTGACGATTGCACCTGGAGTGAAGCCGAGTCTTGCCTGACCAGACAGAATCCTGTAGATAATTACTTGGAAGGAACTTTCCTTCCCTCTTTTCTTGACATCCCCGTGCTGAATTTCTCGCATCGCGTCTTCCAGGTACAGCGCTTAGTGCGATGCATTCGTACACGCTAAGGACTTCGTGTTGGCGGTTGAGTAATGTAACTTCCCTCGCTTAGGCTTACCGCCTGGCAGTACTCTGCATATAGTCAGCCTTGCACTTTCTACCTGCCACTCAAGACTACAACACTCAAGACAACTAAGACTCTTCTACACTCCTTGACGCGTGATAGTTCGCAACTACTATATAATCACTCACCTATCCCTCGATCTTCTCGCCACCCGAGTCCTCTCTCTGAGATCAATGTCGTATTTCCCAGAACTTTCACTTCCAATAATGTACGACCATGACGAGTGGCCCAAGATGCCGGATGGTAGCGACTTCGACGGCAAACAGCTGCTTACCTTAGTCCGCAGCGGTAACAGCCCCTTCCACGGACTTTGGGATGTAAACCTACTCATTCGAGAGATTGAGGAGAATCTCGACACCCAGGTGATTGACATCCCGGTCATCTCCAAGGGCTCCAATAACTACGTGAGTTCCTGTTTGAAATCTTCATAATCCGATTCCATGCTAAACTGAGGTTAGGTAGTGCACAGGGTCTCCACCTCAAACTGTCGAATCGACCAGACATCGTGGCGCGTATGTCTCGTGACGATGTTAATATGCCTAACTTTGACGGCGCCTTAATTCATAAGCAAGTTCCCGAGGTCAAGTTCGAGGTGGCAGTTTACTAGCTCTTGCACTCAGAGCCTAATATCTTGGCCTCTCGCCTGCTTTACCACCGTATCCCAGTTCAGCACGTTGGTCCTAGACTTGATCTCCCTCAGGATATTGCGGGCCGTCACTTGTTCTTATTTGAAAGAGCAGAGGGAGAGAAGAATCTATGGCGGAATCTCAGCCCAGAACAAAAGGCACGTGCCTATGTCAGCAATCTGTTCTGCTTAATCTAATTTAACTGTGCTAATCTTCTCTCTAGGCTTGCCTTCTTTCTCAGTCAGCTCGTATCCGCGCATCATTATTCAATTTCAATCTCCCGCTCGACTTCGCCGCTGTTTGGCTCCGCGAACGCCTCTTTGAACAGAAGCCCAAATTGCTTCCCATTCCTGTTGCTCCCACACGCGAGTTCTGCGTTGCTCTTTTTATGTCCAAGATCGAAGCGACAATCAGGAACATAGGCGACATGATCGGGTAGGAGAGTGACAATGTCACCGCTAGTCCCATTGCTGCGGCGGCCAAGAAGTCCCTCCTGCGCCTCATCTTACACATCATGCCTGCAGATAGCGGACAGACCTCTCTCTATCGTCTCGTTCTCGAGCACGGCGATTTCGGCATTCACAACATGTCGATTACAATAGATGCAAACGATCAACCCCTCGTGACGTCCCTGTACGACTGGGAGACGAGGTGCATTGTGCCGGCTATCTTGTCCGATCCGTTGATGGCGGTGATCGTCGATCTAGTGACAGATGAGAATGCTGCCCCTTCATTTATTCGAGTACCTGACAACGCAACTCCAGACGACCGCGTGCAGTACATGACATAGGCGAGGCAATATTTCATAGTACGTCCTTCTTTCTCAGTGCATGAGCAGAGAAGTAACTGCCTTTCTCCGCGTAGACTCTCTTCAATCAAGCGCCCAATTACGAACGCGCAATCCAGGCAGGGAAAGACGCACGCCACCTTTGGTTTGCGTTACGAGAGTGGCGTGGTGACGATCCGGAGGGATATTTCGGTGACCTGGGAGCTTGGGCTGAGAGGAGGATGAAGGAGCTTGGCGTTGATTCAGCGATGTCACGGATTGTGTACGATAGCTGATCGCCTTTCTTGTTCCCCTTGCTTTCGATATTCTGCCTGATTCCAACAACCTCCCATCGACGAATTTGACGAAGGGTGGTAAGGCTTAGAAGGGAGGACTGTGACCAACAGCCGGATGGCGTGTACTAGGTCAAGCTCATGAGAAATATAGAACTTAGAAGGTACAATATACTACAAGATCCTGCTGGTCACCCACAGCTGGCTGCCCGAGGTCTTCCTTCTGTCCTACAAGCTCCTCCTACAGCTGCATGTCAAACTAGTAGCCCCTCACTATGCCTCGTTTGACAATCACGAGGTTGCCGTCCCCATCTTTCTCAACGACTGGACTCTGGCTGAAGTCCTGAGCTTTGCTCTCTCGGCCATGATTAGGGCATTCCCTACAAACGACATCCCCACTCTGATGTTGTTCCGAACCATCCTGGGTCAGACAATAATGATATGAGGCACCGCAGATCTTGATCTTCTGCTTGCATCCTCTGGCAACGCAGGTCCGTTGTATGTGAACGTTGTTTTGGTGGCCACAGACAGAGCAGTTCCCTTTTCCACTGGAGGATTTCATATTGCTAGTCACTCGTCAGATAAAATATTAAATGGCATGGCGTTTTCACTAACATCAAAAACGGAGGTAACTTATAATAAATGAAGTGGAGGTAACCAAACAGTCAGATGCTAAGGAACTTTGCTTTCCTAAACAGACTCATGTCAATATTTTGGACATTAATCGGCCGGGGAAACGTACCTGTAACAAAGTAAATACTTCACAAGTTGATCTTATCGGGCTGGGGGGCTGATGTCTCTTCAATCCTATTTGAAAGTCGCTGGGGAATCTAGTAGTAGCATTATATAGATATCGTCCTCACTATGGGACGTTCCATTATCCCAACTGTTGGAACATGAAAATGGCCTCTTCGTGAATCAAGTCAAGGCCAGTTATTTACGAGCTCATGGTGCTCCTGACTCTCAATGAGTCGGAGTCGGAGACACGGGGCCTCGTAGCCTATTTTCCCGTCTGGTATATGTGAGAACTAGTGTCGGGCCTGGCGGCCGGCGTTACGCTGTGAATTTATCGAATGGTTCTATTAGAAAACAAAGGAAACTACCAGTTCTGTAGCGAAGAGATGTTGGAAGTGGCCGCACAGTAAGAGATACTGAGGTTCTGGCAGCTGCGCGGCTGCCGTCCAGCAACCACTTAACAAGCCCCATCATCTAGGATACCCCCTGCTGAAGAGATAACCATCACCCAAATGACAGCCTGGTCACTGAGTATGCCGCGCGCTTGGCTTTTTTTGAATCGATTTTGCGATTCATGAGAAGGCGGCCCGAGGCTCGGCGCTAACCTAGCGCGAGCACGGGCTTTGTTTGTCGTGAGCCTCTCTCGGCAATTTAAATACCTACACCTAACTTACACCTATAGACATAGACATAGACATGAGTCGCAGCTTTCAAGTCGCAGCATCTCTTTTAACGTCATGGAGGATGCCGTCCGTCCAAATGAGCAGGCGTTTAAGGCTATGTACGAGAGAGGTTATTGCACTTGGTTTAGTCTTTACGAGATGACAATTGCAGATACCAAAACCCATCTTCCTTCGTGGGATTGTCTATTTCAACTTGAGAATGCATTTCTCGACCACCCTTCTTTCCCAGAAAATCTTGCGGTAGACGCGTCATTTTCGAATACTGTCATTGCAACGGGGATATCTACATGGAGAACCGCGCAGGGACCTTGCGATTTACCGTCCTTTGATCAAGAATTCTTTATCCCAGTCGCGTCAGATCGTCCTACGATTCTCGCTATCTCGGATCCGCAACAGTCTACATTCGTGTTCTCGCGAAGCTTCAGTGAGGACGACGACCATATTACTTTGCTCATACTTGCCTGGACCTACATACTTTCTGCACGATGGGCCGAGATCATTCCCGGAGCGTCTGGGCCTGAATACAGCAATTGCGAGGCCGAATGGGATGACAAAAACATCCTACTTAAAAGGGCCTCGACTGGTTCCACCACAGCGATTATAGACTTGGGCGATATTGATGATGACGCCGCTCGGTGGTGGTCAGCGGTCCTCGCCCTAGACGGAGGTTGGAATGCATCTATTCCAAGTGACAAAGGTCCTATCCTCCACTCACCCTGGTATACGAAGCTTGTGTCAGAACAAAGCTTTATCCTTTCACGCGGCACGAAATCTAGCCCCCTTCCATCTCAGCATCGTGCAGCATCATTCGCCACCGCCTTGCGCTATCTTTCTAGCTACTGCGAATTCCACAAAGTAGCTGAGCAGAACTATGCTGCTTTGGCTGCGACATTACTTCTCCCTGTGGCCAGATTCGACAACAGAAGAGTTCAGTTACCGACCCCTCGAGTTCGCCGTAAAGTACGACTCAACAAAGAGTCGATCTGCAAGACTCTAGCATGGAGCGAAAATCTTAACCAACTAGACAGGCTCCTCACTCTAAGCTGTAACGCAGTAGGAACCAAAGCACTTCTAAACAGCGTCTTCTTTGAACCTGGTGTGGCATGTAATATCTGCGGAGCATGGTTGCAAGGGACCTTCGCATTTCTCGACTCAGATATCGTGCAGGACCAGCATATCCTACTTCGTGTCTTGATGAAGCGGGATCCTAGCCTGGGATTTCTCTGGCTTGGTGCTTTCATCATCGGAGCACAAACACGTTCCTTGCAAGAGGCTCGTCAGGCCTGGTGGAAAATCGACCTTCATGTGGCAGCATGGACCGGAACGCTTATGTCTTTTATACAAGAGCCTGTGTCAACACTACCTCCTGGGACAGAAGAAATTTCGCGTGCTGACGAATGTCGATTGATGTACTTGTCCCATGACCAATACTATACTGTCCTCCCGCTCTTTCCATTCGCTCCGTTCGGTTCTACAGCGATAACAGACACCAACATCGACGTTCGTCAACATGCACGATGTGAGACAAGTCACGGCCTCGAATACGAAGGTTTGACCTGGCGCTGTCGTGGTGTCCAGAGCATAGCTACCACTGTTCCTAGAATTCTCTTACGCGCCAAAGATGGGCAGCCAACAGACGGCAATATTTCCGTTACTTACGACAATCTCGACAACGAGGATGATGACTGTTCGGAAATGGTGACTAGGAACATTTTCACTTGGCTGCGCGATGAGGACGGCTTTCCTGTCGCGGAGAGGGCTATTCGTGAACACGAGTGGATAGACAATTTGGACTCGGACGATGACTGTCCGATTACAGGCGACGCTCAATCTACTGTGGGAGGCAATCTGCACGGATGGCTGTTGAAGACAATGACCAGACGGTCCAATTCGCTCTAACGGGTAATGGAGGAGTGCGAGGTGTGGAAGGGCGTTATGTTCATCGTCTCATGTATATTAACTTCTAGATTAAACTTAAATATACTGGACCAGCGACAAGGCTACTCGTCTTATTTCTAGGGCGAGCGATGGAAGGGGCTGTTAGGAAATGGTTGAAGAGGGGAAAGATCGGCAGACGACTATGTGACAAAGCCAAAATAAATTTGTTTGATGGGGAAAGTGCTAACCAGTTCTATATCACAAAATTTCCCGTAATCGTGGACACAAATCTGTGCTATGATCAACCACTCCAGTCAAGTCGCCATGGCTCACTTTCCCGCGATATGAAGTAACTGGATAATAACCTTCGCCACCAAGGTTGTGAAGGAGAAAGATAGTCGGGACTGGCAGACAGAGATAAGGTTCATTTCAGACATCCATCTGCGGAGGAGCCTATTCGTCTCTAGGCCGAATCATGTTCCTCCATGTACGTATTGCGGGTCGAGTCCTGCCTGGGAATTTGCGGAATTACAGTCATGTAAGCTGGATTTTGTGCAAGCGACTGTGCTATACCAGGAATATTCACGATGAGATCAATTACTCGTTGGTCATCGATTGCTGGAAGACCGGCGTTCTCTTCGGCTCGACGTGCTTCTGGTCGTTGACTATTGTTCTGGGCCTGGCGAGCTCCCAAACGGGGGGCGTGAATCGGATCTTCAAGGGCTGCCTCATCGAAGTGACACCAGCTTTGTTCTTACTTAAACTCCAAAGACTTCTCACATTGTATCCTATGGTTGTGTACACGGGAAGGTCACCGTCTTTTTCAATAAGTCAAGGCCCTAAGCTAGGGCGCCACGTCGATAAACACCCTGCAGCTCTTCTGGTCTGCCACCGGTGGTTTCGCTGCGTTCTCGATTCTGGATCTCGTCCGTGGCCTCGACCGAGTGAGGACTTGGGGGGGTTGGTGCGCCGGCGAATGGTGACTTTATTTGCTCCTCTTCCAAAGCCAACCCCAATTGTTTCTCCAGATAATACTCTAATATATAATTGATTAAATTTACAAATAATTATATTAATATCAATTACATTTAAGTTAAGATAAAATTCAAATATGCTAGATTTTCAAAATCACGAAAAACACAAACAAAATAACCACAGACCAACCAAGTGTGCGCGATTGACAGGATCTCAGGCCATATACGAGAGGAACAGACATTACGTGACCTGTAAGCCTTACTACTATCAGATTATGGCCTGAGTGCCTGAGGTAAAAGACGGGATGTGTCAATCATCATGTGATAAAGTCCCGTGACTCGCACTGAGTCATGCCACAGAGGTCGAAAGAGCCCACCGTATTCTGACTTGTGAGGCTGAATTACTACCACATAAGCTCTTTGACAAGAGGGATCCAAAATCTGAACACCTGAAAGGGAGCAGAAACCGATTCCCAGGACAAATTCCGGTAAGGAAACTGTAGCCGGGCACGCAGGAGGCCAAAATGGGTCTCACATTATGGTGCTCAGGATGCTCAGGCTCTGCTCAGGCTTGCTCAGGCTCTGCTCCGGCATGCTCACCCTCAGCTCAGGTTAAAGCAGCAGTTGCTCACGTCCGCAGACTAAAACGGAACCAGCGAAAGGGAAAATTAATCCTGAGTCTATGGGCATCATCTGCAGTCCCACACTAAGTCAAGAAAAACGGACAACAAAGGCTTGCTAGAATGTAAGGCGGCATGGCGTAAACTTCAACATCATTCACTAGTACAGAATACTACGAGGAAATGGACGATGCACTGTTGACAAAGATACGATATCTGCAGCAGAAAAATTATCCGACAGAGCCGTTTTGCAGTAACAACAAAGGCCAGATTACCTGGATTGGCACTCCTCAAAACATTATTCTTCTGAAAGAGCAATCAGATCAACTACCTTTACTTGATGGCACTAAGACCGTCTTTGAGAAAACGGAATACCGTACGACTTTTCACAAAACGGATGTGAGAAAGTCGATTACTTTCGGCTAAGAAATTTATTGCTGCCAGAAGACGACTTTCCAACATATAATTCTTCATACTTAATAAGACTTAGACGAGAGGGGAAAGTCTCGCCGACGAACTCTACCTGGGAAGATTGGATGATGCGTTTCTCATGCCGACTGCCCAGGAATATGAAATTCTTTATCACCTCAAAAAGAGCCATCGGGTGTGCAAATGGCGATTTCAAGGTAGGCGACGAGGTACTAGAAATGCGCGGCCTGGACTGTATCGGCATCTTCAGTCTTAAGATGGGTAAAAGACCCGCAATTGATCGAGTTCGGGGTAGGGGTTGCCTAATCCATTATGGTGATCTGCGTGAAGGGAAGAACGGAGATAAAGTATGGAAGTTTAGGGATGTGCGTCTGGATACATGGACCCTGATGTACTATTCAAGCTGTACTAGGGAGGTGAGAAGTATGAGATCCATATGTGGTTGGCTATGAAATTGTGTTATTAAGAATAATAGATGAGATCAATTAAAGTTGCATAAAGAGCTGGCTAAACACTGCACTTCTCAGGCCTGGTTTAATCCTCGGAAACGGTGTCGTGACCTTTATCTGAGCTAACATGATAAAGCTTCTCTTCCTTATCATCATCCTCTTTGGGCGATTCTGTAATAGTATCCGGTTCTTTTTCAGCTTCCTCGGTTACCTCATTCGATTCCCATGGCTTTTTATCCATCCTATACCACGCCGTGATGTTCTTCGCATAGCCATCCCCAACCGCATCGTATTCAAACTCATCCTCGATCTGATATCTTTTATCCTCTCTCAAGAGGTCCGCTAGTTCTGGCTTCGTGGCACACATCCCCAAGGCTGTGTAGCCATAGTCATTTCTTGCATGAACATCCACCGTTTCTTCTTGGAGCAGCAATTTGAGCACCTCCAGTCGTCGATACTCTGCTGCTATATGAAGAGGTGTACGCTGGCAAAGATCTTTCGTATTCACGTCCGCTCGCAAGAGACGCGCCTTCTTGCTGGGTCGACGGCTAGCCTTTCGAGGATAACCGAGCAGTACCCGCGCCAACTCCAGCGAGCCATTAAAAGCTGCATGGTGAAGCGGGGTCCGACCATCTTTATCAGGAACATCAAGATCAAGATCGGACGGAATCGGGAGATCAAGAACTTCGTTATATCCATTCCGTGTGGCGAGCACCACACCCGGGATACCGTGGTGATTGCAAGTTACCAGCGCGGATCCGTCTTCAGAGATCTCCTGGAGGACATCGATAAAGCCATATGAGCAAGCTATCAGCGGAATACTCGGTTTCAAGGGCTGCGATCCTCCAACATGCGTAATGATTTCCGCCCAACGATTATACATAGGCTCCGCATCAAGAACATGTTGTTGATGAGCGGTCGTCGGTATAAAAATCATAGGGGCAGGATCAATGGTTGGCAAGCTTGATAATTTCGACTCGTTAAAAAGCGCCGTCGTCCACTGTTGAAATGCAGGATTCTTTCCATCGTCCTCTAAAAACTCCCAAAACAGTTCGTTGAGGTTGGTAGACTCATCGGTACGGAATTTCTTCGCTGCTTCGCAGTGTGTGGCCCAATATATGGAAGCGTAGCGTTGGAACCTCTTGATGGCTTCCCTAGGCTCTAGCTTGGGTGCTGAGTCGACCATTAAGTATTCGTCTGCGAGGCCGAAGTAGTCGGCATTAGGGCCGTCGTAAGGGCTCTTCGGATTATTCTGATTTTCTCCTTCTTTTCTGGATGGAGAAGAAGCGGCTCTTCTAGCCTCCTCGAGCTCTCGGTAGAAAACTCGATCTCTTTCTCTAGCAACTCTTTCTCTGGCATCTCGTTCTCTCTCATCCATTCTCACTATTAAATCGGCTTCATTCGCTACTTCCATTCTGACATCATCTTCAATATCAGATTCCTCCTCATCATCCTTATCACTCGCTTCTACTTCTTCAACATCCACATCATACTCTTTCTGCTCTGCCACAAACTTCGCCACATTCTTGAAATACAACAGACAAGTGTAGGCAGCAGCAGCGTGCGTCTCCTCCGGTGAGTATATTAACTTTCCATCCACCTCCTTGACCTCCAAATACTCCCTCACCGACAAATGAGCAAGCTGCACAAAGCCTCTCGGGTCAACAGTGAAAAAATTACTACAAATGCTGACAATCAAATCGGTTTTAACCTTATCCTCTCCATCAACGCACACCGCAGCCCCTAGTTCCCAGATCTTGAGCGGTCGAGCAGCGCATAGGACCCATTTGAGCGCCTTTTCTGCAACGCGGCGACTGTGTGGTCCTTGGGTGTTGCGGGAGTAGATGAGATCATAAGTTTCTCGGAGGGAGTTAAGGACTTCTTGGCCAGAGCCAAGCTCGAGTTGGTTGAGCCGCTCTTCAAAGTCTTTGCGATATTTGATGCGCCATTCTGAGTTGATGAGGAGATCAAGTTGGAGCTCAACCCAACGGAACATCCCCTGAGCTCTTTTGGCCAAAATATTAATCATACGCTCAGCAAGCTCGTCTGTGATGACTTTTTTGTTTCGTCTGTCTTTTCGATTTAACTCTTGCGCGATGTACTCTCTGATATCATCTGATGTTTTCGAGACTTCGCTCTGCACTGTTGGTATTCTGTGGAAAATACTTGATACTTCAACGTCTAAACGACTTGTCAAGAAGAGTTTGAGTTTAGGAAAATCTTTCCAAATATCATGCAGTGATCGTAGCAACTCCATAGGTGCACTACATTCGTCAATTCCGTCGATGACAATGGTGATCCTTCCTCTTAGTGCCATTAATTTGACCAGTAAATCCCTGCATTGACCGATAGTAAGCCGACTACCCGTGACGTAGTGCTTGGCTTCTCTCTGATACCAATCCCTGATGACGGGATAAACATCATCACCATCAATTGTGGAAGCCAGCTGAGCTACAAGACTTCGGAAGATGGCTGTTGGATTATTTGGCACTTCTCCCGTCGCGCGGCAATAAAAGAACCCAACGCTTGGATTATCACCCGACTTGATCAACTCATTAATGACCATGGAAGCAAGACTCGTTTTGCCCGTTCCAACAGAGCCTTGAAGCCATAAGCTACCATGAATCGAGGCCGTCCAGCTCCGAAAATCAGAGCCATGCAAGAACCACTGACCCGAATTCCAATATCTCTCTCCCAGATTGGCTCGAGCTCGCTCATGCTCCATTCCAACTTGAACTTCTGAAATCCACTCGATCATGGCTTTGATATCTTTCTGTTTCTTCTCCCAACCAGCTTCAAGCTTCTTGAGGATGGCGCTAATATCCTCAATCTCTTTCCATTTCTGTTGAATGTCTAAGATATTTTCGTTGATGGAACTGATTCCGCTTGTTATATTCGAAGTCCCTGCCATCGATGCCATAGATAGACATTCCGTATCGCATTTCTTGATCTTCAAAAGAAGCTCCCTCCAATCAACGGATTTAACAATATTTGATGCCGTCCTTGCCATTGTTGACTTGTGGAAATGAAGAGCAGCCTTAACCTGAAAGAGCAGCACACTTGAATATACATTGATAATGCACTTCTCGAATGCAACATTACTCTCTGAGCTGGGGGTTATATCATAACTGCGCACGTAAACGTCCTCAATGGCAATATACTTTCCAACAATGGTGGAGATATCCTCGATCCCGTTCAGGACATCTTGATGCTGTGTCGAATCATTCAAAATGAGTTTCAGAATTGTACAAACGCCAGCCCAAGGGATCCCAACGCTAACTGCATATCAGTATTTATTCTTGACTGAGGATTCAAAAGCTAAGGAGCGTAGCTTTCAATAATGTGTAATAGCTGCCCTTTATCGTTTGCAAAATAGAAAAGAAAAATTACTGACTGAATTGGATCGATCTGCGCTATCGCATCCCCCAAAGCTGAAAACGTTTGTACAAACTTAACAATTCTCTCTGCTTGGTCTCGGATGACGATATCTTTCTTGTCCCACTGAAGGACCCACTGCTTTTGCTTCATGATACTAATCTGTTTCTGTACATTTGCTTCCATCTTTTGAGGAAAACTCGTGGTTTTTGTATCGCTAGGAGAAATTTCGTCCAAGACCACTTCGTACTGGATGAAAAGTTCATTTTGCTTCTCATTTTGAGACATTTGTTTATATGCTTTCTCCCACAGGCCAGCACTGTACATTGAAGTATTAGGGTCAAGAATACGCGGTACGGCTTCTTCATCTTTGAATTCTGCCTTCTGAGTTCGAGAGGAACCTTTAGCTGTCTTCCGAGTGTCGACCGCTGGTGCAGACAGAACCCCGCCAGTTAGCGCTTTCACGTCATCTTTTTTCTTGGCAGACGATTGGAAACTAGCCACCCCTCCAGATTTGGGCTGCTCGTTGCCCTTGAGACCAGAAACGGAAGCATCTTCCCCGTGTGAAGCCTGTAGATTCTCGGGTTTCCCCCAAGGTAGGCTTGAATCAGCCCCATTTTTGATTTCAGAGTCCTGGGGTGGACTTGAAGCGCTACGTCTCTGAATTATCGCCGCGTTTTGAGTAGTGTTCTCAGAAGACTTGGTGTAAGGCGGAGGAGGAAGTTCGGTCGCCACAGACGCTTCCTGGATCGTGCTGTACGGGAAAGCTTGACTGGAACTAGGCCCCACTGCTGCTGGCTTTGAGATTTGAGCTGGTTCCGAAGTTTCTTCCTTACCAAAGACCTTTGACAACCATTTGGACCTCTTTCGATGCTTCTGAGAATCCATTACATCAAAGTATCTCGCACAAGCCTGGGTTCTTGCTGATGAATCTGACGTTGAAACTTGATGGTTAAGGCTGACTTATTCATGATCTGCCGGACTAAACCCGAATGGATGATTAGTCTTCTTTTCGAGATATTGCTTATTCAAATAATAATCTGATATAAAGGCGGTAAAATTTTGGTTTCAAAGTTAGTTTTATTCAAATGCTATGCTAAAGATAAGAAATCAGAACAAGATGTAGAAATCCTACTTCACGTGACAAGACCTTCCTCTACCTATTCCCTTAGCATAAGTTTCAAAAGATGATGAAGTATTATGGCATTTAAAAGTTAGATCGTTTCTTAAGTCTTTTTCGAGATAGTAAGGTATTTCAAAGTTATTGAGACGTCAAAAGCGCGAATTAAGAGACAGGCAGGAACGAGGTCTGATGGTCACGTGATCACGCAAGAAACCCCAAAAGGGATTCAAGATCAACACATAGCCTCATCACAATAAACGAGGTCAAGCGTGTAATTTTTCTGGATCGTGCAGCTGGCTTGTAGAAAGGAAAGCCTTTTTCCAAGGCTCGCTTAATGGTAGCATCCTGCCAAAGACGATTGTTGCACTTATTATTGTGGCCTTATGGTCCTCAATTATAACTTGTATTTCTAAGTTCGTATTTGATTGTGAGAGCGAAGCTACAATTAGAAATCGTTCAAGAGCTGATCATATGCTATGATAGTGGGTATCTCTTCTTTGCTACTGACCGTACTTGGATTCCTGGTTGGTCTTTCATTATCATATCTCAACTCTACGGCATACGAACGGCATTATATCACAGCCCATGTAGGTTTTGAGACTGACAGCACGGAGTTACTCCGACGGACGAAAAGCATGGTCAAATATCTCGCTTGCTTCACGAAATCTGGCTCGAATGACTTGGATATTTGTGGAAGAGCATGAAGGAGACTTGGGAAAGCAGGACCTAATTGGGAAAGTGTACGTTATCTTCTCTTGGGCGGGCTCTTGTTCTGAACTAGAGAAGTTCGGTAATTAACCTGATCCTGGCATTCGAACCGTACGCACAATATCCTGATCTGGCCAGCTTGATATCGCATATAGATACTTTCTCAAAGCCAGCATTTGATGAGGATACAGATAAATTAGAGAAAAAACCACAGTCAACGCTCAAGATCCTTGGTGAATACCTTGGAATCCCTTTCCTAATGGACGACGAACGCATACAGATGAAACAGAGCAAAAGGCCATTGGGCAATCTACCGCTTGAGATTTTGACCTATATGACTGCCTATTACTCTGCTCATGTTAATACTAGCCCCTTACAAAATACTACAATTCTCTCGAATTTCTACAAGTGTCTGATAAATCATGAGCTATCGGTCTAACATCACGTAGTGGCTCAATTAACAATGCTAAGTGATGCATTGACTCAAGCGGAACGAGTTCTAAGCACACCGCTGCCAGAAGCATATAGTATTGTCATATCACAAATAACCATCATCTACGTCTTCGCTCTTCCATTTCAGCTCTACCCATCACTGGGCTGGATAACCATTCCTGGCACAATTGGTTTGCGTCTTCCACGTTCAAATATATGCTATTACTGTCACCGCACCATCAGCATATATCGTCCTAGGTATGGGGCTGATGGGCCACGAGATCGAAAATCCTTTTGGGCATGACGTCAACGATCTTCCTCTGGATGAATACTATTTGGAGCTCGTCCATGAGCTTGATTCAATCACATCGCTCAAACCACCATCGATGAAGATTTCGTCAATCACCCGGAAAATATGGTGTTGTGGCCATTGAGTGCGAATGCGGTCCATTATTGGCATGATAAGGACGAGGATGATATACGTGAAGGTCTGGCAGCTAGAGTGGTAATTGGAAGGGGCAAAAGGGTCTTTTTAAGAATTGGGGTGTAGGTTTAATTTAATGTCACTTGCTGGTAGAGTGACCGAGGTTGAAACCCCGTCTTGCTTCTCAAACTTCAAATACTGTGAAGTAGGGGTAATTTTAGCTGGGTAAATAAACCACCTAGCGACGCCCACTTTGTGAGAGGTTAGAGGAAATGTCTGCCGAGCATTTAAAAAAAAAGTTCTGCGCTCGAAATAATGCTCAGCTGATCTGATATTTATGTGGCAATATTCTGTGTATAATATCTACAAATGTATTCTAACAAGTTGAATCCCAAGCCCAATCATAACCCATCCTAGCAGCGGATTCGAGACCATAGCGGCAGCATTCGATGGACTACCCGTAACTGCTTGACTTGATGCACTAGTGCCTGAAAGAACGTTCGTCACTGAGGATTTGACAGTCTGAGTGCCCCTGGAGAGCGCGCTTGTCGGCGAGGAATTATCCTTCGTAGTAGCATCTCCAACTATAGTAACTGTTGGCGAGGAATTGCCCGTTGTGGCAGTAGTCTGAAGGAGAGCACTTGTCGGAGAAGTATCAGCCGTCTTAGCAGGACTTATCGTTGGATCGGCTGACCTGTTTCGCCACAATATGTCAGTACCTATCGAGGAACCACAAACAAACTTTAAGTTCTTACAGCATAGCAGAAGGCGAAGTGGTATCACCAAGTCCAGGGTCGGAATTTGGACCACAGCGTTGTTCGTACATATCAGCATCCATATACTGTTGCGCATCTGGGCACATTTCCTTATAGAAAATAGTGCAGTATAGATACCACGCCCCGACAGTCTGGGAGCCAAGGTTCGTTCCCAAGGAATCATCGCCGTCGCAGATGCTAACGCAGGTAGCCAAGTTGACGCCACCGTCGCCCTTACACATACACTCGGCATAGCCTACATCTTGGTAATAACCGGGACAGGATAGGAACGTTTGATCGAGACATGAATTGCAGCTTGGGTAAGGAGTGCTAATCCAGATCATGTTTTGTGAGCGTGCTGTGGAGCACAAAAAAGCGAATGCGAGCAGGAGCTTCATTTTAGCTATCTTTGGAATGCTGGAGCCGACAAGGAGAATTTGAAAAGCTTGATAATTTTGAGAACGTTATGATTTTTCCTCTAGATACGACTGAGAACAACAGGACCCCAAGGCTCTTAATATCATTCAAAAATAGCCCCTGGTTTTCTCCTGAATACAACATTGGTAATGGCGCAGCGATGATACAGTCCCATCAGCCGCAGTCCCTCACAGCATGTTCATCACTGCTATGATGGCGGCATCTTAGTCGTCAAATTTTCAGCTCAGGATCCAAACGTTGACTGAAAGGGGTCTGCCAAGTCACTAATGCTGTCTCGAAAGAGTCTGCCAAGGTCGCGAAATAATGGTTTGAAACAATCTGCCAAGACGCAAAGCCTGGGCATGTACGAGGCGTAAATACTCAAATGCGCAAAAGGAAATGGATCACATATAATTGGTCGACGACGCGCTTCTAGACGAAGTGAAGAGTATTAATTCTAGGCACAGGTATTGTGTAGTAGGCATCTGACCTCAATCCTACCTCATATTGATAAGAGTCGAACCACGTTAAACTTAAAATTGGCCAATTACAAGCAAAGGTTAAACAGATAGATAGATAAAAGATCAAAACCAAAGAAGAATCGAGGGATAGATTGTTTAGCATTTATGGTAACAAATTTGAGAGCAAAGGGCATCAATCAAAGCACGAAAACAAGCGCGTAGTCAAAACTGATGATCTGGAGGTAACATTTGAGCAGGCAGATTAAGAAGATGGAGAACCCAAGTTACCGATAGAGAGAGTTTGAGACACAATGGCAAGTAGAAATGAAGTGGAAAGAGATCTGACAAAGTTAGACGCTGATGATGGAAGAAATATGAGATTGTTCTTGGGCGCCTAGACGAATAAGAAATGTGAAGCGAGCAGCGAGCCGCAAGCCTTCTGTTGTTGAGGGGAAATGCTGGCTCACCTCTCCTTGATCTTAGTAGCCAACAACCTTTCCCAGGCCAGAAGTCACGGTCGGAAATGTTTCCAAACGATTTTAAATGCTACTAAAGCATGAATTGAACTCCTTTACACCCCTACGACCTCGTTTTGAAACGATGATGCTCCTACGAGGGTGCCTTGTTGTAGTGCAGGATTGAGAAACCGCGGCGCATGGCATTTCTGTGCTGAACGAAGGTCCTTGAAGCTCTGCAAATGGAAGATGATAAATGTAGGTTCTTGGGGTTTGCGAAGAGGAAGTGGGCATCGGAGATGTTCGAATTTGGACGAATTGAGATCCAGCGGAGGAGGAAGATGCTTGACACGACACACGGCAATGCCTCTCTATTCCTCGGATTCAGAGGCCCCGCCGGAGGAGTGGTATGCTCTGCCATATTACCTGCTCCTGCCAAAGTTCCGAGAAGTTCAATGGTCCATTAACGGAACGCAGCACCTTCGAAGAGGAACTATGGAAGAAATTGCTTGTGGAGTTTTGACGAGGTCGAGCTGAATTTGAGCAAGGTATTCCTAGAGCTACTCTATGGCCGCATCTGCTGACGACCATTTCAGGGTTTTACGTACTCGGAAATGTTTCAGAACGATTGATATCACGAAGAATACTCCTCTAAAATTTTCGAATAATCAGTACGACCAGTGTGTCCGGGAATGACAACGCGTTGTCTGGCGGAGCGACATGGCGTAGCCTGCGAACGGAAGGTTCTGATACCCGAGGAACTCTGCAAGAGAAAAGACAGATGCGTTCAGTGGCATTCGAGCAGGTATTGATAGGGAGAGGTAAGGACGAACCCTTTCTACAAGTAATGGCTTCGAGAATTTGAAAGACGTATGATTCAGAGAGACGAAAAACTGCGACTTCTTCCACACTACGAAAGTAACTCCTTCTACACATGAGTGTAGCTTCTTCCATAACAGCGAACTAAGTGGCATGCAGCATTGAGTCAATGAAATCAACCTTGCAGAGGTGGGTAGCGTATATCTCTTCAATTCCGAAAAGGATAGATATTAATGTAAATTAAAGCATAAAATATAAATCTGGCGTTGTTCTTCACCTTCAAAACACGTGAGACTATTGTTAGCCGTTACCTGATGTCCAAAGTCATCTCAACTGGCTCTTCCTCAAACCAAGTCTCATCATCAACTTGGATCAATCCAATCCGAAGGTAAGTTCCATCACCCATTCGTGAAGGAGCTACAACCATTCCATACAAGGTGGTATTATCATCACTTACTTCCCTTCCAATATACAGACAATAAACTTCTGCTTCAAAAGGCACCGAGATATCCCCTCTCTGTGCTCGATTCAGTACCTTTTCTCCGTCGCCACTTCCCGAGGTCACTTCATACGGACACAGCATACAGTCTGGCGCAAACGGCTCTCGTGTCATTGGATCTTCGCCAGTGGTGTAAGTCCAGCAATTGTTTGGCTCGATGCAATTTATCTTGACCTTCGACACCATTCCTTGCAGTTTGAGATACCCATCTTGAACCTCTCCATACCTATTCAAGCCAGGCATGGAAACATGGACATCTAAAATTTCAATCAGAGAAGTGAACGGAGCCGAGTCGTCGGGGGAGACGAAGTTGAGTGCACCGTTTACGGATGCCCAGGACCAAGATGGCGCAATATATGTCTCTGGTTGGAAGATTGGAGAAGAACTCGTGGAGACGTAGTCAATCGACCAACATAGATCCATCGGTAAATTGTCTTTCCATAGTCCTGCTAGATACACAGAGTTTGTTACGTCTTGCATATATTTTGCAACACCACTGACAGCCGGCAACTTGTCGCCCATAAATGTAAGTTTCCGTATGGAGTAGGACTCAATCAGATCATGCCAGCATCTGTATGGATTTATTTTGTTGTCACCGCCAGAGAGTTTCTGAGCTAGGCCCATCGAGTAAAGTGCCCTTGGTTTTGACCCGTCTTCAGAGACCACTTCCGTCTTGCACTCAAAAATGAGCTCCGATTGAGTGTAATGCAGTACTCGTGTCGAGAGGACGTTCTCTTGCCAGCACCATGCGCGTGAAGATAGTGGACTTAAATCCTCGACGAGCTGAGCCATCGAACTGCCTGTGTGCCTGCGGGCCAGAATCTCAGTTTCTTGGCCATCGTTGCATGTGAATGGAAAACTTTTCGGCTGCCACTGAGAACCACGCTTGTGGAGAAAAGGAACAGTTCCATTTTTAGAAGAAGAGGCTGAGATATTAAGATACGCGTTAGAGTAGTAATCGCACATCTTTGCAGATTCAATTTCCCAGTCTGATTTGCTGTCTTGGATGATACAGAGTGAGTCAATCCAGATCCATTCAATTCCTAATCGTCGTGATACGATGATTGCGTCTTGGAATACTCGCGAAAGATCACTCCACTCTATGCTCGCTTGCATCTGAGGCATGGATGACAGAGTTGTCTTTATGGGTTGGTGGCCGCCCCAACAGTGACTCAATGCAATATAATCTGCTTGGATGCTAGTTGACTCAACGAGCCTAATTGCGTCTCCGAAATCAGAACCGATATTGAGGACTCTTTTTGGCAATGGTGTTAGGGTTGACCTCTTGCAATTTGAATGCGATGTACAGCAATTCTGGATTCTGTCGTCGATGAAGGTGAAGCATTCGTCAGAATCTGGTTGAGTAGAAACGGAACCAAGGGTTCCTAAATTCAGCAACTCTTCTGCAGAATTACCTGGTTTACTAATCAGAATGAATTTCTCGATACGTAGAGGTCGAGACAGCACGAATAGAGCTGCGTACCTGAGCGTCGATAAACCCAAAGATTGGCCAAGGTATTCGAATCACCGTAATTATCAGTAGCGGACATTATCTCTACATTAGTTGCAATGGAATCTTGTCGATCAATTCGTAGAGTGCCTTTCGTCTTGTCATCATAAGCTTTAGGGGCAAAGTACTTGACAAGGCTGAGGAGAAGTGAACAATATTTGCATGCTTCTTGGATGTCGGTCAGCCCCAAAATGAAGCCTTCTTCGTGGCCGATTAGATTTAGATCTTTGCAAGCTCCACAGGCCATTGATAGATGAGGTAAGTCTGCTTTACGATAGATGGTAAAATGGTGAGTTTTGTTGAGTGACGCTCATTTATCCTCATGTGAGAGCGGCTGAAACTTCTTGCCTAAGGCTATCATATTTAAATAAACGCAAGCTAATAGTGTTGCTCATACTTGTTAGCTTAGAAATCAAAATTGTGTTTTTTATATTCCTGTAAGATTACAACATTTAAATACAGAAGTTTCAGACGCAAACTGAGTTGAGTGGATTTGTAAGTATGTTGATAGCGGCATACTCTGACAAGAGTAAAGAAATGGGTCTCCTAATGGCTTCCAAACCAGTGTTCCAGAACTGCAGCCAGCGTGGATTGTGTCTCCGTTTTGAGCAACTCGGATGTAGCGACCCAAGCTATCCGCATATCCGGACGAACGAGAACTGCATTGATACTCTGCCACCTCTCTCCTCTCTCCCCAGGACTGAAAGAGACCATTGATACTTTGGATGACCATGGTTTCAAAATATTTTCCAAACTTCTCTCCAGCTTTTGTCCTCCTTCATTTCCCTGGAGCGACGCGAAGACAAATTTTTCAAGTGTTGTTGCCCTGAAAAGCTCTGCCATACCACTACCACAGATCTGGGCTGTAGCTCTCATTCCTATAAAAGACTCCTGGGCTGATGGGTTATTGGCCATGTCTTTCTCTTTTGATATGGCATATGGCTCGGTCGGATCTCCAAATCCAGTCACCCGCCGCGCCCACGTTGCATTGAGATCGGGATTTTGAAAGGCCTCTCTAAAGACATTTTGCAACGCAACTTCAGGCGGGTTCTTACCCGTCATCAATGCGATCTGTGCTTGTACATTTTCATTTACAGCTTGTGCAGCTGCATATCGTTCTTGACTGTAACTCTCCAACATCCGCTCAACTACATTCTTGGGTAAAGAATTTTCTTTTGCAGCCATGACAAGTCTCCATGCAAGACTGGTGGCGTCTTGGAAACCCAGATTCATCCCTTGCCCTCCGGCTGGGAAAAGCTGGTGTGCAGCATCTCCTGCGAGAAACACTTTTCCGGCCCGGTATGAGGTCGCAACTCGACATGCGTTGCCAAATTTCGAGAACCAGAGGGGCGAGTGAGCACCAAAATCAGATCCGAAAGCGTCGTTGATCAATTCTTTGACCTGGTCGAGGTTTGGCAAGTCAGGTACAATGGAAGCGGCTTTAATTGCAGAGACAAAGCGATGGTGCACCCCATCACCGACAGGGACAAGAGATGTGCCCGCCCATGCACCCTCGCCAAGGAGAATACCATTACCAGGAAGTTTAGTTGACAGTTGAATATCAGCTAGTGCACCAGATAAGGTACTTGGCGTTCCTTCAAAAGCGATGCCCACAGACTCACGGACTTTACTGTGTGTACCGTCACACCCAACGACCCAATCAGCCTTAATCTGAACGTTTTTTTGTGTATCGGGCTCAATCTTAGACATGTGTGCCGTAATAGAAACACCCTTTTCGCTTTGAGTTATGGCGTAGAATTTAAATCCCCAAGCAAACCTCACCCCAATGCTTTCGCATAATTGGAGCAAGATCTCTTCAGTTCGGGTCTGAGGAATAATCAAGTTGCACGAATGCTGAGCTCCCAACACTTTTGTATTTACATCGAGTAATAACCCTCCAAAATGCGCTTTTTTCATCGGAATGCCGGATTCGAGGAAACGTTTAGCAACACCACGAGACTCAAATGTCTCGAGAGCTCCAGCGGATAGAGACAACGCTTTAGAATAGCTCAGTCGCCGATCTCGTCCGGGAAGACAGTCGATTACCAAGACGTCGATGTTGGCAGAGCGAAGCTCATAGGCTAGCCAAAGCCCAATGGGGCCGGAGCCGATGATAAGTACAGTTGCGGTTAACATCTTTGGTAATTGATCTGCGAGATATTGAAACACTGAAGCTGTAGGATGAGAAATCTCGTGATAAAAAAAAAGCGAGACGATTGATAGAGAATAGAGACTCAAATGGTTTGAAATTGGTGAGGGAGGGTGTTGAAGTCCGTCTCGAGGACAGGTTGGAACTTTTTAAATGCATTACGAGATCTCCAGAACACCGAAAGAGCCGCGAAGTCCGAGAAGCGCCGGAAAAGGGGGTTGATATGAGAAGTAAAGTATGACTTGCAAAATAGGTAGTCGTTAACGTAGATCTAAGAACTCAATAGAGTGTGCCAGTAATTTCGAGACTATAAGTCTCAGGAACTTGGATGACCTCAGTTACCAATTTGTATCAATGAGAGCCCTAACATAGGTACTCACAATAGTTTAGTAGAAGTTGTTGAGATTATTCTATTCAAGCAGAGCGGATCAGCATCCCCATTCGCATAATATTATTTAATTCAAACTTTGACGAATAACCTAAGTATCTAATTAGTCAATATTGAACTAGCCATGATAATATTTTAAAACAATCCGAAAAGTTTGAAACCAAAACCCTTTTGCATAAGGTTGAAGCTCAATAAAGGTTAGTGGTTCGGCTCTCTCGCTTTTCTCGCGTTTCTCGGCTATTGGATATGCTTAATAAGCAACATTTGTCTTGGACTCCATGGTCGTTTCGCTTCTTTCGCTCGTTTCGGTCTATCCATCGTCTTTCTGCTACTCAATCTTTCTTACATTACGTGCAATGAAACCACGAGCATGTCTAGCATGCTATCAGCGCAAGATAAAATGCGATCGCAAGCAGCCATGCACCAACTGTGTTAATTCAGAAGAATCATGTAGCTTTCCAGCTGGAAAAATCCGACGAAATAGACCAGCGCGGAAGGCAGTCGAAGTCCCCTTGATAGAGGAAGTAGTTGCAACATCAGAAACGAGGCGAGAGGAAAGCGATACGCCCATATCAAGCTTATATACAGCGGAGGAACATGAGTATATGGTAGTAGACGGTGCAAGTCAAAGTAGACTTCTTGCAGGTAATGCCTGGGCTAATGTCAAGGAAGAGGTAAGGCAATTCACATACTATATGTAGACTCCTTTACTGATTTTTATACAGGAAGAAAAGATGCAGGAAACCCTTCTTGGAACCCCTCAAGAGAATTTGTCAGCACTGGCACCAGAGCCGCTCCTATTCGATGGAGGACTAAGCCAGAACTGGAATGGTTGGGCCCCCAACCCAGCTCAACTGGAAGCTTGCTGGCGGATATATGTGTCAGATATTGACCCCGTGGTGCGGGTTTTACACAAACCGAGCGTCCGAAAGATTTTCGACAAAGTTCAGCAGACAAATTTGAGATTGATTGACAAAGAGTCATTGACCATAGTCTTCAGCGTGTGCTTCTCAGCAATAAGAAGCCTAGGTCATACGCAATGCGCTCTTGAATTTGGCGAAGATAGCAATTCTCTAATTGAGCGATGCAAGATCAGTGTCCATAATACGTTTATACAAGCTCGACTGCTTGCGAGTCACAACATTCAAGTGTTGCAAGCTTTCGTGCTTTTCATAGTTAGTAATAAATTCCTCTTCCTTAGTCGCCAACTGAATACCCCAGAATTGCATGCCTCGTGATGGCTCTCGAACAACCTGGACTTTAGTGGGTCTTGCCACCCGCATCGCAATCTCTCTTGGCCTTCATCGTGACGGTTGCCACTTTCCATCTTTATCTCCCTTTGAAGCCGAAATTAGACGGCGGTTATGGTGGCAAATTCGCGTGCTTGACGTGCGAGCTTCTGAAGACGTTGGTACTGCGATGACGGGGCTCGTTCACTCAGATACTGCTTTGCCCGGAAATCTCAATGATTCCGACTTGGATCCAGTCTCGAAGACCCCACCAAAGGTCCGTATTGGAGTCACAGAAATGTCATACAGCCTTTTTGGTTTCGATACATTAAAAGTATTTCAGAAAATCTCCCCCACAGCAACTGCCACAATTCAAGAGAAGGAGAAAACTATCAGCGATTTCTCAGTTTATGCGGAGCATAGCTACTTGAAAGATTTCCATGCAAATCAGTCATCTCCTATTTTTCGGCTGGCTATCAAAATGGTACACATACTGATTTCAAAAATGAGGATACAAAGCTATTTCTCTGCACTAAGATGCCAAGAGCCATTGGAAAATGACAAAACTCTTCCTTCGTCAAAACTCCTAGAAGATATTTTCTCCTCGGCCGTTTCAATATTAGAATATCAAAGTCAAGTGGTATTGGATGAGAACTTGAAAGGATTTAGATGGATTCTTGTCGCGTACAGACAAATGCATGCAATGGGATTTGTGTTGTCACAACTCAATGTCCGAATCGATGCTTTGAAGAGGTCATCTCCAGATGGAAATATTCCCACGCCTCTTCCGAGCTCTATTGAGCGTGCTTGGGCTGCGGTCAAAGCAGTTTTCATTGAGTACAATAAGGATTCACAACCACGCCCGTCTTGGGGTCCATTGGTATCCCTAAAAAAGAAAGTTGAACAAAAACTCGAAGCTGACAATTGTATCACTATGCAGAGCATTGAGTATGACAAAGAATGGACAGAATGGGACAGTCAAACCATAGCTGACCTGGATTTCTTTGGAAATACTGGCGCTTGGGAAAATTTCCAGTGTAGGTAAAGGTCTCGATGTCAAGTCCTATTGGGAGCAGGTCAAGGATTTTATGTATAATGTTCAGAATTTGGAGTTCGATTGAATACTTGATCATAGAATCCTAGAAGAGAGCCTTGGTGGGTCTCCTTCTACAAAGCAGAATCGACCGTATGCTCGATGATTTCTCAAACCTCTAACCTTCAAATGGATGGCCCCCAGCGCCCAGCTTGGCTGGGATCCACTGCATCTTCAACAATTTCTTCTCCACAATCTCCTCTTGATGTTCTTCCAACTCCTTGATATCCCAATTGATCCCAACGAAACCGCCCTTTAAATAATTTGCTCTCTCCTGGGACAGGTACAGCGCCATCATACCCGGCAAGTCAGGATGGTCCTTCGCGAACGGCAGAAAGCTATCATGAGTCATGCCCGTTTTGATGATGCCCGGAGAGAGCGAGAATGTACGGAGGTGCGGGTATTCAGCATCCAGGTACTCCATCAGACGCTGGCCGGCGAACTTTGAGATCGAGTATGATGACAGACCCGGCATGATCAATGCTCCTATGCCAGAGGTGATGTAGACAATAGTGCCGGTAGGATCAGCGGGGTTGGGCTGGCTGTTGATGAAGTATCTGGACATGAGAGCTGATCCAAGATAGTGCGAGGAGACGACGGTTGTGAAATCGTCCCAAGGAATCGCGGCCATCTGACCTGACTGGCCGCTTGAGCCAGCGTTGTTGATGAGGACGTCGGCTGGTCGACCAAGTTGCTTCTGGATCTGGGCGAAGAGATTCTTGACCTCGGATTCGATGGTTATGTCAACAGAGACGGCAATAAACTTAGCGGAGGGATCAGTAGAATCAGCTTTGACCTTTTTCTCAACCTCAGCGAGTTTGTCTAGCTTGCGACCTGCAAGGACTACTGAAGCACCGGCTCTGGCCCAGACTGAAGCTGCTGCCTGGGGAGAGGTTAGAATCAAGAAATTCCACAGATAAAGAGGGTAGATACTGCTCCTATTCCCCCGTATGCGCCAGTGACAATGACGATCTTGCCCTTCTGTGAGTTTGACTTTTTGGACGGGAGTAGCTCATCGTAAGGTTCACGATGCATAGTCTTCGTCAACTGGAAAGGATAGGTGTACTGGTCAGGATCGACTTCTTGAGCCATCTGTTGAATGCTAGGGACAAGATTCTGGGAGAATTTGGCCATTGTATATCGCTTTATGATGCTAAGAATGTACTGTTGGGTTATCGATATTGGATTTGGAATGAATTGTATGGAATGAATGGGAATATCAAGAAGAAGGCAGAGACTTATATAGTATTTCAACCCTCCATGCTTTCAGCGGTCTAGCTTTTGAATCAACACCATCACGCGAAAATTCCAAGGGGAGTTGTTGCATCTGTCTGCATTGTTTCATTACCAACTCATGCGCTCAAGGAATTAGGCAGCACCATTGCGCAGCAGTTTGATATCATTGATAATCAGAATTGATTGTGTTTCTAAGCAGAAACAGTTCGAGCCATTTGTTTCATCTAAGTGCAGGAAATGGAGCGAGCTACACATCACACGGCTTGTTTGTGTTGATCGGGTCGCCTTTCCTTCTCGGTTAACTCTCGTGTCGTCTTTCCCTTCACGGAAACCTTTGCGGACCCAGCCTACCCTGTCTCCCTCTCCTGCCTTTAGGCACCTCGTTACTTGATGTAAGTCCTTAGTCAAAGCAGAAATATGAGGAGCCTTTACACATGTCTTTAAGGTGAGAGTGGTAAATGAATAAATGGGGACTGAGCGAGCAAGCATGTCATTGTCGGCGTTCGAACAAGTCATTTCACTGCTTTTCTATCATACAAGAAGAACTTTTATATCGAGAGTATTCATTGCCGTCGTCCAATCCACAGGTTGCGCGGTCCCTGATTGAATTTTTCTTAATCGCCAACACTCTTCCATTATCTTCAAAACATAGGACGGATTTCCGAATGACCACCTCACCTTGCTCACTTTGGAAAGAAGATTTCTCCAATACGGATGATACTCTTCAGTAGCCATACTGCCAGCAATACAAACAGGCCAAAGCAGATTTCGTACCAATTCTCTGTCCTTCAGAGCATCAAGTGCCGTCATTGTTCTCGATACTCCCTGCTGGATTTCTGAAATATCAGGAAACGCTCCCGATATTACAACTTGAAGGTAGACAAAGGCTCCACCAGCAAATACATGCGTAATTTCTCGAATCAGAGAATTTGAAATATCTGAAGAAGTTAATTTTGTTGCATCATAGTTTATCGTTTCATTTTCTTGTCTGGAGCTCTCCAGTAAGCCCGTTTCAAGTCGCATCTCAATATCAGCCGCTCGACGGACGAGCTCCCACGTACTCAAACCTCCATTTCCCTCGAGGTTTCGCTTCCATTCGCTGAGAGCCGCTATCTCCTTGATGAGATCCATCAACCAACTTTCGCAGCCCATAAGTTTCTCGAATTTGATTGGAGGGTTTTCTTTGACGGCGTCAAACTTCGTCATTGGTTTTTGACCCGTCGAGGCGCAAGACAATATATCATACCAACTGATGACTCCTCGGAAGAATGACATTGCTAACTCATTTGTGCGTGATAGAGGGTATTCCTTCAAATAATCCGATCCAAACTTAACCGGCAAATTCGATGCTGCATTCAGATGCATTTGCCAATGATTGGTATCTCCTCTAAATAACTTGGTCATTGTCAATACTGAATGAAGAATCTAAATAAGTTGCACTTACTTCTAAAGCAACGAGCATTATGATACAGGCCATGATTTCTATCTTGGCTTCGCAAGTACTCTCCTGGAGAGCAATTGGAAACTTCTGGAGATGATGACGCAAGGCCCTGAGGCATTCGATATGTCGTTCCTCTAATTTCCTCAGACTTGCTGCGCATGAGATCTGTTTCTCACGGACTAGGACTGACTGCTGGTGATATGCAGCCAAGCTAAGAGCAACATGATAAATTGGCTTTGTTTGTGTGACGATTGAAAGCATCCAACCTCGTCCTCCTTCAACGATAGAAGGATTGTAGAATCGGAACTGGAGAGGAAGCACATGATCAAAGAAATGCATAAGTAAACTCGCTTGATCTTCCTCGAAGTGCACAGGGAGAACGGACCAACTCTCGCTGGTCAGAATGAGATCAATTCCTTCGTTGAGTGGACCGCCAGGGGATACCCTTACTGCTGAGAGATGTTGGACTGGTTCAAGGAGAGAGTCAGGCTGGAAGGATTCCGGGTTTGTCACTGTACCCGGTGTTTCCACTAGGCTGCTAACTCTTGGGCAAAAGGAAGCCACGTTTTCTACACCAGTAAGAATTCCAAGTGAAGAAGAATTATCAGGACTGTCCAATGGAGCAGAATTATGCGCAGCCGCCTCATTCGTGCCGTCGGAGTGTCGGGATTGGCGAGAACGTTGAACTCTGATAGCCTGCTTAACAGCGCTTCGAAGGCTTTTAGCAACTTCTCTCTCTTGCACACCACGGTCCATCCAGATAGGCTTCTGGCCATATCCATGACAAGGGATGTGCAGCGAAGTGCATGTCAAGCATGCGGGATGGGCTTCGTCGCACTTCTTTCGTCGGACTCTGCATGTCCAGCATCCGCCATTGCTCCTGATCGTATCAGACATGAATTCTCTCACCTCATGCGGGTATACAGTGAGGAACCAAGAAGGCGCTCCAATTCGGTCGCTGGCAACAGAGCCGAGAAGCAGACAAGGTGGATTAATAATGCTTTCTTGCATAAGCGGCTCGCCTTTCCCTGACGGCACTTCGGACTTACCATTCTCAAAGATGTAAGCCAGCTCGTGTCGTCCTTCCCAAGTTGCATGATTCTATCCCGATGCTTAACATTTCAATATAAGAATGGATGGATCATTGAGGCTCCTCAAAGCAATTTCGTCCGACTTCATCCAAAAATATTCCATTAAACCCATTTTCCGTCAAGCCCATTCTTCTCCAATATCCCTCAGCTCGCACACAGCTCCCACGTGGGCCTTAGCATCCTTTACTTCTAGACAGATATCTAAAGGAGAAGTGCATCAGTACGCAGCATGCAGTACAACTTTGAATCCAAAAAGATATTCGACGACTGGTCGACTGTTCTGCTCTATTCTACGTGTCAAGTGGTTCAGGTATAACTTAGCATCCCGCGTATTTTAGGTCACGACTCCCTACTAGAAAACGCTCCAGGCCAGGATAGTCCATCTCTAGGAAGCAGGTAACTCACAAAGAGAGCTAACACGAAATCCTCAGGTAGTCTCAGCCAAATCGAACAGCAGACTTCCATGGAATGTACGGTGATGCCTCACGATATATTATGATCGGATAATTATGACGCTTAACTCCGAGCCCCCCCACCTTACATTGTATTACAAACAAACATGGTCGGTGTAACAAATTTATATACGTTAAAATCCGCCCTTTTCATGTAGTACAACTAATATTCCTCACGAGAACTTTTCACACCATCCAATTTTAGATTTCAGCTATCCACTCATCGCCATGAAAGAAGCACTTGTGCAGAGCGACCTCTCGGTCCACATCGTGGACTCACCAATTCCAACTCCAAATGCGGATCAGGTCTTGATCAAAGTGGTAGTAAGCGGTTGCAATCCAAAAGACTGGTAGGTACTCGCATCGAACACAGCCTTTGGGCTAACGATACAATTAAAGGAAGCAGCCTGTCAAGAGAGGAGGTATCGGTAATACTGGAGACGATATAGCTGGTGTGGTAGATGCAGTTGGTGCCAATGTGTATGAATTCAAGCCCGGAGATCGTGTTGCAGCCTTCCATGAGATGGGAACTTCCCACGGCAGCTACGCCGAGTACGCTATTGCGTGGCAGTACACTACTTTCCACCTGCCCAGCAACACCACCTTTGAGGAGGCAGCAACCATTCCTCTAGCTGCCATGACAGCCGCATTGGGTCTTTACGAACGTCTACGTCTCCCAGTACCGTGGTCTCAAAATAAACCCACGAGAAAGCAACCCCTGCTAGTTTATGGTGCCGCGTCAGCCGTTGGAGCATTCGCAATTCAATTCGCCAGGCTGTCGGGCCTCCATCCCATCATTGGAGTTGCCGGCAAAGGCATTCCGTTTGCTGAGTCTTTAATCGACAAATCGAAAGGGGACGCCATCATCGATTACCGCGACGGTGATGAGGCTGTTATCTCCGGCATAAAGTCCGTTTTGAAAGCTGCTGGTTGCACAGACAGTGATCTTCACTACTGCTTTGATGGAATATCCGAGTATGGATCACCTGAGAATATCAGCGCAGCCCTGGATCCTAAAGAACGGTATGTGACAAATGTGCGACGAGCACCCTACCTCCCTTATGAAAAGCTTTCCAAGACAGCGGGGGGTGAGTATACTTCCACTATGGTCGGTTCAGTACATATGAACGATAAAGATTTCGGATATGTGTGGTTCAGGTACTTCAGCCGCTTATTAGCGGAGGAAAAATTGAAAGCGCATCCGTTCGAGAAGAGAGGTGGATTGGAAGGCGTAAGCCAGGCTCTAAAGGACTTAGCGGCTGGGAAAGCAAGTGCAGTTAAATATATTTTTGAGATTGAGAAAACTGTGTAAAGTTCTTGAATCAAAGATTTTGCAGAGTAGTGAGATCAACAATCTGGTATTCCAAGGGACACGGCTCACAACCAACCGAATCACTTTCAATGACTGCATATCGCAATCAACATTCAAACAGATTTATTGGAGAAAACTTTAATAATTTAACTTGGAAAATGATCTATCTTCTAAAATTGCCCGTTTATGGGGTTAATACATTTGGCCAACAGGGAAAAGTACAGGTGTGCCATGAAATACTGCAGTCTCTCTTGCATGAGAACTTGCACGAAATCCCGCTTTCCTGTCGGAACTTCCTCTTCAGTTCATAGTGTTTCATGATATTTATGACTGAAAAAATCCATCCGTTCCAATATCGATATTATGAGCCACGGAATTGTCGCCAATCAGTCAAAGGTAGGTAGTAGGTACGTTGCAGCTAGAAGCGGCTGTGCCCGCTTAGCCACATCCTCCCGCCCCATTCCTTCATTGCCACCCCACCACAAACGGCTTCGCACTCACCAGCGAATAAGAGTCAGAAAATCATTGACGAAGCTTCCTGCTCCCTTCTCTCAGCCTTGATTCACCGCGACGCGAGTCACCCTTGATCAATACGATCTGCCCTTACGTAATTTTTAGTTCCGTGTCACGACGTGCTGATCTCATTTCTATAAATCTCACGACCGAGTAAGAGAAACCTTCTCTCCAGCAACTCGTCCTCATCCATCTACTGCAAACATGTGTTTCGGGAAAAAGGCCAAACCGGCCTATGCCACTCCGGCCCAACCAGTATTTTACTCCCAACCATATTCCTCGACTCAGAACAACGCAAAATATACAAGGTGAGTTTTGATGGAACCCATTTCCACTCTATTGTTCGAGAAAGAAAATATAGAAACTAATTTCATGGATAGGAAAGGGAGACGTGGATATCGAGGTAGAAATACTGCGGCTGCCTCAGGTGCTTATTATGGTGGTGATGGCGGCGGAGGCGGCGGAGACGGCGGCGGTGGAGGGGGAGGGGGAGATGGAGGGGGAGGGGGAGGAGGGGGAGACGGAGGCGGCGGTGGATGCTGAAAGAGACTTCAAGACTGGTTGAGATTTGAGGACTTTCAAAGGCGTTTGCAACATTTTCACCAACCATTCAAACCTTATTTTCAAACATCCTCTTACTTGTTCCATGTTAATATCGACATCCAACGTAGTTTAAGAGATACTAGCTTCAAAAGTTATTACCGACAATGACTTTATTCACATCACGCTTAAAATTCAACACAATAATGCCACTTTTTGTCTGCGCTCTTCTGATTCGGCTCCTAGTAAGCCCGTTGCCACAATTTGAGTCTTTCTCCTGGTAAAACATCATCATAGAAAGACTAATGATCTCAGCACTCAGTAGTTGTGTCTTGAATGGAGTAACGAAGACAGTTGGGGATGGAAGCTTTTTTTGCTTTCTAGCCCATCCTGCCCTCTTACAGAAATCAAGAAAGTGATCTCGTTCCGAACTTTGATTTCTGCTGACTCAGAAATGACGTGGTGTTGAGTTTTCATGTCAAGATTAATTCTCATGCAATGATGATCTGAACACGATTCTTGAAATATGATTGAATGTTTAAAAACAAATAAAACACGCTTGAGGCCAACGCGATGTCTTCCAATTTCCTTATGGGTACGAAATAGTGCGGGATCGTTGTGGCGGAGTGCAGGCGCAGTCAAAGTCAGCTAAGTGATATGTCATGCCAAAACTTAACTAGCGACCTAGTTTGACCGTATTGTATGCAGATCTGGAACATATAACATTCTAGGAAGCCTTGCCTGAAACTTCCTTCAGACTGGACCGAGATCTATCAGCCTAGACTAGTCGATCCTTTTGGCTTGAGGTGTATTGACCATCCTTCCCAAAGCGTCAACTCACAGAATATTGGATAGATTTGCGTTGAATAAGTAGATATAAGACTAATGCTAAATAAACAGTGAAAGCGAGAATTCTCATCAGCGTTACAATAATTCGGCGAAGTACGAATATCCATTGTCAGAGTGTATTCTAACTCTCCTTCGCTTTTCCTTTCCCTTTGAACCGACGCCGATCAACAATACCCTGTTTTGAGCCGCTACCAGCTCCTCTAGGTTGACTAAGTCGCAACCACCAGTGTTCTTTCACATTGGTCTCACTAATCTCTCCCACGGCTTGGTGTTTGATGTTTTCCTTCTCTCGAAAGTTTGGCTGCTTCGTTGCTATTGTTCTTTGTGCATTGGTCTTAGAAGTAGAAGATGATCCAGTATGATTATGAAGTATGGAGGTGCCGAGATTTCCTTCTGATGTTTCACGGGAAGGACAAGGAACTTGAGAAGAGTTTGGAGATGCAGAAAGGCTACTGTTAGGCGAAGAAATGGAGCGAATATCCCCGCATGACGAATCCATGCCAGATTGTTCGGTGTTGCTGGTGGAGGTGTTGCCTGTGGAAGTGATTCTCGTGGACGTGATGCTTGGATAGTTTGGGAGGCTGAGCGTTGGTTGATTCTGCAATGAAGCTGGTGCAATGCTAGTAGTTGCAGGTATTCGATTAGTCTTCATTGTATCTCGACATTTTCTATCGCTATTATCACCAAATATCATAGCAGATTTCATGTGTGCTTGAATATCGTCTCTGATCTGCTCATTAGAGAAGCATGTGCTTGTCGAATGCAGTTTTTGAGTATGGTATACTGGAGCATCTGCATCATGATCATGTGACTGGATCAAAGGGCCATTTTGAACCCAATTGATCCCAGGAGCGAGACCATTGGTTTGCCGAGCAAGAAATTAGTTCGCCGCATATCCCATGGAGACCAGATAGTTTCTACCAGATGGAACGCTTTCCCAGCTCTTACAAAGTTGGGAGTTCTCAGGAATGATTGCCGGAGAAATGTCTCTAGAAAGAATCACAATAGTTTCTTCTTTCGTGAGATGAGCCCAAGGCTGATTGACCTCTACTAGCCTAATTGGCATCGTGTTTTCTCTGTTTACGGTGTCAACGAATTCCACGCCGTGAATATACTTTGGAGATGCATGTCCAATCTGAACAAAGCTGGACTCAGCGCCTGCCAACGAGTCTCCAACATCATTCAATGTGTGCCATGACTTTTCAATGATGTCTCTAAAATCCTCGTCTACTGGATGTCCATCGATTTCATCTTTGCGTACCTTATATTTAAAACATCTTTTGAGGGCGTCGTACGAAGAACTGACTCCATCTGGACTTGGCTGTGCGAACATCTCAGATATGTCGTTGACAATAGTGTTGCCATTGTAGAACCGATAGCCTAGGCTAGAGACAATTGTGTGCGCCATCTGTAGGACAAAACTCATCTTCGGAATACACCAACCAATCTTTTGGCCATTATCGTACAGAAATACATAGTGGTCTCTTGCAGTATTGAGAATATCGTAAATATCTTTCCGCTGTGATGATAAGATGTGGGATTGCGAGGATACTCGAGAGTTGATAATGGTGCCTTTGGTAGAGAGAAAGCCAAGGATGTCTGTGCCCACAGTAAAGTTATAAGAGTTAACTCGTCGTCCTGAAGGGCTCCTTTCTGCTCCTGACCAAGAACATGTAGAAGGATAACTAGATGTACCAATAACCACAATGCCTACATTTGCCCATCCAAGAAAGCATCTGGTGGTAAAAAGTTTCTTCGGATCAAGATCCATGTGCCATTGGTCGAATTTTTTGACGCGCAATATTTGTGATATGCTTGCCAAAGGATACTGCTCTTGCTTTGTCTTATCTTCGAAATGCCACTGAATTGCTTTATCTTCTCTTAGCTCCTCCATTGGAATTAAAACAGTGCTCAAGCCATGAGCGATAAGACCCCTATCATATTCAATAAAGCTCAAACATCTACTCGCAATGGCCATATCTGCAAATGATATCTCTAGACCCACTCCTTGGCTTCTTTCTCTAATTGGGAATCCATCAGCAACAAGACAGTTAGAGAAGAGAGAATGCCAACAAGAAGTCGATTTTCCAACTGGCTTGAGTTCTTTTAGTCTTATCTTTATTCGTTTAGCAACGCCCTAGCCTGCTTTGCCCTTCCCTCGGTTTTCTTGCGAGATAGGTGTGACTGAAACCATGGAACGCAGAACCCCCAAAGCCGAAGAACTTCTGAAAGAAGCAGAAATCCAAGATAGCGCAGCGATGGCGTTAATATGTTCAGAGTAGTTTGCCTTAAATGTAAAGGAGACTACGTCAGTATTTTGTTGACCAGTGTTGCATTCAAATCTCATGCGAGGATCATCAGAGTTTCCTGGGTTGAAGTTAGTGGATTCTCAGGCGTTTTAAGGAGAAAGAGAGAAAATACCACTTTTGGATACTTCCAAGAACTTTTTTGCGCCTTCCAGTATCGCAAATCAAATACTTGGCCACGTTTCCATAATGTAATCCTCACAACTCATCGCTTGGGCGTTGCCGCTACCATCACTAGTGATGGTCAATAACTGGCCTAGTTGTTTGGCGCTCAAAGAATTTGAGGTCAAGAATTTCGGAATCTCCCAAAAGACAAGATAAGTAATTTCAATAGGTGCTTGTTTTAAACAAGAAACAGGCCATGCCTCAAAGACAGCTCTTTCGACTTGGTCTGGATATAGGAATAGCCTGAAGTTTTGCCGTAACATGTTGAACGAATTCGTTTGAAGTAGTTTCGATTCGAGGAAATTTATCTCATCGCCAGCATCACCCTTGATTTCGATCTCGTCGCTAGCATCACCTTCGATCTCGTCTTGGTCCGACGAGCCACTTTCACTTAGGCCCGGTGCAACATGAACGCTAATGTTCGTCGGAATCATTCCCCTACTTCCAATATTTTGGTCATATTCCATGTATATTCTTATTGAATATGCCGTTACCGGGGAGAGTTTGCGAATAACTTTTGCAACATCAACCATTGTACTCACATCAAGAAATAATGCCTCGATTTTGAGATGGTGAGCGAATTTGTCCAGAGATCGTTTGATACTTCTTTGAAATTTTTCCAAAGGTAGTTTCCGCACTAATTCATTAAACAGACCCCGTATTGTAGCGTCCTGTAGAAGAAGATCTTCTAATCGCTCATTGTAGTTATCATATTCGGTAACAGCGGATGATGCAATAGAATTATGTGAAAACATGCTCGGAAGAGAATCCTCGGACGAAGACGCGGAGATGACCGACCTGCTATGCACAAAGTCACGATCGGCGAAGTTCATGTCACCTGATGTGGGTTGAGCTTTTCCTGAGCGAGTAACATCATGATCTTCAGGTGAGTGTTTTGGAGTGAGATTATCGGAAGGTAGATCACCATTAGGACGTGACGAGGAAACAGGTGCCGTAGTATATAAGCTCTCCCTTTCGTTATTTTCAAACTGAGAAGATTGGACTCCGTCCCCAGCAGGCACAAAATCTTCTTCACCTACTGAATTGGTGTCAAGTCCATATAAGATAGAACTAGAGTCATTGGATAGAGGAGTTTGTTGAGTAGCGATTTTACCTACTTGTCCCAGCTTCGAAGTAGTTGTAATACCAGCTGCCAAGTCCTCGGGAGAACTTTTAACAGTAGAAACCTCTGGAAGCAGCAAATGGATACTGTTGTAATCAAAGACTAATCTTTCGAGGTGTCGACTAGCAACTTTTCCGATGAAACACACCTTCACGTTGTGTTCGACTGTATAGACCTTTACGTAATTTAGTCTTGACATAGGATCGAGCGTCTCACATTCAGGATCCGGGCGGACCATGATTGGGCGTTTAAACAGTCGTTCTCCGGGAAGAATGTAAGGTTTCGTGTTATCAGAAGAGTAGATAGCAGCATGATGGTCACTATGAACTCCTGACTTCAAGGTTCCCTGTCCGCCATAGGTCAAAATCGGTCTGAAATTGTTACGACAAGAACAATAATTTAGTATTCAAAGTGCAGAAAACTTACAGGCATCCAGAGTATCCTGGACCACTCCTGATCACTAAGAAACGGCGAATTTGTACAAAAGCTCGTTCCCCAAACTTGTCGCCGGCTAATTCGGCGGTAACGTCAGTTCCATGGCCACCTTTCGGTTTGGCCCATAGAACCTTGAATACCTGCAAGGTGTGAGTTCTTGTGCTTCAAGAATAGTTCTACTCACTCTGCCAAACTGAAAGGCTTTACTTTTGTGAACTTTGAATTCTATGAAAGTCAGCTTGCTCATTTTCGATAGAACACCCTTTAGTTAATTCTTACTTCTGTCTAAGAAATCAAATGTGGTTTCGGGGTCCTTAGTATGAACCCATCTCTGTGGTTCTATAGGAATTGGGAAGTGCTGATGAGCAGAAGAAGAACCGGATAGCGCTGCTGCTGTTGATGCAGTACCTTGCTTATCATTAGTCCACGCTTAAAGGTTCGTTCAGCTTTCTGGAGGATGCTTACGAGTATGGGGAACAATTTCAGTATCGAGAATTGAATTTGCCGTCGAAACTTCTCCTGAAGGTGCTGGGTAGTCATATTCATATTCATAGTCATCTATATTGAAAGTAAGAACGTCAGCGCTGTTGAGTGGAATCTTTCAAAAGGTAAGTTTTGATGGCACAGCAAGACTGACCATCTGCAGTTCCCGTTTTCCGATACCTACTCCAGCATTGTGAGTCATGATTCCATACCCATTCACTCCATTGTGTAGGGTACTTATTCGAGAACGGCTTCGGAGCCTTCTTTGGCGCCATGGCAACGACGCAGCTTTATCTAGAATTCAGGCTCGAAACCAGTCTATCCGTAATGCAATGTAGGCTGTCGATGAAATGAAAGAGTTTAGTACTATGCACCATGCCTTGTCATGTCTTGAGTTGACTGTGCCAGCTCTCGCAGCCTTGGGCGCAGTTCTTCAATTTCCTTCTATTACCAAGCCACAAGATGTTGCAGCTTTAATAGGTCTCGAGGCTGAGCAAAGCACAACTCCATGTCACTTGGCGGCAAACCATTGATATTCATACGGGCGAGGCTGTAAGAGGAGAAAGTAATGGATATCGTTAGATTTGAAAATCTAAGGGAAAGTATAGCGACCCCCGTTTTTTTCTTTGTAAAAGAGAGAGCTGGTGCAGTTGCTAAAGCCAAGAAGAAATGCCCCTCCGCAGTCCGAATCCTGGTATTTTAAAGAATGGCTGTGAAGGTAGAATTTTGAGCAGAAGGTGACGAAGACAGGTACAGTGCAGATTAAAATAATATACAGCCTGCCTACACTAGCCGTAGTGCGATACAGGTCTGAAGTTCCATCCAAATCATACACATATCGTTGCTTATATCCTCCAACTTTGGTCGGATCTTATGCCTTCTGTGACATCTTCTTCTGGTTCTTCCTCATCTCCCTTTCCTTCTCCTTCTCCAGATACTTCTTTTGTCCTTTTGCATCCAGAGCTTTTAGGTCAAGATCGCGTTTCAACTTCTTCGCCTTCTCACGCTCCAGGTTGCGCTCTTCAGCCTTCTCTTCCTCGTCGGCCTTTTGAAGCTTGCGGATGGCGTCGTCACGGGTGACACGGACTTTGCGGAGGACTTCGGGGCGGAAATGCGCACCTTGGACGAGCTGATCAGTGACTCGGAGGAAGTATTCGAAAAGTGGGAGGATATTAGAGTAATCGCCGGAAGAGGGAAGGCGCAAAGATAGGAAGATGCGCTTCTTTGGAACGGTCTCATCGAGCCTATCGCGAGTATGTCAGCATATTTATGAGCCACAATAAATCTCACTTACTTTGTTGGGGCATCGATGGGTTGGTCGGTGATGATCAAATGGTTCAACAACTCGCCAGCCTGTTCGACTGCCTTGACAAGCTCCGGGGTGAGTAGGAAATCAGTAATCTCAGCGCTTTCACTCATGACGGTGGCCCAGTTGGGAAGCTTAGGACTATCCTTCGTGCTAGTAATGGAGACATCATATCGATCATCACGAAGCAGCTTCATGGTCTCCTTGTTCACCACAGCCCAAACAAAACCATCATATGCGCTCTTGGTATCCTTGCGCAATTCGTGAGCACCAGGTAGCTGCCCCGGAACAGTCAAAGACTCTCTTCCGTCAAATGGATAGAGGATAGCTTCTACTTGTTCGGTTGGAGCAGGCATGCTGTCGAAGAACAGGCTCATTCCGAACTCGGCAATCAAGCTGATTGGACTGTAGCGTTTGAGAAGCGTGAGGTTAACATCCAAGAAAGCCACATTTTGTCGTCCAGAAGCATAAGTAGTAAACTCATGCGGTGATTTTTCCTTCAAGGTATTTTCCGCTGTACCAAATCCAACTAAGGCGAACTCGTTCTTCAGTACAGGAGAATGGGCAGAGATCCACTGCTTTGCCTTCTTCCTGTTCACGCTTGTGCCAAACAAATGGACAGCAACAATGACCAGAATCAAACCAAGAATCACTCCCTCTTGTTTGAAATCGCTAAGGGAGTAGCGTTCGTGCACATTATACCATTTTGTGTAGGGAACTGCTGGCCTGTCTGTCGCAAAAGCACTTTGACCCATGAAACTAGCAGCTGTAGCGGCAGTAAAGGATGCTGGCTCGGGATCAGGAGCTCCAGCAAAATCGGCGAAGTCTGTCGCGATACGTCAGCTATAGCTTTTTCTGCAAGTGGGGGAGAACATACCTGCATCTCCAGGAATTGGAGATGCAGATGGCTTGGAGCTTCCAAAGAGACCTTGAAGGAGAGCCGCCATCTTGAATTGCGCGCGCAAATCAATGGACAATTATGTTGGAGACAAGTGTTGTGAATGTGCAACCGAGTTAGGGACTTTCAGATGGAGCTAAATCCCACTAGTGCCAATCTGGGATTTTAGCCGGCCCATCTTCGGTCGGACTTAGAATATCCCGATCTGCCATTCTCCCTCCCTCACCGCCCAACAGCCATGGCAACCATAATTGTCGAAACTCTTGCTTCGACAATCTGCTGCTGCATTGTGCAGAATGATGAAGCAGACAGTTATAGGTAATATCTAACAACTCTACATATATCTAGGAGATTGTGGCTCTGATAATGATCTCACTTATAGCACGTCCAGCTCCCTCCGCCCACTCCTAGATCGGTATGTCTATCCTCATTGTTTACTTTGTCACGTGGTGGTATATACGGTTTTGCATTTGATTGTCGAAAACGTTGTTTCGACAATGAAAGCTTTGAGGTATAGAACAAATATATGACGTTCTTTTCGAAATTGGAAACTGCAAAGAGAGAATTTTTTTAGTACAACGATTGTCGACATTCACTGACAGTGTATTAGCTTAGACACCCCTACTCTAACCCATACAATGGCACCAAAGCGTACCTATGGTACAAAACGCTGTCCCATCCCTGCCTCCTCCTCAGCTGCTGTCATCTTCGGTGCCGACCGCTCTTCGTCGAGGGAGAGAGAGCCTCTTGCAGATATTACATCTGCAATTGGCAATCTTACCTTTGACGAAGACGGCGAGGTGGATGAGGAAAGAGAAGACAAGGACGAGGAAGATGGCGAGGACGGCGAGAGCGGCGACAGCAAAGATAGCAGCGACAGTGATGGGGAAGACACTGATGACGAACTTGCTCCTCTGCGTCGCGCCTATCCTTACCCCACCTCGACCTGGTCAGGAATCATTCCAGAGTCAGCTGAAGTTACCAAGATCGCCGAAGCATCCTTTGCTCAAGTCTTTCGCATTGCCACTCCTATCGGGACTTCAATCATCAAAGTCATTCATTTACGTCTCAAATCAGATTCAACCTCGCTAGAGACAGATACCTCTATTGAGGTAAAAAATGTCGTCTCTGAAATTCAAATCATGAACGCCCTGACGGAAGTACCTGGCTACGTAGCGTTTAAAGATGCTCATTTAGTTCGCGGCCTTCCATCGTCAGAAATTATTAAAGCTTATAATGACCACCTTCCTCGTCTGAAAGATGGATCATACTTTCCAGAACCAACGTTCTATTCAAATGAATCCACATTCCTGGTTATTGAACTTGGCGATGCTGGCTGCGTTCTGGAGGATTTCAAGATTAAGGATATTCAAGTAGTCTGGGATATACTTCTTGGTGTAATCATGGCCTTATGTCGCGCTGAGATCTCCAATGAATTCGAGGTAGGTAGAAATCCCTGTCCATTGCTCCGTGTGGCTCACCTACTTTAGCACCGAGATCTGCATGAAAACAATATTTGTGTGGCTACAAAACACGAACCCAAAGAGAGAAGAGATGCGCAGAACGTTCAGTTCGGATTCTCAGGCTTGGAAATCACGTTGATTGATTACGGTCTCTCTCGCGCTAAGCTTGGCGACCGGAAAGTCATTTTCAACGATCTCGATCAGGATCTAGGACTTTTTCATGGTAGTTCAACAATGCAATTTGACATCTACCGTCGGTACGTAGATTACTTTCGTATCTTTCTATCCTATATACTAATTTTTCTAGAATGCGTACTTATCTGTTCACTGGCGAACGCACGATGATGCCGAAAGAAATGCACGACGAAAAATCACGTTCTCGCAACATCAGTAAAGGTCATACCTGGAAAGAGTTTATTCCGTACACCAACGTCCTGTGGATTAACTACATTATGCAGTACCTCATCAAGGCTTATCGAAACGATAATCCGAAAGGAACAGATTTACCGGCATTTGAAAAAGAGACGAAAGGCCTTGCTCGAGGACTCAACGTGCGTACCAAGATTCGGAACGGAGCGTTCAAGTCGGCGCAAGATATTCTCGAATTTGCCGCTCTCATGGGATGGATTACTGATGAACAGCTCAACAGTCATGGAGTAGACTCATCGCAGCTAAGCGAAGATTTTTCTTCATTGTGGTACGGAGGAAATCGCGACGTATAGAAATCGCGATTGGCGTTGGAGGTAAGCAAAATACACAGTCGTTTTGAGGAGGCTGCGGGTTTTTATGATCTACACCGACGAAATCGATGAGTCTGAGATGGTTGGTACATAGTGAAGCGTTGGGGATAGTCGATAGACATCAGATGCATAGCAATCAGGCGTACTCAATTGACTAAAATCTTCATTTGAAGATAAGATCCCTAGACATCTACTGGGGAATCACGACGAACTGTATGGGTGAAATTTTACCAACCAGCTAATGCTCGTTACCTCATTGGAGCGGCCATCTAGACCATCCTCCCCTTTGCCGCCCAACTGCATCGTATATTGTCGTGGCCCTGCATCAATTTCTCGACGAATCAATCACCTTCCCAAATTCCCCACCACAACGTCTCCCCGTGAGCCGCAAAGTCGTCGGAAAACATAGCATTTCATTTTAACCTTGTATACCGTTGAGCTCTAAAGTTTTGTTGCAAGTAGGAAGTATGCATAACATACTTGCATTGCAGCAGAATTCAGTCATGTTACGCGGTCACTTCTTGCCATACAAATTTGTATGAGAGAAAGCGGCCCGCTAGGGAATCTGAAATGCATCCTAGGACTGTGGCGCGGGTGGCACTCAAGAGGCATCTTGATGCAGTTTAGTCGCCACCCGGCAAAGGAAGCCAAAAGAGGTTGTGGTAGTCAGCTGATATCGGGATGAGAGATATTCCGATCGCGTCTCAGCCAGCCTCCACTTGACCTCATTGACGCGGTGACTGTGACGCAGGATCAAGATAAGCCGCTATTCACTGCAGCCTACGTGCTCATCATAAACCTCTTACTTGCGCCACGAACTCTCTTTCTACCAATGCACCCAAGGTAGCATAGACTCTCAACTCCGGTAACGAAATTCGACATCATCAACCATGGATCGAGTCCGCAACATATTCCGGAAGCCAGAGGACGGGGTCGAATATGATCAGGTCGATGTTGATTATGCCAGTGTTTCTGATGAGGATGAAGTTCGGCGACCGGTTTTGGTAGTTCCCGATATCAATCCAGAACAGGATGGAGAGCCTTTCTCGTGGTTGGAATACTCTATCTTCTTATTGCTGGGTATAGCTATGCTTTGGGCCTGGTATGTGATGAGAGCTTGTTGAAGTAGCATCTGCTAACTTGCGAATAGGAATATGTTTCTTGCAGCAGCTCCCTATTTTCAAAGTCGATTTGCAGACAATGAGGATATCCTCGCCCATTTCCAATCCGCCATCACCTCAGTTGGGACTGTCACGAACCTTGCCTCGATGCTGATCCTCTCAAACCTTCAGGCGAAAGCTTCCTACCCACACCGGATTCTAGCCGCACTAGTTATCAACCTCATCGTGTTCGCGCTCTTGTCTATATCTACAACATACTTCCGGGGAGTTTCTTCAGTGGGATATCTAAGCTTCACTTTGGTCATGGTGTTTTTCACGTCTTGTGCAACTGGACTATGTCAAAATGGTGCCTTTGCGTTCGCCTCTAGCTTTGGTCGACCAGAATATATTCAAGCTATCATGACTGGACAGGCAGTGGCAGGTGTTTTGCCGTCTGTTGCTCAAATTCTATCTGTCTTGGCAGTCCCGCCTGAAAATCCGTGGGACGGCCAGAACGAAGAAGCCGCCATTGAAGCTGCTGAGAACACGAACTCGGCTTTCATCTACTTCCTCACTGCAACTATAATATCCATTATTGCACTCGTTGCTGTTCTCCCTCTGATTCGCAAGCATAACCGCATTCTCGAACTACAGATGCTTAATTCACTGACCTCAGTTGAAGAGGCAGAACGAGCAAAACGAAAGGTAGTCAGCATGTGGACTCTCTATAAGAAATTAAACTGGCTTGCCGTTTCTGTTTTCCTTTGCTTCACGGTCACTATGTTCTTCCCAGTCTTCACACAGAAGATTGTTTCCGTCATCCCCGAAGATAGAGCTCCCCGTTTACTTCAACCATCAGCCTTCATCCCCCTCGGCTTTCTGGTCTGGAATCTAGGTGACCTCGGTGGACGGCTGCTCACACTCAGTCCATTCAGCAAGTCCGTCCGTCCCATGGTTCTCTTTGTCTTCGCGATCCTTAGGGGTGGTTTCTTGCCATTGTACTTCCTCTGTAATATTCAGGGCAATGGCGCAAAAATCTCAAGCGACGCGTTTTATCTTTTCGTTGTACAACTAGGATTTGGTGCTACGAATGGCTGGTTGGGTAGTTGCTGTATGATGAACTTTGCCGAGTATGTCGATGACAGGGAGAGAGAGGCTGCAGGTGGCTTCATGGCTGTCAACCTTGTAGCAGGTTTGACGGCTGGAAGTCTGTTGAGTTTCGCAGCTGCCGGAGTTGGGAATTGAAGATTCTTTGATGATGCATAATTTGGAGTAATGAGGGCGTACTGGGGTCTAATGGTTTGCATGATGGGTACATATTAGAAACTGTGCATATATGGTTGTCGGGTCATATGCATTCAGGGCGTTGAATTGCTGGGATTTGGCTGTGCGTACCCTCTTGCTTTTGAATTACATTTTGCTTCCATCGTTTTAGGTTCTTTATTGCTTGCTGCGTGAATTGACGATACTATGCTTGCTTCAATGCTTCTTTATTGCTGCATCATAATAATGCTATTCTATCTTGATTTCGCTGCATGAACTAGATCTTGGATCGTTTCCTTATACTAAAACATAATGACTTAAATGATTTGCCTCACCTCCGGTCTCCCGCTTGACTGTCGCCTTCGTCCAAATTTTCAAATTTAAGTAGCCTCGATAAATCGAAAAGTCATCTATCGCAATCCTTGTAGATTCAAATCCCAGGTAGAAGTTCTCTATCAAAGATACTCCCGGCATTAAGCCTATGTTCATGTTCATAATTTGCCAGGATATGTTCATCACTAGTAAAAAATATGTCTTCTCAGGATGTAATCCCAAAGTTAGCTTGGACATTAAAACAGACACGAATGCTTAACTACTCATTAGATAGTCCCAATATCTTTCTGCTAAGTTCTCATGTTAAAGCTACGAGTAAAAATTGTCAGGTTTCGCATTTAAAAATAACAGGAAATGTTAATGTCAAACCTGCCTTCTGACATTGAACTTAAACTATTATCCACCCACAAGCTACTATCTACAATATTCACTGGCAATGATTCAACGTAACTATTAAGGCTGCAAGGTGTACTAGTTTATCGGAGCTACAAAATACACAATCTCCAAGGCGACGAGGCTGCGGTTCTTAAATTCTTTAAGCGAGTCAACAAACCTAAACTAACCTTACCGCGCCTCGCTTTCTTTCCGCACAATCAACTCAATCATCACAGCTCTTGCTGCGATATCCAAAGAAAAAATGGTACGTTTCCTTTCGCGATTGTCTACTACAGAGTCTTTCTTTGTCTTATACATTACACTTGCGATTTCCCTCTCTCGCACCATTATCAATTGAACATTGCAGTCGCGACTTTTTCAGTCCTTATACCTACAGTAACTTGGACATTGCGACTACACGAAGTTTATACTCGCACCTTTATGGATCTTAGACAATACAGCTCGACACCTTCCATCCTTACATGATTATGGGTTTTCAACAGTACAAGTACACAATATCCGTCCTCGCACCTTTGTGGATCTTGAGCAATCAAATTACAGTATTTCAATCCACGCAGCTCTGTGGATTTCGGACTCTGACACTAGATACTTTCTGTCCTCACACCTTTGTGGACTTCGGACTTTGAAACTCTAAGGCCTCTATACTCGCACTTTCGCCAGTCTCGCACATTATAGTTGCGACTTGTTTATACTTGCACCTTTGCTAATATTACACCCCTACATACACCTCTTGCTAATCCCCTATCCAACCCTCTTTCGTACAATATATTCGCCTCTTTTGTGTTCTTGACCCTTTATCTATCTTTAACAACACACTCGCACCTTTTGCTAATAGTAGTGCAACAGCCTTTCATCGCTAGCGCAGACGAACAGCTTAAGGAAACTTCAAGACAGCCTACCATGAATGCCATGCAGTTTGCCGAGATGGTTGGAAAGTCCAAAAACATAATTGAGCCGATCCCTCGCCCGATCCGTGCTCAGTACAATTCAGAGGTACGGATACTCTCTCTTAACATTTTCGATTCGCTACCCAATATCTTATCATTGTCGACTTGGAAATTGGGATGTATTTTTTCCTTTCCCGCGATAGATTCTATCTCTTGGAGATTGAGCACTGGAGAAATCCAGCCCAAACTCAATATGTGGGTTGCAGATTCAAAAAGAAAAACATTCTTCTCCCGACCGCTCCTTCTATTTAACAATTAAAGAGTCGATCTTGCACAACCAATGTCAACTACCCAATTGACATTCCGGCGGTGTTTTTTTTATTTCAACACATGTCTGGCTTTTGTATTTGAGCGCAAGGCTTTGTACTGCATTGTTACTTCTCACCAACCACTTCAAAACTCACACCTTCGGAGTCTGTACTCTATCCTTGCTCCACACACGTTATTGAGCTCTATCTAATCTTACCAAAACTCACTCTTCAACTTCTACTTTCAAATTTTGATTTACTGTTCCTTTTGCAATCACACCCCCTTGACTTTGATATCCCTTATCCTACTCTATCCTGATCATTTGCTTGAGAATTGACTTCTACTGATATGATTTCTTGGCTTTCATCTTACTTACATACCAACAGGACGATGATTACGACAGAAATGACTACCTATCCAGCGAGTTCAGCGAGTTCAGCGATGATGAAGTTCCCAAGCCCAAGCCCAAGCCCAAGCGAGGCGCCATCTCTCGACCACCATCTCCCGAGCCTTTCAAGATGAGAGAGGATGGTCGCAACCCCGATAACTCTGACCTCGACTCCAATATCCTCTCGTCTCCCGATCCCTCCGAGATCGATTCCGACGAAGCCGACGACCTCTACTTCTACAAGCGTGGCGTCGTCACCCCCATGACCGACTTCAACTCCCTCGTGGTCTTCCCCCCGCCCTTCACCACAGCCGAGAACGAGGCCCGCGAGGCAGCCGAGAAGGAGAAGAGCAAAACCATCATCACCAAGGGCAGGCGTCGTGCTAGAATGAACTTCAAGCATGATTTCACCGTCCGCCCCACCGGTGAGCCTGCCATTCTGCCGACGCTCGAGGAGATCAAGGCTCGCCGTAAGGGTAAGTCCTGCTATGTCCCAGGCCAGAAGAAGCGTCCATACAAGTGGAAGAATCATCTTAAGAAGAACAAGGATTGGGTGAAGGACATGATTTCTCAGCGCAAGAAGGATGCAGAGGACAGAGCCAAGGCCGAACGATTAGGAATGGACTATTACTAGGTGTAGTCGACCTGTCTCGCAGCTGGAGTTGAGAGTATTAATAGATGATGGATATGAAACTTAAGGTATTCGACTGAGGATCTTCGATCATCTCGATTGATGCATGGGTGCGGACGAACAACTGATATTCAGGGGTGGCATATCTCCCCATTATGGCGAGTAAGGGAAATGGTATTACAATGAATGAAACTGGTTGATCTTCTACAATCGTGCGGATGATTTTTATGCCTCTGGTCTTTATCTTCGTTTTTCTGCGCACATTCTCTAACCTACTAACACGTGAAAACTTTTCAGACGAGCGAATGACAGTCCTTCATGGCTCTTGGATTGATTTTTCCGAACGAGATCAGGATTCTGAGCTTAGACATTGAGAAAGAGGAAAAGAAAAGTCATGCTGATATATCGTGTTAGACATTGTGCCAAGAATTTCCTTCTTAACTTAGATTAATTGTTGATCGACGATCAGTTTGAGAAATCTCTTAATCTCCCCTCTGATATGTCTTCAGACAATGCTGAAGCATGCTGCTAAGTTCGGATTGTTTTCTATTCAGATTATGCGGTTTCTCTAATTGAAATCTAGCAATTCTAAACGCCATCTATCGTCATGCTGCATGCAAAGAAGCCAGTGCATAATATTGTACAACTTTCGAACAAACCTCCTACCTCCTAGAAAGCACACAAATGTTGGGCTGCTTTCTCCTGTCCCCTTCTCTACCTTGATACCAACCCCCTTCAATCAACTCGTCTTGCACCTCCTTCCAATAGTCAAACTTTGCTGGGCTCTTCAAGTCCAAGTCTCCAATCCTAGCTTCCACATCCCCATCTCCCTCTCGGAAGCGGAGGAAGATGGTACAATCCCTCAACGTCATCAACTTACACAATGCGTCTAACGCTGAAGCATCTTTCCCTGTCCAAGCAGGCATTGATTTCCTCCCTAGCTCTTCTTGTAATGCTCTTAACCTAGGTATTAATTCGTTCTCCATAATCCACGGCACGAGTCTCTTCTGAGTTGCTACATCCGGGTTCCTTCCTAGAAGTTGGCCCGCCAGAATCTTCACCGTTCTGGGATCTTTGGACAAGAAATCAAAGGGACAATATAAAGGATACTGTTCCCTTTCCGGAAGCCGCGAATTCTTCGAGGCATTCTGAGCGCATTGTCTACACCTGACTGAATCCTTGGGCGCGGAATGTGCTTGTAATAGCCACTTGGGTTTGAATTCTATGGTCTTTTCAAGGGGGTCAAGAGGTGTCATGTCCGTGATTAAGAGGCCATAAGGATCGGAGGCAAGGTAGCTTCGATGCCGTTTGGTACGGCGAGATGAGCTAGCCTCTAGATACTTGAGGTGCGTGTTTAGTTGATTGATGAGAGGCATAGGGATGTGGACTAGGGACTGGTTGACGAGTTGGGTGGAGGGAAACATGGGTGCCATATGCTGAGACCAGTTGTACTGGGATTTCTGGGTTGGCATGGTGGTGACAAGTTGTTTGCGGAGACGGAGGAGTTTGTCTGGTGGTGTGGTTAGCGGGTATGGTTGCGTGTCCCTAAAGAGAGAGGCTCTTATGAGACGAAAAGAGTAAAACATACTCTCAAATACAGATGTGTCTGGCCCGGTGTTTGGTAAAGTGTGATAGTCGGTTGGAGGAGGGGTATCAGAACCGTACTCCTCGATTATCTCAGGTTCAGGGGTGAGTGGCGGTATTGAGATTCGATATACGACATTTGCTGCTCCCTCGTTCAAATATTCAACATGAGCCGTTGTTGGAAGTGCTGGGGGATCAACCATGATATTAGATCTCTTCAAAAAATGGACTTGACGGTTGAAGTCAGCTTCTCTCCTGGGCTGACTGTGATGGAGTTGATCTCACGCTTAGAATCTTCACAAATAAACCTTCCGCCCAGCCGTAGCAAGGGGTTTTCACAGCGTCTCTGAATGGCTCAATAGACGAAATCAGGTTCTGGGCGTGAATAAACCGGAGTGGTTTATGCACCTGCATAAAACTTTAGCGCATAATCGGGCAATGACGCTTCGCGGGATTAGCCCTGAAAATTGAAAATGCTATCACAAGCAAGAAAGGGAGCTACCCCGTCCTTCCGCTCGCCCATCACAACAACATCCTCCCTTCGCAACCATCAATTAGGAGGCATCGATACCTTCATTAATCACCCACCCATCCACCCACCTCACAAAGAACGACTATCTTCACTGATAGTAGTCTTTGTCGTCGTGACACAATCCCACGCCCGGAATCCCGTGGCGCGCGTGCGGTCCTTATCATCAGGTCAGCCTCAGGAGGATTTCTCACGCGACGAAAATCTCGAATCAGCCCTGTCTCTCCGCAACCTCTTTTAATACCTACGACAGCTCTCTCCATTCTATCGCAGACTTCTAATGCCTATTCAACATGGCTTTCAACTTCAACTGGTCGCCTTTAACGGCAGATGCCGAGTTCTATCAAAGAGCTCAGGAAATGCTCACCACCGCCCTCAATAAATCGCCGAAACCACCCATCATTGTCGACGATATCTTAGTCAATGAGCTCAATCTAGGCAGCGTGCCTCCCGAGTTGGAGATCCTCGAGATTGGAGACTTGGCTGAGGATAGGTTCAGAGGGATTTTCAAGATGTGCTATTCTGGAGACGCCTTCTTGACACTTAAAACTCGTGTCCAGGTATGTCCAAAACCAGAGATTCCTTCATACGATTGCAGAAGCGAAGAATTTGAAAGAATTCAATGCGCGGAGATCATGGATACCATCGCGCAGGATACGCGCAAACCCTGGGTCGTGCTATAACAGAAGCTAATATATGTAAACAATGCAGGCAAATCCCATGAACACATACCTTTTTTCGAAGCCATCTTTTACGTCGCCTCAGCCGTTGGCTGCCGCTTCGGGATTGACGATTCCATTGCAAATTACGCTATCGGAAATCAAATTATCGGCATTCATAATACTTGTGTTCTCGAAACAGAAAGGATTAACACTCGTTTTCCGAAATGATCCTCTCGAGTCCCTCAAAGTCTCATCGACATTCGACTCGATACCATTTGTACGAGACTATCTACAGAACGAGATTGAAATGCAGCTAAGGACGTTGATGATGGACGAACTACCGGCTATTATACATAGACTCTCACTGCGACTATGGTGTCCAGAGTACAGCGCTAAGGAAGAACAAGAGATGGAGCAAGCTGCTAAAGCTGAGGAAGAGGTTGCCGTAGACCCATTTGCAAGCCCGCCTCAAGATGCTGTGGATTCGAGGGGTAATGTCCTGGACGCGAACGAGATATCGACCTTATCGCTTGATGGAGGGTCCGAGATACATTCCCTGTTTTCACAAAAGAACTTACTTCGACTGGCAACCTTAACGGACTCCCACAGGACTCTGTCCTTGTTTACGCCATCGATTAGAGATGCTGTCTTCAGAGCTTGGGCAGGACCATCGGAACGAAATGATTCGGCCGGAACATCAACTCCTGCAACACCTAGTTTGATGAGATCAAACTCGTCGCTAAGCAGTATGAGCGCGGCATATGCCTTTGGTAGAGGATCAGACGATGGCCATGGTCACGTGCCATCGAGACCATCAATGATTAGCATGCACTCAGTAACTACGGGGCTTAGTTTGGGAGCCGGTCGTCATTCCCGATCACACATGCGCAAGAAGAAGAATCGCGTAGTGAACTTGAGAAAGCCTAAAGCTTCAGATGATGTCAGTGAGTCGGGCGACAATGAAACTTCTTCAGTCATGGCATCCTCGGAGCCAATCATTCCTACTCAAATATCTGAAGAGCCGGAAGACAACATCATCACACCTCCTCATTCTCCATCTCAACGGGTCCGTTTCCGCACTGGTAGCATCGACCTTGGCGACTCACCACGGAGACTACGTCGGTCTTCTACAGCTCCTGCTCGTCCATCATTTAGCTCAAGGACCGTGCCCGAAGAAGCCATCGACCTCAGTACATCCACCAAGTTCGAACCCTCTGCTCCAATCTTTGACCGCAAGCACAGGCCTTCTTTCGAGAGAGCTCCTTTTATTCCCACGCCTTACCCAGCCGAAAAGGTTCCAATCACCTATCAACCAGCTCCTATTATTCCAGATACTGCTTCCGCTGCTGGAAGTATCTTGGAACAGGCTTGGGTTATGAAGATGGCTGCCGAAATCGCTCGTCGTGCACATAATAAGAAGACCCAAGAAGGTTTCTGGTCACAACAATCACAAGATGAGCGTGAAGATAGTCCACCTCCGGCCTACGTAGCTAAGGTGTGAATATATCACGACAGGCATAATAGACTTTTCTTTTGTTATTAAAAGTGGAATTTGGCGCATGGCGTTTCTGGGAAGAAAGGGCATCCAACTGTGTTGACGTCAACGGAAGACTCCCCTCCTGTTTTGATGGTTGATGCGTCTAGCGTTTGCTTTTGGGAGAGATAACCACTCTTTTCGGTAATGGTTGGGTCTGGGTTAGGGTGGGAGGGCGGACTCTAATCGAGACGCGTATAAGAATAGCGGCTGGGCTGGGTACTCTGTAAAAGACAATGTCTGCATATCTTTCCTTTGTTTTCATTATTACCAGGATTGGTTCAGGATCAGGCCAAGGTAGAGTCAGGATAGAGCCGACATAGGAGATCGAGCTAGCTGTACAAGTAGTATATCTCTGCCGAGATGGTGCAGATGATGCACATCAATCCAATTTTGTTGATCGCTGATTTGTGGGAGCTACATATTTTGGGGCAATTGCTCGTCGTATTTTCATGATCACAAATCAACGCCCTCAGCCTCACGCCCATAGAAGGCCATCGATGGTGCCATCATCAGCGAACGAGCGGTGAGAGCTACACTGATTAGCAAGCACGCCTTATCAAGCACGTTTTGATTCGAGGCTTCGAGAGTCTTGCGGTTTCACATTCACAATTTTGCCATGTCAGTCAGGCGTAGAGGTGTAAATCGCATGCATAGTGGGGTTCGTACCTGAGTATTTGAGCTTCGTCGTGCCTTCCCTTCAAGGAGGACGAGAATTGCTCAACTCCATTGCATCATCACCTCGCCCTTTCCACTCCTCAATACAATACAGTGACTTTCTCCAACTCGACTTCTTCCACCCCAATTAACTCATTTCGACCTCTTTCATTACACCCACAACCAAGGACCCTCCTGCATCCACCAAGCCTCAAGGCTACCTATCCAACCACCCACAACCGCCAAAATGGCCTCCCTCTACGCAATCACCATCCCAGTCTTCATCCGCAACCTCCAGATCCTCTCCAAGCTGTTGGACATTGGAACTGCCACCGAGGAGGTTACTGAGCAACAGCTCCTAGACGCACGCTTGGTTTCTGATATGGGGGATCTGATCTTTCAAAGTTCGTCCCCGTTCCTCTTGCTCGCACCTATTCGATGTCCATCCCAAACTCACCTTTCATAGTTCAGCGTGTTTCAGATTCTTCCAAAGGCCTCGTGGCTCGTGTTGGCAATGTAGAACCCGTCGCTATCGATGATAATGAGAAGACGATTAAGGATTTACATGCGCGCCTTCAAAAGACTATTCAGGTCTTGGAGAGTGTAAAGGAGAGTGATTGGGCTGGTAAGGAGACTGCAGAGGTTACTTTGAGGTGAGACTTCACTTCCCCCCCCCTTTACTACTTCTCTCACACTTGGTGAAACTATTTTTCTATCTCTTATTCTCATCCTCAGTGGATGAAAGTGAAACAAGTGCGACTAATAACAAGCATAGAACTGGAGAAAAGGTTCCAGCCTTGAAATTCGTTCTCGAGAACGCGATCCCCAATCATTACTTCCATTTCGTGACAGCGTACGGCCTTCTCAGAAAGGAGGGTGTCAATGTTGGAAAGAAAGACTTTTTGGGCACGAGATAAATGGCTAAGCGTGCCAGGATCATCTCATGGGCGCAGGCAATGCGTTGAGAGAAAGGCAAGCTACTCCATGAATGGGGAAGGAGATCCAAAAGTGATTATTCAGAAGCATGGTTTACTTATACCCTAAGTTTAGAGTCAAATGAAAATTCATCACTCAATTTCGTCACATTTCTCTCTTGAATGAGGGAGAAGTTTCTAGCAATAAAAGTTTATTGCTACCCTTGTCCCAATATATTGGCCAAACGAGCGTGTAAGTATGTTTTATCCATCACCACCAACCTGCTCCACTGCAGCTCACCTCGCCGTTACAATTGGTCAGTAGAGGTCTCTGGGTCACTCGTCGCTCTCCTTCTCATTGTAAATGAAGCTTGTCCTTTGGACACGCCAAAGCCACGAGTGTGGTCAGTACTCATAGATGATACGAGCTGTTCGATATCGATGGCTTCTGCATTATTACCTTCCGCGATCACTGGTCTAGAATTAGAAATTCCAAGGCTGTGGTCACCTGATGGTCTCTCAAATTCACCGAAGTGCATTGGACGCGGCGGAAATGAAGATTCATACCCACCAGTCTTGTCTAGCGGCCCAGGGCCAAATCCCGAGTCAGGCTGAGAAGTGGCCTGTTGTGCCGTCCATTGCATCGAACCGAAAATTGGCCATTCAAAGTCAAAATTTGGACTGCTCATGAACGGTGGTTGATACATGGCATTGCCAGTATGGTTCATCGCGTTAGGGGTATTGGATATCACCAGAGAAGCTTCCATGTTCCGGGCTGTGGTCTGGTTCACAAGTGAAGCCTGGTTGGTGTTGATGAGAGCTATGATGGATCGAGGGATGTCCCTTTGCGTTGGATCATGGATCAGCTGATAAAGCCCGCTGATAAGAGCAGCATCCTGACTTCGTGCAGTTGCACACGCCTCATCGTAAGCTTTTTTGGTCATAAACTCTTCGTCGTAGACTAGAATCAGGTCAGTGTCTTGCTCATTCCCAGCTCGGCATAATCTCCTTACAGGGAGAAGGGACAGAAGCGATTTGAACCAAGGGAAAGAGGATTCTGTAGACGCCCTTCCAATACTCCAATTCGTTCTTGAATTCTCTTTTACTTGTACGAGCTTTCAAACGCTTTCGTTGATCATCATCAAACCCATCAGCATAATCACGGTCGTGGTTAACACAGCAGGGTATTGGGGCTTTGTAGTGGGTGTCCATGCTTTGCTGGTCATCAAACTTGAGGCAACATCTCTTACACATGTAGCTAAAGTGACGGCTGTACAAATGTTCCCTGATATTTTGTCAGCAGTGGAAGAGTAAATATGTTAGAGAATGCTGGATCGTACTTTAGACGATTGACATCTGGCCACCCACGCGGACCAGGGCAATATTTGTGAGATCCGTATCGTTCTGGGTCGTGCTTGTAATAGGGACATGCGAGTTTCAGAGAAGGTTGTTTCGAAGCAGAAGAAGATGGACTTGGATCAACTGTGGGCCTTTTATTGGGGTGATTTCCTGAGTCATCATTGCCACCCGCTCCTGGATCCGTACCATCATGATTCCGCTTTTTAGATTGCAGCTTGTCATTATCGTTGGCTGAATTTGTGGACTGATGATTTTCTAAAGTAGAAGTCGTATTTGTCCCTGACGAAGCGCATGAGATGGGTTGATAACCTGTAGCGTCAAGTCCTCTAGGAGATGTGCATAACGGAACATCCGAGATGTGTCCCAGAACTTGTCTCTGCATTCCATATCCGCGTTCAAGTAAAAACTTTGCAACATGTTGGTGTCTTCCGAGCACTGCCCAATCAAGAGGTGTGTGGTTTGTAAAGCGGTCTACAACATTCATGTCTGCGCCAGCATCTAGGAGCTGTGATATCACAGCTTGATGACCGTGTCTTGCTGCAAAGTGAGCTGCCGTCCAACCATAGTTATTAATCGAGTTGATATTTGCTCCTGCTCTGATTAAAACCTTCACAAGTTGAATGTGACCATTTGCTGCAGCCAATTGAAGAGGAGTGCTTTTGCCGACGCTACTGTTAACTTCAGCACCTCGTTCAAGAAGAAGCTTAACTATTCTGGAATCATTTCTGGAAGTTGCCAGTGCCAAGGGGGAGAGGCCATGACGAAGGTCAGTGGTCGAAGTGCTCACGCCCCCTTCAAGAAGAAGTTTAACCATAGACTCATGCCCATACTCAACTGCAATAGAGAGCGGGGTCCGCCCAACAGCATCTCTGATATCCCAGCTTTTGAAATTAGAGGAATCCGCGTCACGAATAGCTATGGCAAGTTTATGAAGGTCAAAAGCTGCGGAGGCATGGAGTGCCGTCCAACCCCAATAGTCCGAGAGCGTTTCATTGCCCATCCTTTTCTGATGTAAATGAGCCCAGTGTCCCAAAACATTGATGGAAGGCCAACGTAACAATTTGAGCAGCATCGCATGAGATGAGTTGGAATTTTCGGACAATTTTGCGTGCTCATGCCAGTAATCCGTCGCGTACTGTAAGAATCCATCCACTTCTCCATCCCTCGACGTTTGGTCCTTGCGACTAGCATCCTCGATGTACGAAATGTACCACAGGCATGATTCTGCTAGATGGAGCTCCGAATTCCGAGCGAGTTTGTGAGGTTTGCCTGCTTTCCGGTGCGTCCCCAATAGATATTCCCGAGCCGTTCTGTGAACAAAGCAAATTGTAGAATCCGGTTCGCGTATTTCAATGAGTCCCCAGCAGTGAGAAATCACGTCGCATTTATCGACTGTGGATGATGCTAGCTTGATATTCGAAAAGTCCGCTGCAAGGTCATTGCTGATACCCTTCAATGACTTCTCAGCTCGTAGAGCATGGGTCATTTCGTCGACCGTCAGTGGTCGTCTAGCCGAACAAATCCACAGAAGCATGCTCTCAGCGAGTTCGTTGGAGCCATCGCTTTGGTCGCTGAGACGATCAATAATTTTGCCGTAGAGACCATCTAGATCACCAGGAAGGGTTAAAAGAAACGTTTCCAGCGTTTCCCCGGTGGTTTTAGCGTGCATGAGATTTTCTAAGATTAATCTAGCAAATAGAAAGACTCCTCTTGCTCTTTGCACTATTTGGTCTATTGTTTCAGTGACAAGCTTGGAGTCCGCCCATTCCAGAGTATGTTCCGGATTACGTGAAAGAATAGACTCGACATATTGTTGAATGTCCACATTGATCTCGAGTCCGATCTTGATATGTTGATGGAATGGACGATAAGTCGCCTCCATATATGGATGATGCGGTCGACTGGTTATACACAACTTGATCGGGCTCTCTACACCGGTCGATGTGAGTTGACTTAGAAGAGACAACACTCCGGCAGAATTTTCAGGTGGACATTCGTCAATGGCATCAAAGATGATAAAAAATCGATACAATCTGGAGAGTTTTAGCAAGCACTCCTTGAATAGACCAGTAAGCGTGTTAGACATCCATGGCTTCCACAAAAAGCCATGCCCTCCGAGCTTTGTGTAGCAGTCCCGTTGTTGTGAGAGTAAAGGTATGAAATCAGGCATCGCACTCGGAATCTGCGAGAAGATCTGAAATACGAGTGATTGAAGAACTTCGCTAGAAGTTTGATGGACAGCGCTTTGAGTCCCGTCAAAGTAAAAACAAGCTACCGTGTTTCGCGGGGTACTGACGTTATTTTTGGTCAAACTTGCGGATATTATACTGGTGAGAACAGTCTTGCCTGTACCAGGGGTACCAGTAATCCAGAGAATATCACTACGAGAACTTTCTTTCCATGACGTGAACTGCTCACTTTGTAGCAGCCACTTGCCAGTGCCAGGTGTGGCTGACTGAACACAGTGATGACCGTTGTCAATATGAGACTCAACCCAATCGAGAAGTTCTGCCAAGTGTTCAGTATCCGCAATTTTCAAACGCTCCCCTGAGGGTCAACGGACCTTGTCTTCTACGCGAATCCAGTATCCTGTCCAGCTCTCTGAGTTCAGATAAGTGAAGTAAACTGTTGATTTCCCCCACTATACGCTGGTAGCTGGTTTCTAACGGGTTACTGAACTTGCAGAGTGCCTCATCGTGAAATTAGCGAGAATACGAGAAAGAGAATTGCATTGATTCAACTCTTACCTCGTGGTCTGCATGTATTGGGAGGAAAGTAACCGAAGATGAGACCAGACACTGTTCATCAACAACCTATATTTGTCAGATTTACTTAGTATTTCTAGACCCTCTGCTCATTTACCAAGCCAAATCCCGAAATAGGAATTTCTTCGAAGAATGAGACAATGCGAAGCGCATGCAAATCTCTTGCGTGAAGTTCTTGGAATGTCTTTTGAATGCGTTCAATTTCTGAGGAGAGCTCAGCCAAATGAGGGGTATCCTTCTGGATCGAGTCATGCATGGAATATCTAAGGATTCGTTCGATAATGCTCCTCTTCCCGCAATAAGGCGTTCCAAAGAATAAAATGCCCGATGCAGCATGCAAAACTTTGAGGCGACGCTCGTCCGAGCTGGTTGAGGCAAGGCACAATGCTTGCTGAACAATAAATCCTCCAAAGCTATGTGCAATAAATACCAATGGTCGAATTTTCTGGTCATTCGGCAATTAGTCGTTTTGAATCAAATGGAAGATCATAGAGCGTACCTCTCGGTTGTGCTCACAATGCTTCGTTAGAGCCTGTAGCAACTGTTCCCCAATCAACGATACGCTTTGGGAAGTGGAGGATCTTGCAAGCTCGCTATCGTACCCGAATGTGGCAACTCTGCTACGAGAGATACTCTTTGGTAAAAGGTCCCTCGGCCAGAAGACGCCAGACTCTGGTGCTGTCCACGCAGTCTCGTGGTTACCAGTTAGTCCATGCACGAAAACAATATCAACAATATTGTGAACATCGTTTGCTGAAGTCTCTGCCTCACCGATTAGGCTTAGACCCCAGTGTTCTGCCATCGGGAAGACCTACGTAGGTGTCAGGATTCCAGAAGGCGAGGTATACACACGGAATGGGTGGGGAAATAATACCGCCCACTTGAATGAACCCCACCCAGTCCGCGTTGAGTTTTCAAGGATTTAATTATGAGCAAGAATGGTCAGAAACCAACTTCAGGAATTCCTCAGACTGAAAAGACTGACGGTGGTCCTATGTGTGGTATTTAAATGAGCCCCAAGATCATCTGTCCAAAGAAGAGTTGTGCGGATATCGCACAACCGAAATCGCCAAAGGCTCAGTAGACTGGGCGTTTTTTTTTTGGCAGTATTCGCCCCATCATCTAACAATATAAGTTTTGCAAGAATCGCATAACTTCGTGTGAGCAAACACCTACTACTCTTTATGCAGCCCATTTGCTGCGCCTCGGATATTCGTCGTCTGCGACAAGAAGATGTGTGTAGCAGTACGCCTCGGCTAAGTAGCCCCTATTACTATTGGTTTATCGCAATTCAAGTATTGGAAGTTTTGAGGTAGGCTCTTTCTAAGGCTATTTTTATGAGCTCCCAAAATGCCCTGCAAGCAAATATACTGAATCCGTGTCGGATTAAACTGGCCGCGAATCAAATAATCGAAGTGCAACTAGGCAGTTCAACTTTCAGATAAGGTAAATCGAACTCCAAAATCAGAAATCAAAAATTGCATATAAACTCTTTGAAATGTCAAATTACGAGAAGTCAGAGAGATCGAGACATGCAAAATTATAGATGAGGTCTGCAACTGTAGTACACGTATTGATAGCGGAAGAACGAAGAAAGTTCTTCGCGAGGAAGACATGGCTATCTTGGGCACGTGCACTGGAGTCAGTTTTACCGCCTTAGAAGGGTGGAGATTAGACCACAGGTAGATTATCGAATGGATTTAAAGAGGTTGATTAGCCAAAAAATCATTCATGAGTAAATAAAAGATTTGAGTTTATCACATTGAATAGCGCAAGATGAAAGTATTACCAATACGGTCAGCTACCAAGGTATATTATATACAAATTTGTTGCCGAACACGTTAGCCTAAGAGCCAGGTTCTACCAAGCACTAGTGACATAGCGGTTCTTATCGCTGTAATTCTCCTCATCTAAAATTGTGTGAATGATAATGTTACTACGTTTCCTGTTCAACTTGCACCTTGTCAAGGTTTCACTCGCTGTATCTCGGCTAGGTACCGTGTATCGTAATGTAATCTTGTCTAGTCGCCAAATCCGTCGTTATCCTTTTGCCGTTTCTCAAATTGATTTCCACGCCACTAGATCAAATTCTCAAGTTTCATGAAGGTTTTCGATGTTCATGGGCCCTTGAAAGGCAGAATATTGTGATTGGCGGTCGATGTAGGCGTTCCTTCTTCTCAACCTCACCGCTTCTCAAATCAACGAGTACACACCCACCTACCACCTATCCCCTAGCCTCTGACCTCACCTAATACCCACCAAGTAGACTTACTTTCTCTCTCGTTTTCTCCTTCTTCGTACCCACTAACCTCAACCATCCAATCACATTACGCCTATTACTCAGTCACAATTATTTCGCGTCACACCGCATATATCCCAGTTGAAATGCAGCATCTCAGCTATCACCAGGCCTCTTGGAATTGTAGAATGGACCTTTAGGTCGTCTGTGCACAGAATCCCGCTTTCTAGATCTCAAAAGTTACTTGGAACATTCAGCTTTGCACGTTGAATACTGCTTGATGTTGAGTTGGCCATGGGTTGACTTGGAGTTTTGCCGGCTAATTTCCTCTTCTTTGTTCTCAAAGATCGCTATTGATATATGGAAGAATCGTACTGCACTCGAGGTAAGCTCTAAACAGATCTGAAGTGCCAAGTTGACGGACGGTAGATCTCAGTAAGCAGCTATAAATCTTGGTTGTAAGAACTCCGAAGAATATTTCTTAATGGCTGAAACCCCAATTATCTTCAAAGAGATCTATCTTATTGAGACTTGAATCCGTTTTTGAGAGCAGAACTTGCTGACTTCACTGACCCTTCTAGCAGTTCCAGAATTTGCCACTCTCAAATCTAGCATGCGGAAATCCGGACCTTGACTACTTCGATCTTTAGAGACAGCAAACAGTAGACTCGGTTGAAATTTCTATAGCTTATAAGATATTACTGCATTGTCTCGCACGTCCTGGATCAGAGTGCAGTTCGCGTCATATTTTCCTGATTTCGGTTAATACTGATCCTACACCTCTTAGACTACTGATTTTGTTTGTCTTACTTCTAGTTTCGAAGAGAGGTCTGCGTTCTGCTGTTGTCTAGGAATCAGATTTGCAAATCACCAAATTATTGTTGATGAACATGGTACACATCGCTTGAGTTGGTATACGGTATCCTGATAGTCATGATGCCTTTTTCACTGCTGAAATTCAAGTCTCCAAAAAAAGAAATTTGTTTCGAATCGGATATTGTTCATACAATGGCGAGAGTTGTTGACAATTCTTGACTAGCGTGAAATTGAAGCGACGCGCCGGTCTTGAAGATTAAAGGTGCTCTCGTTCAACCACATACAGAACAAACAAGCTACGACATATTCGTCATTTCCTATAACGATGTCTTCTCTAAAGCTGAGGCTCATCAAACTAGCTATTATATGCTTTATATCCCTGACACTGTCTCTCAGCTACTACTACGCACTGAAACCTCCTAACGACTTCCTCGAAACCACTTCCAAGCCTTCTCCCACTCGCGAGGAATGTGTCTGCGCTCAATATCCTGTTGCTCCTGTTATGGATGCATTTGTTTCCATTTGTGAGGGATCAAACACGGCTATATCTACCGCAACATCTAATGTTGAAATTGCCATCCCCGGTACTTCGATCTCGGTACAGCCAGATAGAGTAGGCTCAATTGTTACTGTTACTGTCACAGCATCACCTGTTTCAGAAGCTGAGCTTGAATTTAAGCTATGGAAATACGATCCTGTACTACACTCCAACATGTATTCGCTCTCTTCAGATCGATGTAACATTGCATTTCCTCAGTTTTCTAAAGAGATTGATAGAGTAGCAACATATCAAGCCAAGCAGGTAAAGGTGAAAGAAGAAGATATGAGCAGGGCATGGAACGCTACATATCAGACAGACACTTATATTAAAGCTATGATTGTGGATAAGCAGGTACGAGCATAAATATAAAATATATTCTGGCTAAAAGCTAACTGTGAAAGCTATTCATTCTTGAAGCAGAAATTGATTTGATGATCCGCTTCCAACTTCGTGCTATTCCACTTCTTCACTCTCTACACCGTGCCCTTGTCAGCTCACAAGAAGATATACCCAACCTTGTTTTCTCATTCACAACCAACGACCTCGCCGAGCCTGATGGAAGCGGTCGTCCTATCTGGGCATTAACTCGCAAAGTTAACGAGAAGATGAAATGGGTCATGCCTGACTTCGGTTCCTGGAGCTGGACAGATCCCACGCTTGGCCCATACGAGAGTATCCGACGCGAGATCAACGACACTGAACTACCATTTTATCAGAAAAAGAAGCAAGTTGTTTGGAGAGGGCAGTTGCAATCGAATCCTATGAGAGAAAGATTGATTCGAGTGACGCATAGAAAATCCTGGGCTGATGTCGAGCAAACATATTACCATAATGGAAATATCAAGGCGCCAAGTTGGACTACCACTCTCACTGTACCTGAACAGTGCAATTACCAGTTCTTAGTACAAACTGAAGGTATAATCTTCTATATCGTACCTCGCTCTATTTTCATTGCTAATAAAACCACAATAGGATTTTCTTACTCGAGTAGAGGTATCTACCTTCTGAACTGCAACTCCGTCTATATAACTGCCCAACCAATTGTAAGTATTCGAAGTCTCGCTCTGTCTAAAATATCTTCATTTGGCTAGAATCTTCGAAACTGTACCCTATTCTAGCAAGTACATGCAGCGATTCTCGGACCCTTTCCCCATAACGCCCACGCTCTATTACAATAGAAAGTTGACTAAGTTCTTTCACTCTAGTGGCTCGAACCACACACTCATCTTCTTATCGACGCCGGGGAAAACCAGAATTACGTGCGTGTCAAACGCGATTTCTCTGATTTAGAAGCCAAGGTCAAAGCGCTCCTAGCTGATCCTAAGAGAGCAGAAGCTATTGCTAAGAGAGGAGCTGCGATGTTCAGGGATAAATATTTGACGCCAGCAGCACAATCTTGTTATTGGAGACGCATGCTGACGGAGTGGGCGAAGGTTAGTGTCGCACCCAATATCTGGGAGGATGATACCGCGAATAGTGGAAGGGGTGAGGGGAGAGGAAGAAAGATTAGAGGAGTGCCATTTGAAGATTGGGCGTAAGTTTGGTTCATTCTTTGATAAAGTTGTGGATATGCTACTGATCGTTACAGGATTCAAATGGCAGAGCTCAATCATCACTGTGGATGGGCTGAGTGGTGGTTTAATAGATGCTGAGTGAGAAAGATATTCGTCATTGAAAATAGAACTCAGATGTTGTCTAGTTGAAGAACTTTCAATGAAGGAGATAAGAAGGTAGAAAGTAGGCATACAATTACTTATAGTGCAGGGAGTAGACACCAATACTTGAAAGATGACACAAATTCCAGTACTCTTTTCTTTTTCTTCACTTGCAATTTTGAGTCCACTCAAGTAAAGTGCTGGATGAGCAAAGTGATATTGAAGAGAGATCGTTTAAGAATTAAACAACTATAATAAGAAGAAAAAACAAGTTTACTATAGACCTCTTGTGCGACTTTCACAAGAGTTTTCCTTATTCAACTATCAATCTTCACTATATTCTTCACTTCCTCACTAACAACAAACTCCTTTTCTCTTGGCACCAAACCCCTTTCAACCAATTTTTCCAATTCAAGCTTCACTCCGCTCTCTCTCGTCGCCTCGACCGCATCTTTCAATTCCCTCGCCTTGGCAGTTACATCCTCAATCTCCTTAATACCTTCCTCGACCCACCACGTCGCCGTCCTCCCACTGATCCCAATCTGAATGCTCCTGTATGTCAGAGCCCCCAACGCCGGTGAACGTTCTGGATCCCATTGTACTCTCACGTCCTTCTTCTTATCCTCTGCACTCAACACCGAGCCATGGCACACAGCCGCCTCCTTCAATAACTTCTCAAAATTCTCATGCGTCATTTTCAGGGCGAGAATGTGCGCTTGTCGCGAATCTTTGAACGAATATCCAGACCGGTACATCATCCAGCACCAGGACGGTTTGATCCATGTCATGCGGCTGGGCTTGAAATCTGGGGAGGCGGAGAGTTTTTGCTCTTTTACGGCAGCGAGAGCAATTGACGCAGAGTAGGCTTGGTAAACTGTTATTGTCTCGTTGTCGTAAAGTGCACGAATCTGGTGATAGGGTACCGATGGCTTAGTTGAAGTTTTGGCAGTCATGATTTTTCTTGTTTTCTGATCAATATCTTCGTCGAGGTTTGCGACTCTGTCATATGAAAAACATTCTTCGGTTGGATAAGGTAATGATCTCGAGTGGGGGAGATCTTGAAGTTATATGTCTTCTGATGGGAGTCATTCGCCGAAGTGCTCAGCCCTAAGCCACATTTGACGCAATTGGTCAGTTAAGATTTAGCTGAAGGAATATTCATCTGCATAGACAATAATTCTAAGGATCTAAAAATAAAAAGATATTTTTCAAAGTTCGTGAGATCATTGAGGGTTTGGATCTGATACTGGTTAGCACTGATGCTGCCAATAATCCGAAGACGATTCGAGGTTGGAAATAACTGATATTCAAGTCCACATCTTTCATTTCTCGGTCTGATTGTGTCTCAGTTGCTTATTTTGGTCCCCAATACCAAGATTTTTATTCTCTTCCGTGGTTCACTCCAAAAGTTCACATCTCTTTCCAAGTTCGAGTACTGTAGCCACTTGGTTGGACTTCGGCTAAATTTCGGATATATAATATCCTCCTACCTCTTCAGTAAAAATCACAGAAATTAGGGCCCATTTCGGCTGTGGACAGTACCTAGGTAGTACCTGCTGTGAATTCAGCTTGACAAACTAGCTTGCTTTGATATTCCTGAGTTTCCTTACAAATAGAAACAGAGGCCTCTATTTGCTATCAAAATCTTTTCTGGTTGTATCAGCTAACATAATTATTTTCGTTTATCCAATGGTAATGTTAAAGCAAATAAAAAACTTGATAGCTGCAGCCTTGGAGCTAGTATTCTTACGCAATAGACTTGAGCTGGTGAGCTAGCTGCTCAATAGTAAGAATTATGGAAAGGGAAAATTGGAAAGGATACTCCCTCCATCTCCGAGATTTGAGTTTTGCCAATATACGGGATATTTCCTAACGACGTGAGTAGTAGAGTTCGAAATCATTTGTGAGGCCTCAATTAACTGTGCTCAAAATGTCATCGAATGACTGCAGGTCAAGTAGTTCCTCGGAACTTGCATCTAGATTGTAGACAGAGGATTGGCCGATTGATGTCTTTTAAACTTTATGTGTCTTTACATTGGCCTAAACGAACGCATGTTGTTTATTATACAAATGAAATATAAAACAAACAGACCCCGGAAAAGTTTGAACCCGGGAATGTTTTTGAGTGACTAATGGTTTTAATGTTCACTATAAAGCTTTTATATCAGTTTTAAGAATTGTAAAATGGATTTGAAGCCAGATGAGAGTAGAAAGTGTGTTACAAGCACCAGGTTCGTATCATACCTTCAAGTATTTAAAATGACCGAAAAACGAGAGATTTTCAACTTTTTTTATTGTTGAATTGAGTCCTCAGTCCCACTCTACGCAGTTCAGTGCAATTTGGCTGGCGCTGATGGTTTGAGATTGGGATTCTGATAGTCTTGATGATTCTAAGGACATGATTATTGATAGAAGCTAGTTTATGAACAGCAGGTGACGATATTGATTCAGGTTGGTTGATAACTTGGTCGACAGATTCGATCAAGTAATGAAATATGGCCATTCCTGAACCATGAAAATCATTTTCAAGAATGTGGAAGCTTTTTGTCAGAAGGACAAGGATAAATAACATGTCTGGATCGGCACTAATGTATCATCAATTACGATAACCCTATGATCTATCTGGCCCGCAAACATATCGCGTTTGTCTTCTTAGTTCCACAGCCATATTCCATCGGCTAGATATGGTACCTCATTCTTCTCAGTAGGACACGAAGCTGGGGAAGACGGCTTCGATGTTTTTGCACTCTTGCTGTAATCTTGCTACACCTCTGGTGTAGTTCAATGACAATTCGATGATCAAACCGTGTGGAAGTGATATGTTCAGCCTGAGAGGTTGTTGCGATTATTCGAATGATAGATTGACACCCATCAACCTTCTGCCTTTAACTTTGCCAACTCCGCTTCCTTTTCCATCAACTCCTTCTTCAGTTCCTCGCTCATAGCTTTAACCTTTACGCTCGCTTCTTCCAACCGCTTGATTTCTAACTTTTCACTCTCTCTGCTGAATGGCTGATCTGGTCTTGTCTGCAATGGAATCGATGCCGTCCTCTCACCTACACTACCAACCATTCCACCCTTCATAACTCTAGTACCCTTTCCCCCACCCTTTACTCTTTCCACTGGCGTCGTCAGAAGATCAAAGAAAGCTTCGTAAGGCTCGTTAAAGAGTTGTTCCTCGTAAACCCAAGATCTAATCTCTGGCTGCAGCTTCATCTTCTCCTTGTCTTCTTCCGTCTCGCCATATGGATGGAGTCGAAGGTGGTGATAGAGCGTTTGCGGTTTCTCGGATGACTCGCTCACGTAATATAATTTGATTGTGATTTCGAATTCTCCCCATCCCGTTTCATGGACTTCGAATGCGCCACCAGCTTGGATGTCTTCGACGGCTAAGAGGAACGTTAGCTGTTTCGATTGTAGATGTGGGGTAGAGACACGTACTTCTCAAAGGATTTGGAATAGATTCATGAAGCTTGAACTGCACTTTCTTACACCAATATGTAATATCTGTATCATCAACGCCCTTCACAAATACTATCCATGAATGTGTATGATCTGGCGGGGTTCCTGCTGGCTTTAGATTGTCTGTATCGTTGAACATCTTGGCAGTGGTGCCATAGATGAACGGTCGAAAGATTTGAACGCCCTTTACGCGTTTTTGGCTGTTGGGAGGTGCCATATTTAATAATTCTTGTGTGGTCGCGTTAGGGAAGTTGATATGCGGTTGTTGAGTCTGGGATGAAGAGACCTTCAAAAATTTAAGGTTTGCTAGCGGCGGGAGCGACGTAAATTTTTGGTGGTCAGTGCTTCTATGGTTGACGACATCAGGAGATTCCCCAAAGCATCTTGAAAATGTGCGGAAGGAGCTGTTCAAAATGGCAGCAGTAAAAAAGCTGGTTGTCTGCGGTGGCAATGGATTTCTGGGCTCCAGAATATGCAAATCAGCTGTGGCAAGAGGTTGGGATGTTACCTCTATCAGGTATATATCTCTGAGCTTCCCCTCTTAAGCTTCTACTTGAAGTTGGGTTGAATTAATGCTAATTGAGTCACATAGCCGTTCTGGTGAGCCAACATGGTCTTCTGTCACATCATCACCTACACCGCCATCGTGGGCGCATAAAGTAAGCTGGGAAAGGGCCGACATCCTTAAACCTACTACATACGCCCCATTCCTCAAAAACGCAGATTATGTCGTTCACAGCATGGGAATTCTCCTTGAAGCAGACTATAAAGGTGTTATCTCGGGGAAAGAATCACCAATATCAGGTCTCCAACGTGCCTTTTCATCTTCGAAAGGCGGTTCTCAGAACCCATTGACACGAAAGTCTGGCGAGGATCTGAAACCACAGGAAAAGGACAGGCAGTTGACATATGAGCTCATGAATAGAGATAGTGCTATAACGTTAGCTCAAGAAGCAAGTAAAGAGAAAGTCCCAGCCTTTGCATACATCAGTGCGGCAGGTGGGGCACCAGTACTACCGACGCGCTACATAACTACGAAGAGGGAGGCGGAGAACACGATCAGTAGCGAGTTTCCTTCTATGAGGAGCGTCTTCATTCGGCCGGGTTTCTTGTTCGATAGCTCGAGGGCGTTTACGGTGCCGCTGGCAGCTATGACGGGGATGGGAGCGGCGTTCAACAGCATTACCGGTGGCATGTTCGGAGGAATCATGGGTGCTGCTGGTGTTAAGCCTCTAAAAGCCGATTTGGTTGCAGAGGCGGTGGTGGAGGCTCTGAGTGACGAAAGTATAAGAGGCCCAATTGACACGAAAGCCATTGAGGAGTTGGCACAGAAAGCTTGGAGAAAAGGTATGCTCTAGGAGAGCACAGCATTGTATGCATGGGAATCTCAGCTCCGCGCTTTGTATTACTCTAGGATATTGTACAAATAGACGCTGGATATCAGTCCACCAATAGACATCTATATCATTGTGCCTCGTTCGAAGCTGTCTCTGATCTCCGTGGTATACTGGAAAGTATTAGTGCTGAAAATTGTGAAAGTGCTATTTGGCATACATACCTTGTTATAAAACCTATTCAATTTTTGGTTGAACTGCTTGTTTTTCTCATTGATGTAGGTAACATCCCCATCCTCACCATTCTGCCCCATCCTTTCTCTTCTCTTCTTTAGTCTTGCCTCCTCGGCCTGCTGCAAATCCTTCACCAGCCTATCTACAGCAGCTTTCGGAGGCTTGTGTTCTACAAACCCAGTCGAATCAGCTGTAGAATAGAAAGTGCCATCTTTGTCAACTGCGACTAACTCTCCATCATCTGTCTCCACAATCTCCAATCCTCCACTCGCTGCAGCTTTCTCCACAGCAGCCATCTTTTCTTTCTCATACTGTTCCATGTCCGGCTTCAGATTTCCTATTTGGCGCTTGTAGACTTTCCTACTATCTTGCCTGTAATCTTGAAATGCCTGATCATCTCTATGCGCTTCTTTCTTTTTCAAACGCTTATCCCATTTCTCGCTTTCATCAATAGTCCAGTCCCAAGCTCGTTTGCGCTCAAAGTCCTCCCCCGCTGCTTCCGTGTCAGCCTTCAGTAAATTATGTGACGCGATCGCAGATTTTCGATTTAGTGTTGTCAGAAGGTTAGGATCTGTGGCCAGTCGCTGCGACTCAAGAGTTGCTTCTTTAAGGTTCTTTTGTGCACCAGTTTTTGCGCGGGCTTGCAGAGCTTTAAACCTTTCCATGCGCTCCTTAGCTTTCACTGCAGCATCGAAGTTTGAGCTCGTAGAACTCTCGCCTTGAGTTCCTTTGTCTTGCGCGTCTGACGTAGATGCTGCATCTTCCGAGGCTAATGGTATCTCTGCTGCCGGGGTGATCTCAACATCTGGATTGGTTGTCGCTCGGGTCTTGCGCTTTTTTGAAGGAGGCATTGTGCGGAAGTCGTCTGGGTTGTGGGGCGCTATGTTTCGTTGTAATTTCAAGATGAAGTTCAGGCCTGAAATATTTAGTCGCCTAGAACCCCACCGCTGATGCTGACTAATCACAATTTAGAGATTCTGGGGAAGTCGAATTTCAGCGTCAACAGACGCGACCTCAAAATTGAGAGAGCAAAGGCTGCGAAAACAACATGAGAAGTTTGAAGAATATTTGTCACGCTTGTCGATATCTAACACCTAAACCTCCGCCAAACTTCGTACCCAACCGAAATGTACATTTCAGCAAAACAGAACCTTTTATCTTACCGCGACTGGTGATTGATCTGGACGATGCGGACAGCAAATTCGTACGTGCGACGGAAGACCTTGAGAATGAAGAGGTAGAACCAGAGTCGCAGATGTTTCAATCTCAAAATCCGCAACTTTCTTCCAAAGGATCTCGTATTTCAGAAGCCAGCGCAGATGGCGAATCACTGCTATCATCCCTTGCAATGGCCACTCCACCAGATCTCCTTACCTATGCTCTAATGGGGGATCCGGATAAACGAAAACCTACAAGTTACAGAAGGGTTGGCAAACGTCTGGGACATATATACGCGCATCAATCAATTCATCCGTCTGAGAGTGTGGAGACCAAAATTCAGATCTTGACTCTCCGAAACCCAGAGACGCATTTTACCTCAGACGACTTCGATGTATCGAAACGTTCTACAATCCTTGCATACATGTCTAGTTGTCAAGAATTAAGTTCAATCCAGCAAATAGTCTCGTTGCTCTGCCTGACGAGCAACGGCTGTCGATTTTTGGCCAACAACGGCGCATCACTCGAGAAGGGTCTCCGTTCCTGTTCAAAATCAGAATACCCAGATGTGGTTATATTCTTGAATAATTTGATTCATAACATGAATGCAAAAGGTGTCGAAGTAGGGAGCTCGATATGTAATGCCGGTCTTTATTACGCTTGCAGAACCCGTAACCTACCAGCTGCACAAATTTATCTCGACATTCTCAACCACAACTCATATCCTTCAGACAAAAACACTCGCAGTGCGTTGTCCGTACTACTTATGACACTAGATGGTATGAAACGAGGGAACCCCCAAAGTCTGTATGGTGGCCAATTCAGTGTGCCAGAGGGTCTACGACTTTTGACTGGTTTTCAGAAAGTCGATGAACCACAGCCAAGCAATTATCAATCTGCATCCTTTGCTTCTCTCGCACGGAGAGATGATGATTCCCGTGTACAACATAACCTTTACACCTCTTTCATTCTTAGTCTCGGAGATTTAGGTCTTGGTGACCATATTCAATTCGAATGGGAGTCGAGTGAAATGCCTACTCTTTTTCATTCTGATGAAAGGATAAAGGCATTACTATTCGGAGCTGCATTTCTACTTGCTGATCAACATCAAAGAGCTTTATCTGTTCTTGGCAGTGGTGTACCAGACTCTATTTCCATAAAGTCTAAAGCTTCCAGGTTTAGTGTTTCTAAATACATGATTAAACTAATCAACGTGGTCTACAAAATGCACAGAGTGGAACCCTCAGAAAAGCTCCAGTCGCTGATGCAAATGAATCTGAGTGTCATCCCCGATGAAGCCGAAAAAACGTTTGCGCTCTTAGACTTTTTTCTTCCAACCAAGGCACCAAGATTTGAACAATTCGATGGCGGACCACCGCTTATAATTGATTGTGCTGAGATTGATGGGGTTGCATCCTTGTTCGTGATGCCGAGGAAGATTCGAACTCCTCCAGAAGCGTTGTACCTCAAGTCGCCGAGCTTGAAGCCAGGGATATTGAAGTTTGCTCATTGAATTCAAAGACATTCCACCTATTCAATCAAAGAAACTTTTTTCCTGCAGTTCTTGTGATACTTAAATCTTGATAATGGAAATAGCGAAGCAGTTACCGTTCGAGATATCTTTGGGAGTCCAGTAGACCATCTACCGTAGAAACACTTCAATGCCTGTGAAATAGTTCTGCCAGCAGCATGAGAATTTATGGATCCAGAATCCTCGCAAGGCTTGACAGCTTATCAATCATTGATACCCTAGAGTTTGGGCGTTGAATCATATTTTCATATGAGCGGTCATTATGGTTCCAAGAGCTGTAGCCGAGATGCATGCACGTTTCGGGCCGTTAGTGTGATATCTGAGACAGCGCTGATAGTTACTTCTCTTGGCTAGTGTGTCTATCCCATAATAAGCAACATTACAAGTACCCTTAGCTAATCTTTCCTCTTTCTACATCTGAATGACTGGATTTTTCCAGGCGCATCTTCGGCATCTTCCGGTAATGTGCTCCCCTTGTAGTCGTACCGAGCCCGGAGTCTGCGGCGACTAGCTATATCAAGTCTCCCGACCCTGTAGAGTAGGAGTTCTGATCATAAGACCAACGTACGGTAATTCAGGTTTTTGGCCCACCATCGTACCACCTGATTCAAGCATTCAAGTGCAAGCTGACACGAAGACGAACAATACGTTGTCAATTCCAAATTTTCTTCGCCAGCCCTGGCTCCTTCTCAGTTTTATGACTCGTAAAAATGCAACCCAACTCGGATTCAGTTCCCTTTATTGCATAAGGGAATTTGGGTTTTCTCTCCCCAAAATGGTGGCTTACAAGGAAAAAGACTTGCTTTTACCTTATCTCTGGAAGTGGAGAAATGAAGCAGATGACCGTACATGGATAAGGCTCGGATGCAAAGCCTAGGTTCTTCCATGCCTTCCACATGCAACCACGAGCCCAGCACGTAATGGTTGTTAATGCTGCTTTAAATCATCGGACAATCATGTAAGGCTGCAAGGATGTTTCATTACCAAGAAGCAAGTCTCTGCATGTAAGATATATATTCTCAAGCCAATGAGTTTCTACTCTGAGTCAAATTTTCCAGATGAACATATACTAATAGTGGTAAAGACTCGCATCAAAATAATCAGATGCTTTCATGACCGATTGTCTCAGCTAGTCTGATTGAATACGATTTGGATTTTTCAAGAAAGCTACAGAGTATCAGACTGAATCGAGGGCAAAACGGTTACTCACTACCTAGGTAGTCAACATACATGTATTCATATTTAGATGACTTAGTTTCGATTTTATTTGATTCGATAGGGCATCTTGGAGTTTACGTGTATATCAATCTCATCAAACCAATTAAGATCTATCTTTTGTTACTAACGATGACCATAATCGATGATCTTTGTTCTGACTCTTCACGGGATTTAGAAAGCATTCGAAGCATATTCCTTAGTCTTCATTCCAACCTATCTACTTTCCGTTACTATTTTCAATCTCTTATTTACAGCTCTTGATGCTCTGAACATCACAGTTCCTAACATAACTACCTTATCAGCGCCTATACAACAAACATTTTCTCGCGAGGTCTTTGCATCTGAGCTTCATTATTTCCATCCATACTACCCGGGACCTGCTGTTCGAGTCCGCGGTTGATGTGGGGAAGGAGTTCAATCAACCGCCCAGTAGGCTATTACTAACTGAGCCCAGTTTGAGGGACAAGAAACATGTTCTTTATCAAGCTGTTCCTTAAGAATTGTAAACAGAGATATTGACTCAAATTGTGACTGCAGTGCCATATGCGCTAGCCAGTTGTCGATTCTATCTCTTTTTGTCTTGAAATCATAAACCAGCGACGGATAAAGCTCTAAATTCGTTTTTGGGGCGTACCCAGGGTCTGAAGTTGGGAAGTTTTTGACAGGCGTTTCTAGTGGAAGATCAATATCCGCAACGACCGAGTTTGGGTATGATCTAATTAAATAGTTTTCAACTCTCAGACTCTCAGACTCCGCCAGACCAAAAAGTTCTATATTCTGATCGATATTTTCGTTTATGTGCTCTGGTGCACTAGTATCAGACTGGTGAAATACCAAGCTTGCTTCAGTTGCAAAAGAACCCATTGGTCGTATTCCGATGCCAGCATAATGATTCGAAGAGTATTCTGAGGATATTTGGTTCTCATGAGCGTCCACCGAATTTTGACTGAGATAGGAGTCATCTGGGGCCCCATAGTCTTTGGAGATCTCAATCTCAAATTTAAATTCATTCTCGAGGCTTTTTTCTGCCGCTTGTAGGTCCCAAAGCTGCCCTTCCCATCTCTGCTCTGCCACAATTCCTTCTTCTTCAATACTCCCAAGAGCATCCCGCGCTGCTTGGCATTTTGCTGCAAGATCAATCAGGTCGCCAAATTCACGAAATTTTTCATCAGCGCCTAGTCTTTGGACAACTTTCATAAAGTTATCATCACAGATCCAGACTTCTCGCCTTTTAAAGCCTACTTCTCGATTTTTCTGCCGGTTATCGATCTGAAGATCCGAAGCCTCCTGTTGTAGTTTAGTTATTCTGCTAAGTCCTTGTAATAGCCTTTGGACGCGATCTCGCCCAAGCACTGGTAGCTCATCACCCTTCACGCTTGGCTCTGTTGATGGGGTATTTCCAAACGTCTTTTTTTGAAAATAGCTCTGAGTTTTGGAAAATTGTGAGCCCATTTTGATGACCAATTCCCTTACTGCGAGAGAGTTTCTTTTTGAAAGTGCAAACTTAAGAGCAAGGCGCACGACGTCCCTCGTGTTTTCGAATCAGCAGTTTCGGGCAACCCCGAAGCGTTTTAATCGAAGAAAAATTGAGGACAAATCTGTCCTTTGAAACTTTCGATATTGGAAGTGCTACAGCCTAGATAATTGAATCAGCTCTTTACTCATCAAAATTCTAAGGCTGTGTTTACCTACTCCGTTTATGATAAAATAATCCAGACATACGTGGCAAGTTACACGAACGAATCTTCAGCTCTCGGTCAGCCTCATCCACAAAATTGGGGTAAACGCGGTTTAAATAGTTGTGAGGTCGTGCTACATTCATTTTAACCCAACGAGAAGCCGGATTGCCACTGGCTAGCCCGGGTAGTGACACGCCCCAATTTATCTCTGTGCTTAGAACTACGCCTCTTGTGGAAATTAGGCATTGCAAACCACTGTGGTTAAAAGCGGCAAGATATCCGACTTTCTCTGGTTTTTGGTTGCAAGCGAAGCCGTCTCTTCATTCGAGGAGCACAATCGAACCACATCACTTGTGTTGCTTTGATCGTGCATCAAAGATATATCCAGCAACCAATTAAATTTCTTGATCCTGAGTATCCTGTTGTTTGCGCCACTCTACCTTAGTGCATCATTGGGGTGTGGCAGGGCTTCAACAGCACTTCTACAGGTGTAGATTTTGGCAAATGGGCTGCTCGCACGAATCCTTGAGGCTCTGTGTGCTCAGAGAGCACACGAGATGGGTCACAGGCATAAAGCCAGATGCTTGCCCGACTTTGGTGCTGCAAGTTTCCGTGGTCTAGTCCTATCTTAACACATGTCTCCATGAGCAATGGCTCCCGACTCAAAAAATACACTGAAAACAGCCAGTTATCCGACTCCGTGGTCAGGTTGGATTATGGATGATGCCGGTAACTACTACATCTCGCGGTTTGGCCCTTCAGGAACCGCGGAATATTATTATCCCCCTGCCGAAAATACAACTCAGTTATCCGAAGTTCAAGCCCAAACACCCCGGTCCGCTGGCTCTGATTACACTGGCCAGAATGTTTTTCATCCTGGGGCGTTCTCTCCACTCCCTCCTGCCCAGAACTCAGGCGCATCTCCCACGGGCGAAGCCAGTTCAGTACAATACGCCGAAGTGCCACATTATCCAGCAATTGCGGGGACGAGCGCAGCTTCTAGTTACACTATTAGTCCTCCAAGCTCTCGTGCGGTGGCATCTTCTTCGGTCTCACCGTATAATGTTTCTTTTACCAAATATCCTATGATTACAAACTCCAGCCAACAAGGATTTCCGTCATCACCTCCTCAGCTAAACCCATATTCTTCGAATATCGATACCACATCCTCAAGCTTTGGAAAACTTTCAGTTTCACCCTCTGTGCCAACTCAAAAATGTAAATTTATCCCCTTTATTTCCTCATCCTATATTAAAGCTGGTGCTTTAGTGGTCGGAAGTCAGAACTTTTCATCTGCAGCCAACTATCCGACAGAAGGTGCGGCTAGTTCTAGCGCAACCGTTGGTAGAAGGAATAATACCGATCTGAGCCAAAATCCAAGGAATCTCGATCTCAGTAAGCTTCCTAGTTTTGGGTCTCGTTCAGGAATGTGGGTGCTTATCAGTGTAGGATATCAAGTAATTCCTGATGATAAAAAAAAGAATTTCTATAAAATCGGTCGGGTCTTTATGACTGCATGGGTTGAACCCGCATCATCGAGATATGTGGAATCAATCAAGCAGCATAGTGGGCCCACTAAAGGCTCCAGTATAAGTATAAGTAGCGTCTGGCTTGACGATGTCTATGCTCATGCAGAGATCCGCCGCTTCGTCATCATTAAGGCCAATCATGGGAGCTGCTCCTGTTCGTATGCGACCCAATCTCTACTAAAACTACTCACACTCTACCGAATATTGACTAAAGTTAATCAGTCCAATTCATACCTACAAAGGCCAAGCTACATTGAAGCCCAATCTCCCCGAGAGAGGAAAGCACGCGATCATATATACTAGCAAGACTCCTCCGGATGAACAATCCAGAGATGGTGTCCGGGAGAGCCTAAGTTACGACCCCATTCAAGTCATGAGCGAGCGATCTGACAAGGAAGGAACCCTGGCACCAGCATCTCGACTCAATTATTCCAAGATATACACAATAGAGCAAGACCTACGCGTTCTAAACATTGGAATGGTACACAATAATAGCCTCCCATCATTGAGACGAAACTCGGGATTGGTAGACCGTCCAATTGATAAACCGGTCAAACAACCCCCGAGAGGTCCTGAAGGCCCAAGCGATAAACAAAACTCAAAATCTCATGGACAGGGACAGGGACAGGGACAGGGACATAGGAAAGGTCACCGATCTCATCACCAGAAAGGCTGATCATGGTAGTGAGATGGAAAATGTTTCAAAAAACGTTCCGGCTTCGTGTCGGTATCTCTTCATACACGTTTAATTCTCAACAATCATCCACTCAAATTTTTAGGTTGTTAAAGATAGTCAACGTTGATTTTCTATATCATTCCGTCTTTATTTCTTGGAGGTCTGCAGTCCGAAATTTGAGAAATATTATAAAATGGGGAGTTTGGCAACTTGATCTGGAACATGTTACTTCTCTGAGTACATCTTTGAGATACCCTTTGAGTCGTTAGTTTCAAAAGCGAAGTTTTAACTTTTACTAAATTAGGATCTAATTATAGATTTGGATTGGAATACTATCTCCACTCAATACATCAGAGGAATCTTTTGTCTCATGATTCATGAATTGGCGTGAGGACTGCTCGTGCTGCTTTATCACTTGAATTCCTGCTCAAAGCTCGAGCTCTGCCAAGCCGAGACAGGACAGAGTAGCGGTCAGCCTCGCTTTCCTGAAACTTAGCTCACCGCTGTGATTCCGACAGCTAGAGCAATCGGTATCCAGTGGCCGGTCAATCCCAGGTGTCGTGCCGGTTCTCAGATCACGCAGATGAGCTCGGATTGGCAATAAAGCCGGACAGGGAAAGTAAAATTTTATTGGCGGATTAACACGAATGGGAGGCGTTTACTCATTTTGAATGATACTAACTTAGAGGATCTATGGATATCTCGCAAGGGCATGATGCCTCACTTTACTCTGGAAATTTGCATCGAAAGTAACCTATGTGAGAATCCTTTCTGCTGTAAGACCACGCAATGGTGGTAATTGATCACTCTTGAGCACAGTCAGCCTCGCGCCCTGCTGAGACAGTACCCAACCATTTAAATTATTGAACAAACGCAGCCATTTCCACCTGCATCTTGAAGCAACACGAGGAACGCGAAAAAGAAATCTCTGCAGGTAAAACTAGCACACAAGGGCTAATTTTGACGAACCAAATCTTGACTTAGTCGCACCCCACATGCATCCCAAGCACCGTGATTGTTTTCTAACCTGAAGACTTCTTTTACAAATCAGTGACGAGGAAAAATCTACACACGTGGACAGCAGAGCCTACTATCTGCTTGAACCTGAATCATGCATAGCTGATGAGCTGGACTTGCTGCCGTTCTACCAATCTGAACGGAGCGTGCTCCCCGCTACATCCACTGCAGACGGACAAAGCAATCAGAAGGAGAGAGAGCCCAGCTAGAAACCCTCATCCTCTGGAAAATTTGGCATTTGAAATACTACCCGAAACAAGGCCCGGAAATTTCAAACAAGTGAAAATCAGAAAGGATTGTAAAGTCACAAAATGCGCAATATTATGGGCTGGGTAGGATTCGGAAGGATGGACTTAATCCAAATCTGTCCGTACACCGTGGAATGAAACCAAAGTCCCCGCCCGTCTCCGTCGCCAGGAATCTGTGCCGACGCCCTTTGAAAACTTTTAAAATGGCCGCTCATAGCCTTCAACGTACCGAACGCTTTGGATGCTAGCGACAAGAAGAAAAACTCTCCTTTATATTGAGAAGGTGAGATATCAGCATTCAACAGAACAATGTGCTCACTTTCCTAGGCTCTAGTGCAGGTGAGCATTATCTCTGTCTGATACAATTTACGCGGCGGCTACATTATGACAATCGAACTTCGGAACCCAAGCTCGGATTGTGTTCGTGCTAAAGTAAAAATGAACTCGACGTTGTTTTATTCCTTTGTCTCTAATAGGGGAATTATAAACTGTTTATTGTTTGCTATGAAGCTAGTCGCTCGGTGGATGATGCTTTGAACAACGGCAAGCGAGATAAAAGATATATTAATTATCAAATTGATGCACGGCGATCAACAGCCTTGTCACATCTCAAATTCAATTGCAAGACAAGGCTCTCGCTAATCTTGCCATCGCCTCAGGCGAGGTGGCAAGAGATCATGTGTTTACGAAATCAAACTTCCCAGAGTTTTGGTCTGAAAATGCAGCTTAATGCACACCAGGTTCGGGCCGCCGGGATGACGTTTTTGGCAAAGTACCAACTTGTATTTTTCCAAATTCCCGAAGTAAGGTGGGAACAAGCACGTTTTTACGGCCTGTTTCTCTCTTCATCATTCATCCCGAAAACGACAAAACGGCCACCGTATTTTCAATATCGACACCGGTGTGATCGGGATGCGTTCCGTTTGCTTTTCTGAAGTGTTGCCGAACTGCAGCAGCGCGGCTTGAAAGCTGTTGCGACTGGCTATTTCTAGCATCCCAACCCCGCAACAATCCAAACGATCATGCGACCGGTCAAGAAAGGTGTGGTGGGACAGCATCAGTGGGATGCAAACCTTGATTTCTTGCTTTGATATCGCGAATGTTATTCCGTTATGACCTCGAGTAACCGAGATGTGGAAGGGCTGTAAACTTTCCACATATTGAAACTCAATATCGAAAGGAGCGCCTCTGGGAAGCGTCGGTGCTCTTGTCAGATCATACTATAAAAGTGCGTGGCTGTTGGCAGGATGCTTGGTGCCAATCTATTTGCAGTTACCTCGCGCTCGAGAGAGGTACAAACCTCTGATAAGAAGTCAGCGGGCGACCTAACCCACAGAAGCTTCGGATGCAGTGACATGGATTGCGCATCAGACCCTGTCTTGCGCAACAAACCCTGTCTATCAAGTAATCCATGGACGTTCGAGCTAGATGTCCATCGCCGCTGCTTTTGTATATTGACAACTTCTGTTTACATTGAGATTGGCATGTGAACAGTTGCTTGCTGAAGATATATCTTATGTTATTAACCTCTTTTCTTCTACAGCCCAGTAGGATTCTCCAATTTCACAGACGTCGCTACTCGACGTTTTCCAAGCTTGCCTTTGTTCTGACAGAGGCCTTAATACCCGACTTGGCTTCTGAAATATTTGTGGTTGGGCTTGGATTTGCCTTCGAGTTGAAAGCCCAATATGCAACGACTAATTGTGCCCAACTGGAAGGACAATTGATGTTTTGTTTTTCAAGTTGATGCTGGAGGATCGTGAACAAGGATGCAGCTTCGTAATGTGATACCAGAGCCATATCCTCAAGCCATTTGTCGATCGTCTCTCTCTTTGTTGTTGGTGACTGTTGGTCAGCGCTAAGACCAACACAAGTCTCACTCCAGCCCGAATGAGATGCTTTGCTGTCACCTGCTATATCAAGTAGTATATCAATCTCACCAGTTTCAGATACAGAGCTTCTTGCGTTGCTTAATTCTGATGGCAAAGGGTTCATTCTATCGAAGTCTGAGAGTATCAAATTTCTGGTAACGCTTGATGACTGTGGACGAATAATGGCTGTTCCATCAGCGCCCAAAACAATACTTGAGTCTGACACAGTTGAGTGTCTTGGCCGAATACCAGATCCTAGATGCTCTTGGAGGACTGGCTCCTGGAGGACTCTCTCCTCATAGTTCTTGGATGACAAGGATACCTGGCTTGAGCTGCTCCCCTGAGATTGGGAATATTTTCTGGCTGTGTCAAACTCATATCGAAAATCGCTGATGAGATTTTGCTCCACGTTCTGTAAGTCCCAAATGTGCCCCTCCCATCGCTGATTAGCTTCGATTGCCTGCTGTTCCAACGTCCCCAGGCCATCTCGAGCAGCTTGACATCTGGTTGCAACTGTCACCAAATCCGTGTGGCTCACAACTCTGCCTTGAGCACTTGATTCCTGAATCGTTTTCATAAAGTCGTTGTCACATGCCCAAACCTCCTCTCTCTGAGAATGAACCTCACGATGCTTTTGACGAGCGTCTACTTGTGCTGTTGTTGCTGCTTCCTGAAGGACCCATAACTCCTGCAAGCCCTGCATTAAAATTTTGAGTCGACGCTCTGTGAGACATCTGGAAGGTTCTTTAGCTTCATTTTTTCCAAGCAGAGTGTTGAGTTTGCCTTCCTTCTCTTTAATATGTCTGTCTTTTTGAAGAACTCTTGATATTTGAGACCCCATCCCAGAACAAATCCTCTGTGGTGTTTTCACTCAAAACGGTTTTGCTAGCGCCTGTTGGTATGATTGGGGTCCGAAAAGTACTGATACATTCCACCAGAGGCAGGAGTTAATTCCTAAGTTGCCCTAATATCAGCTTAGCACAGAATGAGATTATTCGGAATTCGAGGCTTTTGAAATGTTGATTTCGTAGATCTCCTAGTGAATCAAAACAGAAGATAATATATCTTGTGACAGGAAACTGAAGTCGGGTACTCTACCGTCTTGACGTGTAGCAATGTTAGATGTAGACTAGAGTTCCAACTAGCCTCGTTGCCTCCGAATCAAGACAGAAATGCAAAGCAGGAGGATGGTTGTGATATACAAGAGATGGGGTAAGGCTTCCGTTTCAAATGCGTAGCCCAGTAAAAGCGGCAGTTGTTTGATCATGCTTTCCATTCGTACGACGTCTGATTGCCTAGGTTTCTTGCCCGAAAAATAGGAGAAGTATTTTAGAAGGCGTTCATTTGCTAGTGCATTTCAAATACACAACTCCAGGTGGAGGGGTCAACCTCTTTACTCTAACCAATCGATAACTAGTACACCTCGGCGATTCCAGGTTGTGCGCCACTCCGCTCGTGTCGCATCCTGGGGGTTATACTAGTTGTGTTACTATAGTCCACGTAGAGATACAGCTTCTGGCTAATGAGCAGCGGGCACGCATTTTGGAGGCTCTGCAGAATGTGGGGAGTGGTCATTCTAATCAAGGAGCATAAAGATGGTGGTCACTCCTACTGGGAGCAGCACTGGACATCTCTGTGATTGCACCGCTGTCCCAGCACACGCGCCCAAAAACGATGCCTCCAGGAAACGGTAAAGGCGTTGATCAATCAACAGAATGGTCTGATTGGGGCTGGGATCCTCAAGGATACAGGTGGTATGGCAGACGAGTGGGGCCAGCTGGGGAATACGAATACAGGTTTCAATCTCCAACACAATCCCAAACAGAACCTCGCTATTTCGGTCCAGACATAATTCCCAAACAGGACAGCAACTTTTACGATTCGCCTACTGGAGCTTCAGGTGAAGAGTTAGTTGGTGGATCTTCTACCAATCCCAGCAACCAAATTGATACAGATCCTAAGATTGATTTTAACTATACTACATCCTCCAATTCCCAGGGCAGTGCTGTTGGAACCTCGACCGGAATCTTGAAAGTTGCCGTATCTAACTACGGACCCAGGACCCAATTGACACAGTCCACCTCTGCAGGTCAAAGATATGCTACCACACAAGAAAAAGTCTATGACACTGGAGAACTTACCCGAGATGTTGATAGATTGGAATTAGGAGGCCCCTCAGGATTGCGAGAGCAAGGTAATATACATCTCCTGAGCTTATTCGGCTGAAAGTATTGATAACCTTCTAGGATATGGAGCGTCTAGTAGCAGAAATTGGCCACAAGATAGCTTGAGCCCACTTGCTAGAACCGGTAGCCAAAAAAATGGAATACTAAATCCTGGTAAGTCTTCAAGCTTGAGATCTGTGACAAAAATCTAAGTGATAGAATATGTTCGCATCCCTGACAACGACCCGGAAGATTTCTGGACAACTGGTCGTGTGTTCATGACAGTATGGACAGAACCTGCTCGCGACTCAGGCGTCGCTCAGAGTTCGGGACCTGGCAATGGGTCTCAGCGCAGCAAGGTATATCTTGGCTCTAATGTATTCTCTGAAGTGCGCCGTTTTGTTATCATCAGGGGTCAGCATGGAAGTAGCATGTGCTTGTAGGTACACTCGTTGAACTTGCTTGCTGTTTCTAACATACCTACTCTCAAAAGGCCGGTGCATACCTATTCTGGTTCCGCAACTCTGAAACGAAAGCTCCCTAACACGAAAGAACACGCCATCATTTATACCACGCCGGAACCCCCACCGTGGCACTCATACACAGCAGAAAATGGTACTGTGGTCAAGGAGAAGCTGAACAAGGACCCGATCAAAGTCAACAGTGTGTGCGCTGACCACCCGTGTGGGAGCTTGGATCCTCTGTCCAGACTTAATTATAGCAAGATATACACGGTCGAGCACTACGTCAAAGTGTTCAACATTGGACTGGTGGACAAGGCATGTTTGGCGTCGCTGATCCACAACTCTTACCTTAATGAAGACCTCCCGCTCTCTCAACCACCCGAGACACACTCGACCCGAGCACCGAAAGACGGCAAAAGCTCCAAACACCGTGGTGGCAAACATCACAAGTCGAAATGATTTTCCTGTGCAAGATGCGGAAAGGATCTTGTCACGACGGCGTCGAGGGCTCGGCGCTACTGAATATACGTTTGATACATCGGCTCTGCAGGATTGAGTCATCCGGATCCTGAGCTCGCCGGTGTCGATTTCATTGCTTGTCTGATTCTGTTTTGTGTTTATTGTCCTTCAAGGCGCCTTTGTTTTTCTCCTCCACCTATTACTTTCTATTTGGTGCAGCATGTGTGACGAGCAGTCGTTGTTATGAAATTCTCCCGCGGTATCGGCGTACCCATTATCTTTCTGTCGTTCTTGGTCTGTGATTTGGTTCAGCTGCAGGTCATTGGGATTTTGGTTTCATCTACATTCGTTACCATATCCAGTTGGGAGAGTAGTGTTTTGGGAAACTCGGTAGACTTATACCATTACCATTGAGAACTATAAATAAATATGGCAAACTGGGCCTTTCTCCTGCTCTACAATGCCGCTTTACTATCGCAGGACTCGGTCTTGTCAGCCTCACTGTACTTGTAAAACGTTGAGTCATCGCTCCGACGGTAACTTCGGTGAGGGTTCTAGAAGAGGTACCTGGCTGTCAAACGCGGCACTTGTTTCACCTTGTAGCCGTAACCTAGGAAGCCTTGGAGCAGCCAAGTCATCTCCACCGCCCAGATACCGTGTTTAGTTCCAGAAAGGATCTCAAGATGACCCGACAATCCGTCCAGGTGTCTCCAAAAACACAGCGGGCACCGTCCGAATGCGGCTGATTCACGGGAACCGAGATGAGCTGCAGACTGAACGTTGGCGTAATTTTACACCACTGCGAATCTCCATCTGAAATACTTGTCAAACTCGATTGATACAACCCAGGAACAGATCCAGGTGGAAATAAACGGAAGCCTGAAGTAGTCGTCAGCCTCGCAACTCTGGAAGCAGGAAAAAGTGCCGACGGCCAATTATTTGATGCGCGACGACAGCCTGTCCCGAATCCAGCGAACCAGCACTCTCCCTTCGCGCACCCAGCCGAGGATCCCGAAGACAGCAGCTGGAGAGGGTTTTCCCAATCCCAATCCCAATCCCACTCCTACTCCCACTCCCAATCAGCTCCTCGGATCCTTCATTCCTCCCGAGCCGCTGACTCAGATGCATTCGACAGCGCCGGCCACTCGCAAGGCTGTCACCGGTGTACGCCAGCCAGCACCCCGCGAATCCGACACGCCGCAGGATATGCAATGTCTGGATGGATATGCATGTGCACAATGTAAGATCTCCCTCTTCACGCAGAACGGCCCAACGTCGATTCTTGCGGACAGAATGAATGGCAGCCGAACCTACACGTGTTGAGCGAGCGGCGCGAGGCCGACAATAGGCTGAATGGACGGAAAGGTAGTGGAAGCTGGCATGGAGTGGCGTGTGCGACGGTAAGGTGTTCACAACGCAGTCGCTGCTTTTTGAATCACGCGGAAAAAAAAAACAAAAAAGGAAACGAGTGCACGAAAAGAAGAAAATTCTGGAATTCGTGCAGGTTCAGGGGCTGAGGGAATTATATTATGCAATAATCTGCGGTGAGGGAGAGCGACGCCCAGGTCTTTGGGGATAAAGTCGAAGGATGAGAAAAAATTACATCTGTACTCGTACAACAACAGGTGAGAGATAAAACCCATGCCGTGATATTCCTACACCTTCCGATTTCCGTTAGGCACCAAAGATACTCCGCCCTGCCTCGAAACTCCATGCTCGGAATAAAATGGTATATGAAATGAAATTCGCTTAGATTGCTGCAAGAAACAAGGAGGAAAGAGGAATTTGTGCCCAATTTATGTGACAGGTGGATGTTTCCTACTAGGAGCATCAAATTTTGCTACCTAGTATAAGTGAATTGTGTTGAAATTCTACAGCTGTTCCTTCTTTGCTGTTCCAGTTCCAGCCCCTCCATAGAGATATTGGGGATTTTCCTGAAGGTACCCCGACTTCTGTTGATGTTGAATGTATTGAAATGGTTTTCTGGTGTTGAGAGGGAGAATATATCGAGGTGCTTAAGGGTTGAACAAGCTGTTGGGCAGACGAGCCCCACGAGATGGCAAAAGCGTCTGCCTCCGTAGTTTTACTGCTGTTGGACTCTTGATCTGTCTCAGGTTGCTTCGCTGTGTCGTCAACATGCCAATAATTTAAAACATCGATTTGCCATTCATCATCGATTCTCCCGATGTTGTGCTCGAAAATGCTCGCTAGGAGATGTACATCGAGAGCAGACATACGCATATTGCGGAGTATCCACTCATTTATTCTCGCTGTAGTCTTGTCTGACTTCTCGTCAGGATGCGGGTCCATTTTGTCCATGAACTCGTGCTTTTGGCCAGGAGGTGGAAGAAGTAAAGGGTACTTCACGTACTCTGATTTTTCATCCTTAGAATCTATCTCATATTCTCCCTCAAAAAGCTTTTGCTCCTGGTGTTGGAAAGTAGTAGCCTCGCCGTCCTCATCCACAAGTCCTTGGTTAAAACATACTTCCTTGAGCATCTCGACCTCTTTTTCCAAGAAGTCAATCTCCCTGCGAATGGCATATTCTTCAGCGTCCGCTGTGTCAAGCCACTGCTGTTCTTCATGTGCGAGAGTGAGGCCCATCTCCTTCCTGTGAGCCTTTTTATTTTCCAAATCCTCCCTTTCTTCCAAGAAGTCATCTAGATGCTCTTTTTGAAGATCTAAATCGCCCAATTTGTCAAGATACTTGCTAACGTCTGGATGATACTGAGCACCTTCCATACCATCTCCTTGAAATGTGAGTGACGGCGGACCAGATTGGTGATATGCTGGGAAAGTGAACTGATCTATGCTACCAGTCGTTGATACTTGTCGTTTTTGAGGCAACTGGTAGTATATGTCTTCAAGTTTGGTGAGTTCGAACTCTCGTGAACTTAGCTGATCCTCAATCTGATTACATTCATCTTCAAGGGGACCATAGGCATCGCTGGCAAGCTGACATTCGTCCAAAAGTTCCTGCAGACCCTTCTGTCCTTCTGAAAGATGAATAGCGTGAGGTCCCATTGCTATGTTACCGGGGAGTAACATTCGTCGAAGTCCCAAATCAAATGCATCTGCCCGGATCCGTTGCTTTTCTTTCAAACTAACCTTAAGCCCATGAAGCTGTGAGCGTAGTCCCCAAATCTCAGATCTTAATTTGTAAATATGTTGCCATTCAACTTGCTCTCCATTGCGGGGAGCTATCGGGAGACTTTCTAGTCCTACAAGTGAACCCATGACAGATTGTGTTGGTGTATCAAATTGAAGTGAGCTTGGCTTTAGCGACATTTTCATGAAGTCTTCTGAGACTGGTGCTTTGATGATATTGGGAGGTTCAACGTGTGGCACTTTATGAGATGATCCCATATCAGGTGATTCGGGATCGCTGGTCATACTCAACGAGGTGTCTGTGGTTTTTGCGTGATTTTCGGTTGGTTTTCTGGTTTGAGATTTGTTTGGGGACGGTTCCAAATTTAATGGTCGCCCACGCTCCTCTGGGAAAATGGCGCGTGGAGTGGTAGTGGTATTTATTCTCGCCCAGGAACGCCGGCGATTATCGTCGTTCTCCAGAACTCGACCTCCCGAGTCTGAATTGGCGTTCCTGATATGTCCTGCAGATCTGCTTGTCTCGGGGCGGAGAGTCACTGTCCTTTCTGCACTTGTGGTGCCGGCCCAAATCTGACCGCCAGGCTCCCAAGCGTCTCTATTAGGTTCATGGATTGAGGAAGCCATCATGACTTGGGTCATCAGAGCTGCTGGTGCAAGTTGGATGAGCGACGCACGTCGTGCGGAAAGTACAAGGCTGGGAACAAGCGCGGAGTTCCAAGGCGACCGAAGAGCCTCAAGATTTCTTCGTCCTGGGGCATTTCACAGAAGAGGGCCATGGAGCCTAGATGGGAAAGGGGCGTACTGTCAACACCAGGCCACCTTGATTTGCCGCCTGTGGTGTGGGGAGTACTGGCTAATCGTGCTCGAGATAGGGCAGCGTGCCGCCACAAATGCACCAAACACGCCCTTGCTCGGGGGAAGGCAAATGAACGCGGCTGGTGTGACAGCCACGATTATGCCTTCGCATCTCGAGGGTTGTCAAGTGAGTCGACGCGAATGCGCGCCAGTTGGATTCATCTTGGACTGCATGGCCCTTGTGCGCACCCAGCATTGATGACAGATAGTGATGCGCTGTCCCACCGTCCAGAGGGCTGCTGGAAGGAGGTGTGGGGAACAGACGAGAAAGTTGAGGCTCAAAGCATGCTATTTGCCGGACAATAAAGGCTCTCGGCCTCTCGATAACACTGCGGCGTGCTCACTCTCGCAAGACGATGCGAGCTCCACGACTCGTACATCGTTACGACAATGTCGTCGCGATCTTCTAAGAAGTCCAAGAAACCGGCCGCGGGTTACTATCCAACTCAGTGGTCCGAGTGGGTGTGGAGCGACGACCACCAGTACTGGCAGCGGTATCGCTTGAAGGCTCCGAGTAAGCAGTGCAGGATGCCAATCCGTCCATCTCTGACAGATCTCTCTAGATGAATATGAGCACGGCTATGCCGACCGTGATCAGAATCCCATCAATCCTGCTGTAGCACCATCGACTCAGCCAAGTCATCCCAGGACTCACGGCGTTCAACCCAATCTCTCCACCATCCAGGAATCCACTGGGCCTTACGTTCAGCCCGAGAGCTATACCACTGACTCAGTGTCCTCCATCGCCGCAGGTCTCGCTCGAACCAGTTTAAACGCCGCGGCACCATCTTATGAGACTCCAAAACAGCCATCGCTCCTTGAATGCATAGAAATACCAAATGTCATCAAAATCGGCACGCGAGATGCTTCCACGACCAAGGAGAAGGAGGATCGAAGTAAGTTCACGTGACCTTGTACCTTGAAATCTTTACATTAAAACAAATCAGATTACAGAGTCTGTTCTGCGTGGCATTTCAAGTTTGGAAAGGTCAGTTGCCTAGATGTGTGTCGCCTCACGAACCCAATGCTGACCAGGCATCTGACAGGTGTTCAAAGTTCTGTGGACAGAACCAAGTGGTCAAGGAAATGCAGGGTTGAGTGAAGGTTCTTGGACTGAACAGGACCGTGAAGGCAAACAGAGGGGCAAAGCAATCTTCCAGAAAGTTCGAAGATTTGTGGTTATCAAGGCACGAGAGGGCCACTGTATTTGCCTGTTTGTACCACACTAAAACTTCTCAGGAGTTAATCAACGTATCTGCTAACAAAAGGAATAGGCCCATCAATACATACGGACGGCAAGGCCTTAACAAGCGAGGTGTTCATGCTGGACACCACACCATTATTTACAGTGGTAGTAACCCTACTGCTGAACCAGGGGAAATCGAAAAAGGCCTTGTCAGAACACCACTGAAAATGAATCCCTTCAACCCTCGTCAGAAACTTGACTCCTGCTCTAGGCTCAACTACGCCAAGATTTATACGGTCGAGTATAACGTAAAAGTGTGGTTCATCGGTGACATCGATAAAGACTCGGAGTGGTATTTATCGACCGACTTCGATCAAGTCAATCCACCTTTAGGATCGATCGGGCTACCTCCTGACAAACCCGCGGGTCGCTTGCCTGAAAGACTTGCACCATTCGACCGCTCCCTGCCCTCGCCATTCAAGACTACTTATACTGCAACTGGATCCACCGGCTCAGGGTTACTGACGAGGACGACGACATTGACACCAACAATTTCTCCCAATCTTGGGAACAATCAGAAAAGCGAGTATGGAAGCTATTTTCCACACACTAGTTTCCCCGCCCAAAGACGTGACTCTTCTCATGGCTTTTCATCCGAATTTGGCAGCCACCCAGGCTATGATGACAGTTACCAGAAAGGATCATCTGACACGGCTGCTACTGAACACGACGCGGCTGAGGGAGGGGAGTTCAAAGTCGAAGACAACATCTATGACGCAGAAGACAACGCGGGCCATCAGTACGAACCTGGAGACAAGCACGAGGACAAACATGAAGGCGAGCATGAAGGCGAACCAGAGGACGAAGTTGAGGATGAGGAATAAAATTACCGTCAGTTTCCCAGCACATTTGAAACTTGCAAAGTAGCTAATGCCTTACCAGCACTTTCTTCGCTTCGAAAAGACCAGATATTTCAAAACAGAAATATACGTTAACCATTACGATGGTTTCCTCGGATGATAGGTGTTTCCCGACACCCCTTCAACCAACCAATTTTAACATGTAAAACGCATGTTCGTGCGATATTAACGACAAGATCTATTGTAGATTGACCTGGAAGAGCGTCTTTCTTTGCTTTGTTTTCTCTCTTCTTTCCTATTTACTGTTGGGGATATGAAAGTCTGTGAGCTTTTGGCTCAGGCCATGGGCTCATCATGAGGAACGACAACATCAAGCGTTACGCTAGTTTTCTATACCCTGATATCATTTTGCATCTTGTCATCCAATATACATATCCAATCAAAGTAACGAGACCACAAGAAGGCATATTCTTTTTTCACTTCTTGCTTGTCCATAGCAGCAGCATAGCCCGCGTCATCATTACCAAGAATTCTCTCCATCCCTCTCTTCCACCGTGGGCTCATCTTGACCCCCAGGCCTCAACTCGCCAAACAATCACCAAAAGATCGTGATTCCACATGAAGACAGCAATGTCCTACTCGGCGTCCCAAAGCAGCCATTTCAAAAGAAACGCATTCCCAGCGCCCCAAAGCCACACAGCCTTGCGCAACCAGCCAGGTGGAACGACCGTACACCACTTCAGTCACGCCGCTGTGCGCAACCTCCCACAGCCCCTCTGCAAATTCACCACCAGTCTTCGTAATCCTCGGGATGCTGATTGGTGTGCACGAGACCCCAGTCACGAGGCAACTGCAAATGTGACTGTTTCCTGCGAGGCGTGGTGGGTGCAGATGTACGGCATTCCCAGGTGACCGCGCGGGACCAGGGATCGAGGGATCGGGACGCTTCCGCGGCACTAGTCTGTAAAACACTCGGGATGGTGCTAATTTTGGGGTGTGTCGAGCCACGACTGACTCTAGGTTTGAGTTGCTCGAACATAATTTGTCTGTGTTCGCTAGTTGAGATGGGGGTGACGAGAAGGTGGAAGCAAGGCTTCGGATGACTTGTCGTCGCTCAATACGCGAGTGGCAAAGGGGTAGACAGAAATGGCAAGATGCAGGGAGCACATGGGGTTGGGGGTGAAAACAACCTTTCTGATAAACCGAAACCAGAATCGACAAGAGATACGACAGATGGAAATGACAAGTAATCAATTTGATGCTTTCTGGGTATCTCACAATCTCTTAATACAACATATTTTCAGACCAAAATTATGCTGTACCATGCACCATCCTAAACCAATGTCCCGAAACACCATACCTGTGGACTTGGATCCTAATTATAACCACCCGAACTCCATTACAACCTTAATGAAAGTGACATATGCGAAACAATACAGGAAGATGCATTTTAAAATCATGTAACACGGCAAGCAGAAGGAAAAAAGGGGGGGTATCCGATACTTGCTGCCACTAAATGCTTCTAAAGCTGATACTGTGATTCAATGATCTGTTAAAGGAGCTAAAGTCCACACTCAACCGTTTTGAAACTCGTTCAACGGAGCAACTTCGACTAGGTAACTGAAGAGATTTAGGTCTAGAATGAGTAGCTGGTTGTTCGACACGGCTTTTGAAAGAGGTAGGACTGTAATCCTGCGTCATGATGACTGGAATAGGTCCCGTAATAGAAAGCTTCTTTGGTGTCATCTCGGGTTCAAAAGTGGGGTTTGCTAATTCAGTAGCAATGGAAACAGAATCGCTGTGAATCACCACGTTCCCTAGCATCTCGTCCTCATCAATGGTGGCATCCAAACTTCGTAGACTATCTGAAATGCCTGAGAACCCAGTGTTGGTATTTTCAAACCTCCCGGTGTCACCAGCAATATCATCATTCCTGCTCTGTCTGAACCAGAAGTCGGTGTTGTCACCCATGGAATCTGTGTTCCAATTCTGTAGTACTAGCTCTGACCACTTGCCATTATCGAGATTCTGAGACTTCTCGGGGATGTCAGGATATTCAATGTAGATTTGTGCTTCCAGCATCATGACGTCGATAGAGGAATCCCGCATCCATTCGAGGAGCCAGTTATTCACGTACTGCCGCTTCTTCTCATATTCACCCTCGGGCGCGACGTAACCTACATGGCGCGCCGCTACGCGTAGCTCGGATCTTTCTTCCGCTTCGTCAACAAAATCAAATATATCTTCACAAAGCGCATCTCGGGGCTCGTAGAGGTATTCGGATTCATCAAAGAGACCTTGATCGAGACATTCATCCCGCAGATTGAGAAGTTCATCTTCTACTTTGTATAGACTGTCGAGGATGCCCTTGTGAGATTCTGAGTAGTCAGAGAGGAAGGCTGCCGCTTCAGGTGTCAAAGGCAAACTATGTTTATAGCGAAACTTTGCATCTTCAGAGAGTCGGAAGTAGTCGTCTTCGAGATTCACGAGTTCTTGTTTCAGCTGCTCTGCTTCTTGTTTCTTCTCCATGTATTGCCCTTTCAAGGTATTGTCGAGTCCGTCTGTATGTATCTCCTCGAACTCTAGTGGATCATAAGGTTCGATGAGAGGAGAGAGCGGGTTTTCGATTTTATTGTCGGGAATATGAAATGTTTCGAATTTGTAGTGCCGGTAGAAAGTGTCTTCCTCATATTCAAGCTCATCTTCTTCCTCGTCCAGTCGAGACTCCACATTGTCATACGCATCCTCGACAGGACCAAGCTCATCCTGGGCAAGACGGATCGCTTCATAGTAATGGTTTATATCTTGTGGGATTGTGCCAAACGCAGCAGCCTCGCTAACCTTTCTCGTGAGTCTTTCAAAAGCCAAGCGGGCGTTCTCTCTGAGCCGTCGTAATTCGGCTCTCATCTCTCTCTTCTTGCGCCGAGTTCTTGAAACCCTTTCGCGCCATATAACCACACGTTCTCGAGCTCGCATTTGTCGAACCAATGCTTCATTGTCAACTTCAGACCCTTCGTCCATTCCTCGCCAGGAGAAATATGCCGAGCGCGGCGGACTGTGTTCAATGGATGGGCTCTTGGTTGAGGACATATTTCTGGACGGGATTACATCTCGGGCTCGTAACCTTGGTGTCGCTTCCAGCGGTGAGCGCTCTTGAAATGGTTCCGAGTCGTATTCGATTGTTGGAATGGATGCATGCTGACCAAAGTCAGGTTCTTGATTCTGTTCCTGGAATTCCTTCGCCTCGACAGCCAGAGGTCTAGATCCATAACCAAGTTGATCTGGCTCCGGCTGGATCGCTGCGGGGCCTGCAAGATCGCCCGCTGTCATTCGCGAAGGAAGTTGATGATCGTGCTGCTTCGTCAGAGCCAGCGAAGCAGTGCCAGCTTCCAGAGCTATTATTTCATCTGATTGAATGACAGTGTTGGACCGGTGTCTACCATTTGCCATGGGATCAGAAGAGTGCTGTTCATCTACCCTGTTTGTCGTGAACTCGACGGAGGTTCAAGCAGATCAACGGTAGCGCTGAGTATAAACGGGCATGTTCCGAAAGAAGAAAAAAGTGAGGCGAGCGAATTTCAGGGGCCCGTACTGAGACTGCTGTTGATGGTAAGCCTCTGAGGGATGGCTGATTCGCAACAGATCTCCCTGGTTTGATTGAGCCTCTTCTCTTGACTTCAGCTTCCCAGCTCCTCCCAAATCCTGGGGCAGACCGCGAAGTTGGAGCAGACGCAATGTGGGGGCTGCATGCAGAGTCAATGTGGCTGGTCATTCCTACGGTGGGCTATTGGACACCGACATGCACGAGGCTATCTTGGGACTGTCGAGGCGGAGATTCCTACGACTAATGGACGTGAACCAAGGACAGCTAAGTGTCTCTATTGGAAGTTCCAAAGGTCATGTTCAGGAAAGAGTTTTATCGGCCAAAGCTCTGGCAATTTTCGGCCCTTGAATTGAATTGTGGAGAAATCCATTCTCGTTGATAAGAGTCCAGCACAGAAGGCTGAAGTCAGACGTGTTTGACGCTCCAGCTTGTCCGGCCTTTTCCCTATGCACGGAACAGCTTTCAGTCCATTTCGGAATGATATCTGGCCTATCAATACCGGGTTTGTGGGCGCGAATATAAACTCCATCGATCACACCGCTGCAAGAAACATGGTGCAGACATCCCCGCATTGCAGCTAGTTCGTGCATATTGTTCATACGTGGAGGGCATTAAGAATCTCATTACTTATTACCCCTCCCAGCTGCAGAGCCGCACACAAGAGCCCCCTCCCAGAAGTGGAATAAAGAATGACAACTTTTGGTGTTGACTCGCCGCCCTGCTATCTGCAGGACTCCTTCACTCATGTCCTCACAGTGGGTCAAGGAACCCGCAAGCGGGCGCTATTACATCGAGGATCGTGATAAATGTGAGTCGGAGTGTCGTACCGAAGAGCGCACAAAGAGCTAACAGAACCTGGAGATGGGAGAACCATTCGCATCTGGGAGGATGAGTACGAGGCCGAATCGCCTGCAAGAAGTAGAGAGCCTGCGTAAGTCTGACCACACAAGTTCATCAACTGGGATCGCTAAACCATGGATGGATAGCGACAGGCAATACGGTGAAGAGACGCCGCGCCAATTAGCCACGAACAAACCCACGTACAGAGCTTCTCAATACCCACCCTCTACTCGATCGCGGAGGGAGTCAGAAACTTCCACGAAACGAAGCTCCGACTCCGGGAACCAAGACCTATCTCGACCGGCCACAATAAGAAAGGAGAGAGTTTACCATGATGATGGGGGTTTCGATAGAGGCCGTGAAGGCTCATCATTCCATACTTCGAGATCAAACAGTTACGTTGCGCGAGATGAAGAGGAAAGAATCTACGATTCGAGTTTGGATAGAACTGGGAATTACCGGAACACCAAGACGCGAGATGAGACACACGGATCTGAGATGGATCCTTTGGAAAGTTCGGTGGGGAAATTGACGTTGAAGGATGTGAGCAGGGATGGTCAATACACCCTTTCAAGCTCGGAGCGGCGAGGGCCCGACAATCTATACAACCAGAGCAGTGGTAGAGTTAAAGATGATCGGGCATCACCTCCTCCTCTGTACGAGAGTAAAGGGAAAGGCAGAGAAAGCGAGGATCGACTGTCACAAACCTCGTCCTTGACCTCCCACCATATCCGTGGAACTCGGGGAGATGCGGAAAAGCTTGACAAAAGCTATGTTATTCGGAGACATGATTATCTGAAATTCTTTAAGCCTGGCCGGATTTTCAGTACCTTATGGACTGATCCATACGGTGGCACTGCAAATGAGAGCGAAAATAGCCAATTTATGACTCGGGTTGATTACGTCTCATATGGAGAACGGGTTCATACAAAAATTCGACGTTTTGTAGTTGTAAGACAAGGTGATCGGTGTTGTACCTGCCTCCCAGTTACTACCTATGATGGCAAAGGCTACAAGAAAAGAGGGATCAAGCTTAACGAACACGGCTTGATCTTTAGTGAGTCGCATCCAGGCGACGTAGCTGGGATCACTAAAAAGGCACTGCGCGTAACTCTCTCCAAGAATGGAGAAAGGCTCCGTAATCCTTCGTACATCAATTATGGCCGAGTCTACACCGTGGATACCAATGTCAAGGTCAAGGACGTTGGAGAGCTTGATCTGGAGTCTCGAAAGTTACTCAGTACCTATTACAAAGAAGTCAATTTTCCGCCAGATGATGATTTCGATAGTCTCAGCACGACGCAAACACCTCAAACTCGAGAAGATGCCCTGGCTGGGGTTGGTTTTGGAGTAGGCCAATCACAGAACTACTCCGGACCCCAGACTATGGTGAGGACACCTTCAATAGTTTCAAGCACAGTTGCGCCGAGCGAGTTCACAGCGTCACGTAGTCATCATTCCGCAACAACCTACGGCGGAACCACAGATCCTAGGTGGGGACCTACGAGTGGATCTAACCCAATGGCTCCTGTCCATACTCCTGGCCGAATCTATGATACCCAATTCACTTCGGCTCAGCATCCTACCAATCCAGATACCAGATACCCACCACCTCCGCTTCACCCCATGGACCGTAGGAGCTCATCCTCTGGTTACCAACCCTCAGATTCCCGGTATTCTCAAAGCTCTTTTTCAAGTACTGGTCCTGTGTCACAGCCATATTCCACACAGCACCAAGGCTCTGGAACAAACTACTTGTCAAGAGAAAATCAATATCCTGAAAACTTTCAGGCGCAACAGCCTCCGTTCTCATCACGACTTGGACCAGTACCGGTGGGAGGGCATTACTCGGGGGGTGGATATCAAGAGAGCCAACCTGCCGGTACCTATAGCTCTGTGGCCCCAAATCCTGCGGCATTTAGTCCTAGTCAGAGTAGAGGCTATTATCCTCCTCCAGCTAACTCTGCTGGTCGTTCATTGCCACCGCCATCCACTCCATATGATGAGGAAGATGATGATGTAAGATTGCCTACTCTTGCAGAAGCACAAGAGACCCGTCGTCGCCGTGACAGCGTGAGTGGTCGACATCGTCAAAGCAGACGATAACGCTCTTGATCCTGGATCTTTCTTATTTTGATATGGAAAAACTCGACTTTTATCTTTTCCCCTTAACACCAAGCCATGAAAATCTGATACGTTCTCCAAATGGGGTGGAGATCATTTTATTGGCTGCACCTGATCGACTACTGATCAGTTCGCCAGACCTCAAGCCTTACCTACTTGTAGGAAAGTTTGATGGTCATTTAATATTGCGCATCTGTTTGCGTTCCAGTTCGTTTACGAATCCCTACTTTGCACATTTTGTTCTTTTGTTCTGGTCTCCTTGGATATTTTCTTTGACTAATAACCTATGGCTTGTTGGGTTTCTATCATGAAATATTTAGTCTTTATATGCCTTACTTGGTGGTTTTGGTTTGAAAACATTGTATGTTCAGCTCTCTTTGGAACAACTTAGCAGGCTCCTTCCAGAACCGACGATATGTCAAGACCTATTTGTCAATTTCTCGTTTACTAACAAGCAAGGTGTTTGGGAAATGCCTCTTTACAATGGTGATGATATCAACAACGGTCACAGAAAAAATGTCTTGGGGTTATATCTTTTATCATTATGCAATGGTTTATGAATTTATGAACAATGGAAGGCGGGTGCATCATTATGATTACACCTTTCTTGATGCGATACGGCCAAGCTCTTTTTTTTTTGGGATGGGATTAGTTGTGACAGATACATGAATGATGAATATTTTTTTACAGAATAATCTTTTCATCCTTGAAGTGATGAGCATGTTGCACCACGAAAGGTTAAATCTCAAATGCAAGTGAAGAGACTCGTCATAGATAAGGTGTTTTAATATCAATCAGGTCTAAGACGAGGACTGATTTCTCAAAACCTTCAATAGAGCCTGAACGATTTCCTCTCAAGATTGAACTTTATATCACTTGACGGCATCCACAATCTGCTCAGACGACATTTTGCGCATAAAATGACGGGTATTTATGGATTAGCCATGCTCTCCTCCTGTAAGAATTATCCACCCTTCATGATATCGTACAGTTCGACCCGATATTTTTAAAGTTGCCAGTATTCCCATGAACTTTGACCCAGCCCCTTCCCTTAAGCTTTTTTGTTCTATGCATCGTTATGCGATGGCAATTGGCCATTCTGGCTCCCTGAATTCTCGCCAACAGTGCTAGTATTTACAGCATTGGAACATTTTCCCTTGTTGCATCTAGAGCCAGCATCACTCGCGCCTTCTTTGCACCAAAAGGTGGAGCCGAAGGAACCTAGTGTAGCTTTAGTACAGAAGCAAGACACCACTGGAAGTTCTGGGGAAGGCACTTGAAAGAAGCTAAGATTTACCATTAGCATCTAAGAGTGAAATGTAGGAATCGTTCTTGACACCCTTTCTTGAACTGTCAGGCGTGGAAACAAACTTAAGGCTCTCATTAGCGTCGCTCGACATTGCAACTTGATGTGGAAGTGGGCTTGATGGCAAGGAAGGCACGTATGTATCCTGCTTTACAGCATGAAATAATGAAGATTCCAGCCGTTTGGGTTGTTTTGCGAATGTTCTTGCCGGAAAGTTACTTCTCTTTGAGAGAAGTTTGGTCCCTTTATACTTGTGCATGAGGTATCTGGCGGGATTCTAGCAGGCAGGACAACGAGGACAGCATTGAATTCAGATGCTTAACAAAAGTGTCAACCACCAATGAGCGAATTCCGGTCACAAACTCGGCGTCGTATTCACATGTGGAAAGTGATGAAAGAATTGGTACGCCTGTCACCTGCCAGGACTCTTATCCTTCCAACTCTTCATCGAGATCACGGTATTGGTCAGTTCATGATTTCGCTCTATATTGCTTATCGATTGAACATTCGCAAAACCACGCAAGATAACGCAAGGCATAAAGAGCATAGTTGTTTTGCCGATGCATAAGTGGGTCGGTGGACTTCACCGGAATCACGCCATTGGACAGAATGATTGTTCGCTCACCGGAATGAGAGTATTGGACAGCTGTCTCGTGACTTAAGTTTTAGACAAAAGACCTCAAGAGATGAACGCCCCATTAGCGGGGGATCCAAAATGGTTAATTCTTTTAAAGTCGACCATCAAACCTCTCCTGAATTTATGGCTCTTTTTTAATTCTATAGAAGACAGATATCACTCATTCACTTGATTCTCCAGGATTTGTGCCAATGGCGAATGAATCCTCAGGCCCGGAAGATTGGGCACCTTTGCAGTCATTTTTTCCGACACAAAACTCTTCCCAGGTTTCCGTTAATCTCCCTGACCATTTTACCAATTCCAGCAGCTCCTCCAACTGCTCGGCACCAAGATCATTCAAAGATCAAAATATTGCATGGCGTTCAAATAGCCATCACGGGGAGCAAGGCAACCATGAGCACCTCGAGAACAGCGACAGTTCAAAACTCATGGAAGGAATCTCGTACAGCCTTGGAATTCCTTCTGAGGCACAGAGCATTTTTGATTTCTTTGCAGAACCTTTAAATGAAGATTTCCAAAGCAACATGGACTGGGATTATTTGACATCTTCCCCGCAATATTTGAATTATTCCTTCAGCCAACCCCAGTTTGACAGCTATCGTGGCGACAAAAACATTCCCGGACTTCAAAACACTCTGTATAGTCCAGGTTACCATCTGTCTAATGAAACCACTAACCGGATGCTGTGGGCTGCCGGATCTTTCGACCCATCATTGCACGATCTACTATCGAATTCTTTTGATCAGGGACCTATCGCTCATAATGGAACCTTAGTTAACGTTGACTACCATGCCAATTGTCCCAACATATCTCAACCAGTCGATCATTTATGGCCGTTAAATTCGAGCTCAGCTTCCTGCTATGACGATATCTCTTCAATTCCGACTCGCCTGGTGCCGGAACTAATCTCGGGTTTTCCCTGTGCTGAAATGAAAATTGATCATCCCAGCAGCGCAGTATTGACAAGTGCGGTGCGCTCCAGCCACGAGAAGACTCCGCCAGTCCTTTTAGCACCAGCAAAGCCTTTATCAGGGACACTGCATGTCTCAGCTAGCCACGCACAGCTAACGAAAGCCTATGGTCCCCAAGAGACACAATTCAAACGAAGTGACAGAAGGCAGCTTACTGAACGAGAGAGAGAAAGTGCCAGGGAGGTTCGGGAAATCGGCTCTTGTGTTGGGTGTTCATTAAAAAAAACAAAGGTCATCAATTCTTCAATTTTACACTGTCACATCATGCTCACTTAATCATAGTGCGACAAAAAGGAGATTTGTGAGTCATGTCAAAAAATGGCACAGAATCCTAGCGTGATCGCAAAACATATCTGTCTTCGGGGAGGCATATTGAGCTTCCGTCAAGGCATCCTAGGTCGGTTAAGTTACTGATATTTGACACGAGGCAATGCTGACTTTCCATTACTAGATTTTTTTGATGCAAATAGCAGATGCCGTGGTATACCAAGTAAACTCCACGGCCCTTTGCGCACGATTGTAATTGGAGACCGTGTCAAAAATAATAGTATAGATATTGTTCTTTTCCCAAAGAAGGAACCACTTAGCGTTCGAGTTCAAGAGTACGAGACTTGCAGTCTGAAAACCACCTTGAGGTCAAAAGGCGCATGTTACGCAATTGATCCCCGTACATTACCGAACGACTCGGATCTCGATAAATGGGGAAGAAACCTCTTATACGAATATCATACCGAGATTCAAGACTTTCAACCGTATATCATGGACAAGTTTCTTTTCGCATACCGAGATGCTGTGCCAGTTCTTCCACATGTCAGCTTAGCCTTCCCCACGCTGGAAAAGAATTCCAAGTTAACATAAAAATAGCATCGCCTGGTAGATTTAACAATTCGTCTCGTAAGTCTCAGTACTTGGTTATACGATTCTCATCCAGTGACATCCTTCGAAAATGTCGATAGCCTAACTCCACTGCTCTTCAATATCCATGATACTCGTGTCGAGAAACGATTATCTGATGTTGCACGCTCACAGCTTCTGCTGGTCGCTGCAAAAGGGTTTGAAGTGACCGAGAAAGAGATTCTTTTTATAGTTGATTCTGTGATCAGAGATCTCGGATGTCATCCTGCAAATGCCGTCATTCTAGGACTCTGTTTGCGGCGAATAGCACTACTTCACAGAGAAGCCTTCAAGCGATACAAGAAATTCGTGATTGACTGTAAGCTACATTCTCCTATGTCTCAAAGGATCTTCATAGGCCATAAGTCCAAAACTGACGAAAGCTAATTGTCTGGTAGCGAAAATAATCCGAAAGAGAGAAAGGTCCAAAGCCATGTACGAGGCTCTTACTACGGCCTATAGTCTTGTATACAGTGGAGCAAAATCTCCATATTCCAAGAAATGGTTGGTGAAAGATTACCTCGGCGTTTTCGGAAACGATAAGACGTTATCTGAGCTATTTGTTGAGGTTATACGTCAGGATAAAGAATTTTGTAAGCGAAATACGTCGGCTCTCCTCTTACTAACGCAGCAGCTAAGTGAATTGTCATCGCAGGTCAAAACAACAGAGACGACGAGGATGATGTACACCTTAAAAAGCTTTTCTTGGAGAGGAAAGAAAGAGGTGGTCGACGAAGATGAGGAGATAAATGCTTCTACATAGTCGATTCCCCATTAGCATTGTATGATGAGAGAGAATATTTTAAACTTTGTAGTTTGGGCTCAAAATATTATCACGCATTCTACTCTCTGTTATCAGCTATTTTTTAGCTGTTAAATGATCGACTTCGAACTTCAACCAAAGTGAGATGTGGGGTATTTGTCATTCGATTAGCTGAGATCAAAAGGAGGACCCGACATCTTTTGGCTCTACTCAGGTTTATTGGGACTAGTTAGGCAAGCGATGGCTTATCAGGCTGACAATTCTCTATCCCTCTGACTCTCAGATTCCATGATCTCTTGTGCTATTTCATTAAAATGAGAAATACTTACAAATGACCGGTATCCACGAGGACTCGATATCCAATCTCCGAATGTTAATTCTTAGCTCCTTCATCAAACGGTTAATGTCTTGACATGGAACTTGAGCCAGGAATGGGTGATTCATGGCGTTGCGTTCGGACGATGTAAAGATTATTAAAGATTCCCTGGCAGGCTGAACAAGGGGATATTGGTCGGACAGATTTTAAAACTGCTTTGACGCACTTCGAAAAACTTCAAAGAGTCCCGATACTCTGGTACACCCGCATTCAAGGGGCTTAGCGGGAAAATACCCTTGAACCATACCGTAAGCGGCAGATATGATTGTGCAGTTCAGCTGCGTTGAAATGATACTCTGTTGCTCAGCTTTTAATTTAAAGAGATAAGACTACCTTCCTAATTAGTTACGGTCGAAATTTTCAGCACCACATTATCCGTGCGCCTTGTCTGCCTTGTTTCAGAGGTATTCGGAGAGTTACACAGCGTTCAAGGTTTATGAGTTATAAATCTGGCGTTTTGTGTATTTTAATTTTAGAAGAGCCAGTTTTTGCTTACATTCATTACTTCCATTTCTTCACAATTTTCGTCTATAAACTCTTAACAGCTTAAGCAGCAACCAGTCATAGCATGACTTTTCAAGCTCAAATGAGTCCCTCTTCAGCCACCCCTCAGACTCCGAAAACGTTCTCCCCTAAGATGCCGGCATCCTCACCAAAATCTCAGAATTCTCTCGTTCCTACGATCGAATCTCCAGCCCGTGGTTCACTTGACTACTTTCCAGGCTTCGAGACTCCCAGAACGCCTGCTTTCTCTGACGTATATGATAGCATAACTGACACGTTCAAGCAAGTGAACCTCAACACCCCCGATAGCTCTTCCCAGGTATACCGTTTCGGGAGTGAGAGAGGCTCAACAGACTTCACATTCCGCAATGTTTACAATACTACACCAGAGCCAAGCAGCCGTCCTGGGCAACCATCCCATGCAAGTAACGGGAACATCTTTAAAGTCATTCCAGGAAATGCTACACTCTTGACTGATTTAAGCACTACGCAGTCGTTAATTTCACATGCTTCAGCGAGCCTTGATCCAAATGGTGCTAAGCTCAGAGCTTCAAGTGCACCCCCACAGCTGTCACTGCCTACTCAAATTCTAAAGCCAGAGTACAATGTCAATGATGAAACGCCACCAGATGAGCCATATTTCAACCCCGACTTTCAGAGAGCGCTTAAAAATGGCAAAGAGGTCGCTCAACGCCTTGAAGCCATACTTCAAACTTGCCAATTTGCTCAAGAACAAAATTCACATATCTTCAGCATACTTAAAAGCGCAACCGAGCTCCGTCAATTTGATGCGTCCTCCTTGTGTATTATCGGTATTGCGGGTGATTCTGGCACTGGTATGTAAGAAAAAATATATGGTACTATTTACTGATCAAATATCTATAGGAAAGAGTAGCCTGATTAACTCCCTTCTTGACGAACATAAGCTCGCAGATACAGTAAGTTAGCTCCAACTTTCGAAGCTGGATCAAAGGCTTACCATCTAGGCGGGTCTTGGCGCTGCTTGCACGAAAGTAGTAACCGAATATCGACTTCGACAGCCATGGCATACAGCCAACTACACAATCGAAATCGATCGCATGACAAATATAGACATCGATAAGCAGCTAAGTGAGCTTCTTTACAACTACCGTTCCTTTCATAACTCTGCATTGGACGAAAAAGACCAGTCACCGGATGAACAGCGGTTGGAAAAACGAGCAGAACTCGCATGGGACACTCTGAAAGCTGCTTTTGGGTCTAATGACCAGTTGACGAAGGCGTATCTGAAAGACAACAGTGATGGAGCTGAAGAACGAATTCAACAGCAGCTTACGGTATGGACCCAAGAATTGCAATGGCCTAGTGACTGTGATGAGAGGGGGTGGGTCGGAGGCGCTAAAACCGTAAATGAGTGCAAAGAAAAGATCAATCGATTCTTGACTGCAAATCTATGGCCTTTCATCAAAGTTATTCGGTAGGTGATCTCCTCAAAATTTGACCACGCTAATCAGTCATAGTGTCTTTCTCAGCTCACAAGTCCTGAAGAGTGGATGTGTCCTGGCGGATCTTCCAGGTATGGAGAGTTAATTTCAAGAATATGCTCTAACTAATTCTCAAAGGCTTTCACGACTCTAACAATGCCCGTGTGAAGGCTGCAGAGGATTACATATATCGCTGTGAAGAAATCTTTGTTGTCGCAGATATACATCGAGTTGCCACGAACAATGACGTGGAAAAGCTTTTGAAAGAAAGTTTGAGAGGTAGTCTAAAAGATATGAGACCATCACAGGGTGTCTCACTAGTCTGCACCATGGCAGAGGTATGCTCTTTCGTTTGCTAACAAGCGCAGACCTTTTTTGACTTCTCTCAGAATCTCGATCATGATGAGATGAAGCAAAAGTTCTTCGCCGACAGCAATAATCCAGACGCTGCAAGGGTCTTGTTGCTTGAAAAAATTGTCGAGGAAGCTGAAATGAATGATCAGAGGGCAGATGAAGCTGAAGATGAGTAAGTATTGGGTGTCGTGAAAAGCTCACTGCTAACAACAAGCCATAGGCTCAAATATCTATTTATGACTGCTCGTAACCAGTACATCAACACTCTGGTGCAAAGTAACTACGCAGAACTATTCGGCGGCCAGCCATTATCTGTCTTCTGCGTCGGTAATACTTTGTACAGCCAAAATCGTCGACGTTCCAAAATTCACAAATTCCTAATCAGGGGAAGTGGTATTCCAATCTTGAGGAGCCACTGTCATAGGATTCCAGCACAGGCTCAATTTAGGACTGCCCACCATTTCTTGACTGTTAGACTCAAGGATCTAGTTCAAAGAGTTCAGTTGTGGTTGACTAGTGGATCAAGAGGAACGATGCCAAATGATGTTATAGTCCAAAGACTATTGGAGGCGGTTAAAAATGATCTTGAAAAAGTATATCTCACAGTTTTGACATTTATATTATCTATCCTCTAAATTGTTTACTTTCGACATGATTATCCATCCTAACAAATACACTCGCCAATTACTCCTTGCGTTCTTTAGGGATCAAAGCTGACTTGCTTAGACTATATTGAAATCCATTGCCGCTGCCAAGACAAGTCAAGACCGCTCAACAAAAGAAGTTTTACTTGAGCCCATGTGTTTGTTTCCGTTGAATTCCCGCTTCTAAATTGGTACTAACCTATAAAGCTGAAAATGCCGGCCAATGGACACAAGATGCTCTACATGTATCCCAAGCATGGATTAAAGTAAGTGCCTGTGCTCCGCGACCCGTTAAACTCGCTAACCTTATTAGATAAATGCTAGTACGTGTCAATATTAGCCAACAAAGATTCTCTACTAACATAGTCAAAGTGCGGGTCAAGAGAATCTGTGAAGAGTCCGGATCATGGACAAGTCTTAAAGACCATGATGTGAGCTTCGATTTTAATCTTGAAATAATTCAATCCATGGTAAACGAGATAAGACCTTGGTGGATTGAGTATGCCCAAAGATCGACGGCTACATTAAATGAGCTGGAAAGTATGATTCTGGAGTCTTTGGACAGCTTAAACCCACAAATCAAAGGTATTTCCAAGTCCACCTGCTGCACTCAGAATGAGGGTTGTGTCGCTGGTACGCAAGCTGATATTGATCAAAGAATTTGACGGCGCACCTCTATTTGCAGAAACTCTAAAAACAAAAATCGCTTCAATCAAGTACACATTTGCTCAAACGAAAAGTGGTGTTGTAGATGGATTTCGGTGAGTCTTTCTCTTCTTGTAGTATAACATATCAACAAACCAAAATCCGTCACCGTGCTAATAGTCGTTTCTTAAGCACGATAAAGCGCAAAGCAACTCAAACACACCAAAGTTCATTCATATTTAATGAAATGAGCCCCGCCTATGCTGATTGTTGCGGAATCACAGGTAATCAAGGCTCTATCCTCTGCTCGTATTCAAACTAACAATCCAGAAGGATCTCAAATCACTAAACAGCGTCTAAACCGTCTTAGAAAAGCTATTGGGACAATCGACGAACCGATTCTCTTCCCTAACATCCGATACCAGGTAGACATCGCTCTTGAAGACTTGACATTGAGTATCATCAAGTCTCTTGGGTTAAGTATCAATAAGGTTTTGGTGGAGATTAGTGATAACATTGAGCTATTGAGAGGCTCCGAGGCGAAGATCGTTGCGAAGAATGGGGACTTCTTGGAGAGATTGGGTGCTGTTATGAGTGCTGTTACGAAAGAAATGAAAGCTATTGAGAGGGTTGCTGGGACTATGAATGCTGGGCTTGAGGGGAATGATCATGCTTGAATTTGGATGCCATGTTAGGATACTGTCTAGAATTTTAGATAAACCAAGACTCAAGATTACTCACATATGATCAAATCAAAAGAGCAGACATTATGAGTCATTTATTCAAAGAAGGAATTCATATGGAAAGTGGTACGGGAGTGGAAAGGTTTAATACACATCAAACCTAGCAGATACGTCGTTACTTTTTCATATTAGATGTTGCTATACAAAGAACTGTTGGTCTCAACAACCACACACTTAATGAGAAAATTTGCTGAAGATTATCCTGCAGTCGAAATAAGAAGGTAGTGATGAATATTTAGATTAAATTCTTAGTGAAGCTACTGCTAGGGTGCTAGTAACGATAGCGTGTGGGCAGGAGAAGGACTTTACATACACAGTTAACGATATGGATGTTGCCGAAGAAACTACAGGGTTTAAAATCTATTCAATCTTTCAGAGCAGTGGTTCTGATGTGACATAGTTGTGTTGTAAAGCTACGGAGTTTCTGTTTGAATTGTTAATTGGGCTGTCTCTTCAAGAGTAGTCTGAAGTATTCTGATACGTGCAGTGGGAAGTATGACTCTCGAAATTAACAATATAAGTCCGTGCACCCCCTTTCCGATCACCCCCCCATTCCGATCACTCAAAGATAACCGAATCTGCAGACCGCTACTCCGCCTTTTATTCATTATTAAATCGAATTCTAATTCGAATTGCTTTAAACTTTGGATTTTGAATCTTAAGCTAATTATGGCTCGATATACGAAAGACAACTTGATTTTAGCTGATCAGGATGTTGCAAATGGCAAGTCTATAAGAGCAGCTGCTAAGGAGTAGGAAGTACCCTTCTCGACCCTCAGAGATCGCGTTCTCGGTACTGAAACCTATTCAATCGCAGCAGAAAATCAGCAGAGAAATCAAAATTGCAAGAAGATCACTTAGCTAAATAGGTTCTTACTCAAGAATCGCTCGGTGTTCCAGTGACCTATGGTCAAATTAGAGAATTCGTTCGGAGGCTCTTAGTTCTTAAAGATGACTACGAACCACTAGGAAAGCGATAGATGCAAGCTTTTTTACACCGGTATCTACTGAATTCATGTACTTATGCTATCAGAACAACGTACACTTATTGTTCTTACCTCCGCATACCTCTCACGTTCCCCAACCTCTAGGTTTATCAGCTAAAAATATCAAGAGCGAGTAGAAAGCTTCTGGCCTTTGGCCTAAATCAATGGCTAAACCTCTTGTCACAGGTTAGACCTGGTTGTCAGGACCTAGGCCTGAGGGCCTTGGCAGCACCTGAGGCAGCACCTGAAGCTGACTCCTTTAATGGAAGGGATAAGATCAGCAGAGCGATCTTCAGAAATATCGACAATACTATCGATAGAACTATTGATTGACTATTGACAGAGACTATTGAAAGAAGACCGTACGATAGGAACTGTGTTGGCTGTTCCTCTCGTACGAAGAGTATATGTAGAAAGCTTCGAGCACTTGTTGCTCTTCAGCTTTACCTTCTTGAAATAACAGATTCATCATTCACGCGTTCTGACCGTGCAATCGTGAATCCTTACACCTCTTATAAGTCCTCTTTTGCTAGAGAATAGCAATAAGGCTCTACAAACCCCTGAACAAGCTTCAAATAGCTTAATTAAAAGCTCCCAGAACGACTATAATACTTCAGTTATATAGTCTATACCTAAAAAGTCGACTGATTTAAAGTTCCAAGCAGCTAAGTTCTAGCAGCAGCAAGACTCTGATTTCTCGACGCAAAGGCTCCTATTTCGGAAGATTGTAAAAGAATTTGAGAAGCAAGAAACTGTTTTAGCTAGCTATAAGCTTAAAATACAGTCTTTGGAAGAGCAATTAGAGAAGGCTAAGCCTCGAAAAAGAAAGAAGGTCAAAACTAGTCTAAATTCGAAGTTTGCTGATATCGAAGCAATTTATCAAGCGCGGATTGCGGCTAGGGAAGCTCCGGTTATTGTAGAAGGTGGATAAATAGCTAGTCTCTCTGATTCTACAATAGATTGTATTGAAATTGAGTAGTTATTTAATTATAATTAATTTAGTAGTCTGGGTTCGCTTATTTTTGGGTGATCGTAATAGGGGGGTTGGGGGTGATCGGAATGGTGGTGCACGGACTTATTTGATTCTATCAAGAGGAGGCTCAGAGTGCTAAAGAACTAGCTTGAAATTATGACGCCTAGATATCTTGTGGTACTAAATATGAAGCAAGCAGTTTCGTAAAGAAAGGCTCAGAAGTTATAGGAAGCTCCTACGCCATTCGAAGTCAGTGGTATGGAAAATACAATGGACGTCCAGTTGCTGGATCGTGGTTTAGTTCACTCGCTATATTAGACGAATATACTGAGCTGCAAAGTTGTACTCCTCCATCGCTGCGATTAACTGTCCATCCATAATTCCATCCACATACGCGCCGCCCACAAAGGTGTAACTGGGGATATCAGTCCCTCCCGAGTTTGAATTATTGTCGTTGATTTCAGAGCGTACTGGGCGAATAACGAGAGGAAACGAGGCTCCTTGTGCAACAAATATTTTATCTCCTTCTTTTGCATCTCCAGTCACAAGTGCTAGATATCCACTTTCGAGGACACAGAGTTTCTCCCCATGAATTGAGACATTAAGAGCTTGTAAAAGCTTAGGACTCGGAGTTGCTTTAACGCACACATGAGATTGTATCCAACATTTAGAAAATGATCATCAATGGTGATCCGGAAAAGGCTATCAGGGTCACCGCGGCATGGGATGCTGTTCTCAGGTCCTTTAGGGTTACCCCAGGTGTAAGACAAACCTTCGTACAGAGGGGGCGAAATCAGGGATACTTGCAGAATCTGGCAACATATTTCCGAATCTTTAATACCCGGAAGTAAATTAAGAGCCTAAATTGCTCGAAGGGCTGACTTGAAGAGTTGAGAGGAGAGTATTGGTAGGGCAGCTTGGTGTCGTCGGGCGAAGCTTAGGTTTAGGATTTGAATGGAAGAAGATGATGGCGCTCCCTCGGGGTAAAAGACTATTAAAGATGCCACCCTGATTTGCTCCGAAGTCAAGAAACCCAAGTGTAAACCACTTTCCAAGCCACACAAGATAACCTTACCCAATGAGCAGACGTCACAGAATGCAAAGATGTCACGAGTCCTCATGATTGCCTTTTCAACCAGTGTTGTCATCTTCAACACGATCGATATTATACAAGCAAGTATAGCTTTGGCTATCTTGTAGAGTATGTACTGTACCTATTGAGGCTGCTGCCAGGCAATCTTGGTTGGGTCTTGATCAAGGTGCTGGGTAGTTAGCGCCAGAAGGGGGAGCTCGGATGAGAGACTGGAAAAAAGTGAAATTTCGCTAATAACCACTCCCCACTCCAAAGCTTGATGAGAAGGATTGTTGATGCCTTATTAAGTATAGACAAGCTTCGTGCGGCGGGCGCTGGCGGACGGGCGGCCGAGTTTGGGGAAGAATGGTCATGTGATTACCGGCTCGGAAAAACACCCGACCCCGAGGTGGTGGCAGAAAATAAATTCTGGATCCAGAGATTTGACTTGCGGACACTCAACTCGTCACTCGTCGCAACAATGAAACGCAAATTAGACGAGAACAATGTTCCTGCAGCTCTGTCAGAAATTGAGAAGCAAGAGAAGGAAAAGGAAAAGGAAAAGGAAAAGGAAAGAACCTTCTCTGCCTTAGGACTCGATTCACGCCTTCTCCAAGCAATTTCGAAACAAAACTTCCAGCAACCGACTCCGGTGCAAACCAAGGCGATACCATTGGCATTAGAAGGCCGGGATGTATTAGCAAGAGCGAAGACAGGGTCTGGGAAAACCGCTGCCTATCTTCTTCCTATTATCCATTCAATTCTCAAAAGAAAACAGGTTCGTCACCACTTGTATTGGGCGGGGCAAGCTAATTCTCTAGACTTTATCTGAACCTAGCACATCCGCCCTCATACTTGTCCCGACACGAGAACTCGCTGAACAAGTTTATAAGGTAGCCGAAACTTTCTGCTTATTCTGTGCGAAGGATATCCGAGTCATCAATCTCACCCAGAAAGTGTCAGATGCCGTTCAAAGGTCTCTGCTGGCTGATTCACCAGACATTGTGGTGACGACCCCTGCTCGTGCATCTACGAATCTGAATACTTCGGCTCTATCGTTGGAAAAACTGGCACATTTAGTGATTGACGAGGCCGATCTCGTTGTGTCCTACGGATACGAAGACGACCTTCAGAATGTGGCCAAGATTATGCCCAAGGGTGTTCAAACCATTCTAATGAGCGCTACACTCACCAGCGAGGTGGATATTTTAAAAGGATTGTTCTGTAGGAATCCTGCGGTCTTAAAATTAGAGGATGGCGAGGAAGAAGGAGAGGGCGTCTCACAATACGTGGTGAAGTGAGCAATTAATGATACCGATTGTCATATCCACTAACAATCTTACAGATGCGCTGAGGATGAGAAATTCCTACTGGCTTATGTGATATTCAAACTCAAGTTGGTCAAGGGCAAATGCATCATATTCGTGGCGGATATCGACCGATGTTACCGGCTTAAGCTCTTTCTTGAACAATTTGGCACCAGAAGCTGCATCCTGAATTCTGAATTGCCCGTCAATTCGAGGATTCATGTCGTGGAGGAGTTCAATAAGGGTGTTTATGATATCATAATCGCTTCTGACGAGCACGAAGTGCTAGGAGATGAGGATGAGCAGGTAGAAGGAGGAGCAGAGGAAGTGGAAACCGTAGCGAAAGACCATGAGTTAAACAGTGCGGAACCTGAGGATGTAGGAAATACAGATGGAAAGAAAGTTGGAAAGCAATCATCAAAAAAGAAGCGGAAAACAGCCAAGAGGGACAAGGAATACGGCATATCACGTGGAATAGATTTCAAGAACGTCGCGTGTGTCCTTAACTTCGATCTTCCTACATCCTCCAAATCATATACACATCGCATCGGTCGCACAGCACGAGCAGGCCAAACTGGGATGGCTTTATCGTTCGTTATTACCTCCGAACTCTACCGAAAGCACAAACCGACAAGTATTGAGTCTACGAAAGATGACGAAAAAGTATTAACCAAGATCGTCAAACACCAGGGAAAGAAAGGGAAGGAAGTCAAGCCTTATAATTTTGACATGAAGCAAATTGAAGCATTCAGATATCGGATGGGAGATGCGCTGAGAGCTGTGACAGGCATTGCAATTCGGGAAGCTAGGACACGAGAATTGAGACAGGAGCTGATCAAAAGTGAGAAATTAAAGAGACATTTCGAGGAAAACCCAGGGGATCTCCACCATCTCCGGCACGATGGCGAATTACGGCCAGCGAGAGTTCAAGCGCATATGAAGCATGTGCCCGATTACCTTTTACCCAAGGATGGAAAGAAAGCGCTTACTTCTGGTGGCACTGATTTCATAGGTATTCGCAAGACGACAGAGAATCGGATTAGGAAAGCAAGGATGACAAATAAATCGAAAGGAAAGGGAAAGAAATTAGGTGGACGAAAAATAGACCCTTTGAAGACTTTCAAGGCAAAGGCGAGGGCATAGACATGATACCAAATACACGAGTATGTATCAGCACTCAATATTGCTTGTTATAAATTTGAGAACGGCCAAATTTCTAGAAGTGATTATTATCTCTAAATTACTCAAAAAATGCTACCTTTGGGATTTCCTGTTTCTGAAAAGGTTCTATTTCCATGGCAAGTTGCCCTCTTCTCTATTCCTTAGATTATGTAGTTAAAAATGCCTGCTTTTAATTGCACAAAGAATCACGTTCAACAAGACGCAGCACGTTTCTAGGTAGCTAGGACGCAGAGTCCCCTACTTTCAAAATCCCAACTAGTCCAAAACACCTTCATACTCCTTCTATAGCAAGGCCTCCTCGATCAAATCAAAAGCTTTTTCTGAGACATACTCCAAAAAATAAAATAAAAAACAAGAACAGTTCAAGTCCCTTTGTTTTATTTTCACAGACCGATTCTCTTTACCCCTCCACTGAAGGACAACCAGTGGCGCCTTCCCCCTTTCAAGACTCGCTTAAGTAACAAAGCACCAGAAAAAGAAGGTATATTGATGGGTGGGTAAAAGGATGTTGATTCTTCAGAAGAGAATCCGAATGTGAAACCCTCTTTTATGCACACAGTTCCAGCTGCTCCTTCCCAATCCGTCCAAAGCACCCCGACGACGATATTCCGCCTCTCCGCCAACCTACACATATATAATTAAATAAGTTCTGTCACTCCCTTTGCCAAGACTACTTTAGCTTAACGGTTAGCCGCCAACCTACGTCTGAGCAAAGTCGATTTGCCAACCCTGGATGTAACAGCATAGGGTAGTACCAACAAAACACTGGTGTATAGGGGAAGAGGAGGATGTAACAGAATCAAGTAAGGAACCTGGGTGGGAGGGGTTTTTCTTGAGCCGTCGAAAGCCTTTTTTTTTTAGGTTGATTTTTTTGGATGGGCTTTTATTTTTCTGCTTTCATTGTAAAAAGGGGGCTTGAGAAAAGGGTTTGTTTATTTTATTTTATCTTTTGTCAAAATTTAGCACGGTTAAACGAGATTGATGAGCTGGGACTCGAACACAGCTAAGCAGCATTTAAGTCTGAAATATTCTATCTTGAACGGGAAGATCTTGCACTTCTAGCTCCTCGCTCTTTGATAGCTTCGATGATTTAGACATTTGCGTTTCGTGAAAAATTAACCTACCAATATCGCTTCCCTGCCTTACCTTATTGATTGCAGTTTTTGTGTCTTTTCGTATACAGAAAATGCTGCTGCCAAATCTTCCACGCTTGTGACGATGTTTATGATATTGATTACGGGTTTTTATTGCTGCCCGATTGTTTTTCCACCACCATCCAGATCTTGACATTGCTGAAATATTACGGACTTGCGATCAAAATTTTTGATTGCTGCCAACTTCCTTCTTTCTTCCAAGGCTATCTGAAAACTCTCAAAATCGAATTTTAGCTGACTTGCGATGACATGAACCTGTAACCAAACTCTATAACATGACACTGTATTAAACTGGCTAATAGCCTTTGCTAGGGGTTCCCTTAGAGTTGGAGATATTATTCTCTTGTAGGCATACATACAATTGCTTCCACAAAATTTAGTTACTCTCTATCATGTTAGATATCCTTCATATCACCATTTTTGACCCGAGGAATACCCTTGATGTCTCTCCACATAGCTCATAACCTAAGCACAGAAAGTCTTTAATCTCACCGCCTCCTGATATAGTAAGGGAAAAACTTGCAACTTCAAACCAAGTATCAATAAGACGTTCATCTTAGTATCTCTTTCAGCAACTAAAATTCACAGCTGCTGTTTCACCATGATATTAGCCTTGTTCTTCTTCAACACGCATAGTGTCAGTTTGTGCCTATTCTTTGAGAAAGCCGTCTACTGCAGTCCACAACACATGCACTTTAGAGTAAGCCAATGAATGGGTTTCCCAGAGCTCGCAAATTGAAAGAAAGCCTCTTTTAAAAGGAAGCTCTTGAAAGTTTCAAGCCCGAGCTTGTTACTGATCTCCTTGCACATCGGCTTTTGGGCTTCCGCTTCTGAGCTTCCTGGTCGACATTGCATGTCCTTGGTAAGTCGAACTTAGTACCTATTATCACAGACATCCCTTCCTCTTTTTAACCTCAGAATTCTCTAACACAACCTTTGAGTCAACCCCCCGGCCCATTTTCATGGTTTCGACTTTGGTTTTGCTAACTCAAAATCTATTTACAGGTCTCGAATTTCACCGATGTTGTCCCGAGATCCCTCCCCACTTAAAGTCACACAGTAGGCATATAATTCGTCCTAGAATTAGTCAAGACTCTCGAGACAATTCAAGTACCCAAATAAACTCTTACGAAATGCCTTAACATCAATCATCATTTTATCTTCCACCATATGGTTGCAGTTTACGAACTCATAACTCACTATTTATTTCCAGACCATCAATTGAATCATCGCCATTTTGTGCACTAAATTCGCAGGACTTTATCCAAAGGGTTTGCCAACTTTCCCTTTATCTAGAAATTTTTGTCTTGCCTAGACTTACTCGAGGTTTTACTCTACCTAGATAGGAATCACATACCTTCTGATATTGCTTTTGGCATACGCCGTCTTCAATATGGCGGAATCAAGTCGACAAGCAATGCAGCATCCTTATGGGTCAACTTCTAATTCATTTCAAGATCCTTCTTACATCAGCTCTTCATCTAGTAATGGCTGGAAATTTAACTTTGACCTTTCAGAGGATCACAAGGAAGGAGTTGCAAATACTGGGCCCGATCAATCGTTATCGAAGAGCCGTTCGCTAAGTCATCAGCAGAACTCAAATACATCTTATGAATCTCAAGATTCGTGGCCCGAGGATAGCTGTACCCCACGACTGGATCAAATGATTGGACATTCAAGTCTGGATAAGATGAGTTTCAGTTTGGAGAACCAGTACCACGAACCCAAATTACTTGAAAGAAATGGTGCATCAAAGCTTTCGGCAGAATATTGGTCAAATAATTCTGAAGAATCCGATCGGGAGACTACCGGTAATTCTATGAGAGGAGTTTCTCGGAAGCAGCAACAATCCAAAGAGCATTCGGGTGCCAAGACGAAAAAGAAAAGATCTGCAAGCAAATACCAAAGAATTTCCAACGGGCAGTCTTATCGTCAAGAGCAAAACGAGTATTTATCACAATTCATGGATAATTTGCCTCGAAACCCTTACAACAGCGATATTGAAGTCTGTTATAAGAAGTCGTGTGATAAAAAGTCAGAAGATGTAGGGATGGAGGATATTAAAGATATTGGTCTTGATACAAGTCAAGGCTCAAGTTTGTACAAGGAGCAATCACATCAAAGTCCGTTTCTTAAGGCTACGTCAGAGCGTAAATTTAGTCAAAGAGCACCCCTTTCGACCGCTTCAGATGCACGATCTTTTGGATACTACAAACGAAACAATGAGATTCCTCGTACTCCTCCTCGCCAACGAGATCAAAGTCCAGATAGTCAATTTGGTCTTAATAGACAAAAGAACAAACGGAAGCCTAACCCTGATGGTGCTGCAAAGAGTAGTTTTGATTTTGACTTGACTGAACTACGGGATTCAGCCGGCTCAGCAATATCTAATGCAGTTCAGGGGACCCAGCGAAAGAAGAAGAAGAGACCAGTGGTTATTTCTTTACTTGATTCTCCAGAGGCCCCTGTAAAGACTTCAATGAAAATTAATCGAAGCACCATCAAGAGGGAGGTAATTTCTCTAATCGATTCTCCAGAAATTACGGCTGCTACTTCTTGGCTACCCGGATTGAAGGATGAAGATGTTTTCGCGCTAGATTCTCCGGATCTTAATGCCATCCAGCCAGTTCAAGCCTGCATGAATGGTAATCAAGACCATTTGTTTAGATCTGAGTATGATGTTGTTAATATCGATACGCCACCGCAGGTTCAGGACATTTCAATGAAAGACAGGATTACGCCTGCAAAAAGACCTCGAGCAAAGAATCCAAGGAAAAGGAATGTAACTGAACCAGAGAAGAAGTCCCGTCAACCGGCTTCAAAGAAGCAAAAGCTGGCAGTTGACAGCATTGTCATGGCTGCTGAACAGAGAAATCAACATACCGCTGAATACATCATAAATCAAGAAGCTCAGCGAGCGAAGAAAATCCAGGGAATGGAACTATTTAATGATATAGGTGAAGATGAGTTTGAAAAGGCTGCAAGAATGGACGAAGTCCGTGCAGAATCCCAACGTTGGCGGGAAGGGCAAGCTGCTGAAGTTTTCGCAAAGAAACAAGCTGAAAAACAGGCCGAGTTGGAGAGGAAAAGACTGCAGGAAGAGCGAGCTGCTGAAGTTTTCGCAAAGGAACAAGCTGAAAAACAGGCCGAGTTGGAGAAGAAAAGACTGCAGGAAGAGCGGGCTGCTGAAGTCTTCGCAAAGGAACAAGCTGAAAAGCAGGCCGAGTTGGAGAGGAAAAGACTGCAGGAAGAGCGAGCTGCTGAAGTCTTCGCAAAGGAACAAGCTGAAAAGCAGGCCGAGTTGGAGAGGAAAAGGCTGCAGGAAGAGCGAGCTGCTGAAGTTTTCGCAAAGGAACAAGCTGAAAAGCAGGCCGAATTGGAGAGGAAAAGGCTGCAGGAAGAAGCAGCTGAGAACTTGAGAATTGAAAAAGAACAAGAGGAAGAGAGAATCAAAATGAGAAGAGAAGCTGAGAGAGAAAAACAGGCTGCTTTTGACGCTCTTGAGCGAGAAGAGCGTAGGAGAAAAGCGCAAGAGAAAATTGAGGCGGATCGAAGACGGCAAGCTGTAGAGGAAGCCGAAGCTCGCGAAATAGAAGAGCAAATGGCAAGGGAAAAATCGGCCGCTCTTCGTGCGAAGGCAGAAGAATTAAAAGCTCAACAAGAGGAAGCCAAGAAGCAAGCTTCCTCTCTTACTTGCAAGAGAATTCCAGCCCAGACACCAACCGAAACCTCCAAGGAGAACGGCAAATTCTATCTCGATGATCTGATGGAAAGAGACGATAATGATAGCTTATTCCTATCTAAAACACCCCCTCCTGAATCTCGAAAGTAAGTTTGGGAATTGAAATTTTTTAAATTTACCAATGAAATATAGTGAGGTTATCCAAAAAGAGCTAAGTTCCAAGCCGAACTCCCCTGGATTGTTTGTACGATCAACAGAGACATCTCCAGTGCCTATAGCTCAAGCGAACAGCACCGAAAAGACACCAGCAGATATACGTCAAGCTTCGAAGCAGCTCTGGTTAGATCGTCGTGCTGCCAAAGATCAAGTAGCAAAGAAGGTAGCCCATAACGGGGTGTCACATGTTGAACCCTACATTCCACCATCTCCTATTGCCAGAGAGAAATCTAGGAAATTTACTCGAACAGTTCAACAAGTAGCTAAACCTCCAGAGCCATACGCACGGCCGATTATTACTGAACGACCTGAAACACCACAGAAAGCAGTTCGGCAAGTAATCCAACAGACTATTCAGCAAGCGGTTCAGCATATCATTATGCCTCTTCCAGAAGAGCAATTAAGTCCATCAATTCAAGAAAATCCATTTCAAGAATCCTCCATCTCGCCGATGAGCACAAAGGGACCTAAACTGCCAATCCTTCCTAAGAATGACCATCCACAGTCGAAGGCACAACTTGAAGCCCAAATTGATTTAGCAACAAACATCTCTAACCAAAATACAGCATCGATAGCTACATTAGTATTACCACGTAAGCCACTGCTAACAAATCCACACAGTTTCTCGCCTGTGCAAGTCAAGCATACATCTCAACTCATATCTGATGTTGAACGAGAAAAGATTGAGAGGGAAGCTAGAGAGAAGCAGGTTAAGCAGAAGGCTGAATTGAAGAGAACCAGATCCGAAAATGTAAAAGCGGAAACTCAGAGGAAGTTGGACGAGAAAGCAAAAGAGAAGAAGAGACAGGAACTCATGAACAACGCCTTTGAAAAGGATATTCTAATCACTGAGGATGAGCTTGATGCTAAAGTAGAAGAGTTTATGAAAAAGCGAAAGGTAAGCAGGGCCCACATACCGACCCCCCGGCAAATAATTTTCTAAATAATCACAGGAGTCCAATGCTCGGCGGCGTGGTAAATACCGTACCTCAAACTCCGTAGAGGGTAGTCAACAATCAACATCAAACAACCCTTCCTTAGCACCAATCATCACCATAACGCCTCCTAAGCCATTCATTTTTGACGAAGACGTACCTGAAGATGAACAAATTCCAATTCTCGTCGACTACCATCGCAAAAAAGCAGAGGAACGTGAATCCTTCAACCAGGCTCTTGCAGAAATCCGTGCTGAGCGTGGCGCAGCTTTTCACAGAGCTGCAGCTATCACAAACATCGGTCAACTACAATCCGGTTCTTACTCTTCTGAAGAATCAGAGGAGGATCCAGATCCAGAACCACCTGCAAAGGCTACTTATGTAAGCAAACATACCCCTTTATTATGTGAGATGCTAACAATGACGACAGTCGTCAGGCAGTTCATTCCAAATGACAGCAACCAGCAGTGCTGAACAAGTGATTCAATTGTCTGATGGGAGTGACAGCAGTCAGAGCACAGCAACGGTCAAGCGAACGACGAGAAAACTCAATGATAATCATCATGTTCAGTTTGCCAATACGCCTTCATTCACGAATCAGGCTACATCCTACATCTCCAGCACAAACAAGAGAACTACCCTAGATTTCAGTGCTTCAAATCCTGACATTGTCTACATTTACGAGGTCAAAATCAATCACTACTTTGACAATGAAGAACCACAGACTATGACCGTCGAGTCCTTTCGATCTATGGAAGAAGCCAATGCCTGCGTGAGTGTACAGGCCGAGAACTATGAGAAGAACGTAGCCACTAGATGTTTGACGAAGGAGAAAGATGCCAACACGGGTCTTCTCCAAGCTCAACTCGACTACCATCCCAACGAGCTCGGTTCTATGATGATATACATTATCCGAACCCCCAAAGCGTCTTCGATCTATACTCCGGAGGTACTTGCGGCCCTCCCTAAGGTCATCCCTCCTAAGTACTGGGTCATCATCCAAACGACCGTCATGGAAGAGACCAGAGCCAATGGTCAAACCTACTTCTCGGAGAAATCCGACATCATAGACCAGTACACCAGTCGCGAGATGGCCAACTCCTCCGCTTGTATGACCCTCGCTGACCTGACTAAGCCCAAGGCCCCACGGATCGAATGGGTCCAAGAGCATGAGCGGTCTGTCAAGATTTGGAGAGAGTGGAGACAGGAGCACGATGACAAGGGAACGGTCTTCAATGTCGAGGTTGAGAAGCAGGAGAAGCGGTTTGAATGGTTGAAATACCTGAAGATTGGAATCAGAGCTGAGAGAAAGGAGTTCACGTTGAGAGGCCCATTAAATTGAGAGATCCATCAAATTGATAGGTCCATTAAAATTGAGCGATCCATTAAATTGAGTGTTTTAGTGAATTAAAGGTTCTAGTGAATTAAGTGTCTCCAGTGGATTAAAGTTTCAAGTGAATTGAGAGCTTCTGGGGGGTTTGAACTGTGGAGAGTACCAAGTGGTGATCCGCCGAGGTGGACTCTTCTTAATCTCGTCTCGAAGGTCATTAGGATCTAGGACTTTCGGTGTATTTAGGCTGGTAGTAAGGGCATAATCGTGAAATACAATTTCAGACGTAATATACTTATGACAACAGGAACCGGTCTTTCACGCTTCAATACTACTTCTGTTGTTTAAAGTTTTGCATTGCCGCCGTCGTTTTCTAGTGGATTATCGTCATTTCACATAATTATTGTTGTCTCCTTATATTAAATAGTCGCTGCAATCTTCTTACTATCGAATGGAACATTGTCGTTGCAATCCTCTTACTGTCAAATGGAACACTGTCGTTGCAATCTTCTTACTATCGAACGGAACATCATCGTTGTATCTTCTTGCTGTCGAACAGAACATCATCTTTGTATCTTCATCTAATATCAAAGTTCGGTAAGCCTTTATCACAATTAACATTAAATCTAACGCGTGATTTCCGCCTTCCTGCGGTCTTGTATTCCTCTAAAGATATCACAAAGCGACTTTCACTAGTGAAAAAGACTTTTTAGTTGCTATAGATGACAGCTAAAGGAAATTTAACAGCTGAATAACTGGTAAATAAGATTTGATGGAGCACGATCTGACCAAAAAGAGCTGCAAAAGTAATTGAGTGAATATGTAAAGAATGAGTAGCACCTAATGTTCTGTCAGGTTAAGCGAATTTAAGCGAACCCCTAAATATGCGACAGAACTTTCTTTTGCCATTTCTGACAAGGAAAACGTGAAAGTGAGTCCGGCGGTGCAGCTTATAAGAAGAAATACTCTTGTAGGCCGTATAATTTTAGTCCCTACTAATCTCTACCCCAAAATTTAAATACTTGCGATAGCAGTATTAAGGGTCTCCTCAATTGATCAGAAAATATGTCCGGATGTGAGACTTCACTCCACATTCCTAATTCCTTAATATCGGGAAGGAGAATATGAGCACTTTTTAATTGTTCAAATCTAATGCCTATTAGATTGCTGTGGTCAAGGGAGCTACTGCATCGCTGAAGACACGACCTTGGAGATCCACGGCTGTGACGTTAATTCTCTTGCTTAGCTCCTCAAAAAGGAGTAGAGTGTGGATTCAGACACTCTTCTTTTGGATGCACAGAATAGAGGGACAATTACATATGGTCAAGATACCAGAAGAATCATTGCAGCCCATTTTCATTATGCTAAGTACTTCGACCTTGAATTCGAAAGGATATCTACGCCAAAGGTAGCTGATCAAGACCCTCAAGCGCCGCAAATCCTAATATTTTATACATAGCTAGCATCATAAATACCCTCACCTGGGAGCTTCACCATCAACGAACTTCAATGCCTCCTCACGACTGACTGCATCAATACCACTGGTTTTGTTGTGAAAAGTAACGCCATAACACTTATCAGCCACGAGCAACATCTCCGGTCTGAAGGTTGTGCAGATAAATTGTCCACTCATGCCACCGCCTTCTCCTTCACCTTCGCCATTTTGCTGGTTAGAGATATCCTCGAGCATCTGGGCCACAGCGGTACGATATTGAGCATCAAGATTGGCGTCAATTTCGTCAAAGAGATAGAATGGAGCAGGATCACATTGCTGGATGGCAAAAACTAGGGCCAGAGCGCACAGACCTATAGTAAATTAGCAAAGTAGTGAAATACTATAAGAGAACCTACTCTTCTGTCCACCGCTCAATTGCTGAATCCTTTGCTGCTCATCGTGCTTGCTATTAAAAGAGACACTAATACCAACGCCTGTATAGTTCTCAACACTCTCACGTGGCTCCTCGTCCGATTCTTCGTCTTCCCGAGGACGTCGATCAGTCTTACGCTGGATGATTAAGCGACCACGACCTGCTGGAACTAGGCGCTCGAAGATAGTCGCGAATTCTTTTGAAACTTGCTTGAAAGTTCGCTCGATTGCTTCGTCCTTTCGCTGATCCAGCACTTCAACGAGTTCTTGAATAGAAGCTTGAGAATCATCCAGCTCTTTTCTTCGCTTAATCAAACCGTCTCTTTGAGAAGTGAAGTTGTTGTATTGCTCGAATGCTTTTTTATTTACATGTTTGTATTTCTTCAGTTGGTCGTTGACCTTCTTTAGCTTTGTTGTGATCTGAAATGATATTTAGTGATGACTAATCAGCCCAAAATATGTGCTTACCGTCTTAGAATCAGCGCCAGAATATTTCTCAAAGGCTTCATCGGGCAAAACACCCAGATCACGAATATTCTTCGCACATTCGGCAGCCTGGGCCATTAACATCCCTTTTCTGGCAACATTCTTCTCCATTCTTCTTTGTGCCTTCTCAATAGAAGCAGCGATTTCTTGTTGTTGCTCAACTAGTCGGCCTTGCTCATTCTTCAGCTTTGAAACCTTGGTCTCGGTATCTTCAATTTCTTTCTCATTTTCTTGAAGCTTATTCTCCACAGTCTCGGCAGCCTTCTTGGCTTTCTTCAAGTCTCGTTGTGCTTCCTTGACATTCCCTGCACTGCCGCCAACCGCAGCATCAATCTGCTGAGTATTCAATTGATCAAGCCTCAATCTCAAATTCTGCAATTCAGCTTCCAGGACCTGTTTATTATTTTCAAGCTCTCTTCGACTGCTGCTGAGCTCATTCCATTGATGCTGTAATTCCTGGACACTGGTATTCAGTTGCTCAAGTTGCAGTTCTTCATTTGCACTCAAGGACTTTTTGAAATCGGATGCCATTTCTGTTTCGTAAACAGAAACACTATCTCCATGCTCTTTCAATAATTTATCCACCGCTTGACGGCGGCGCTCATTATCGTTCAACTGGCTTTGTTGTTTCTCAAGCTGTGCAGTTTTAGATCTTAGATCTCTCATCAATGGATCGAAGCTATCATCAAGCTGAAAGAGTTTTTGTTCAAGCTTCCGCACGGCTCCAAGAGAGGCTGTTATCTGGTGGCTCTTCTCTTCCGACTGACGCCTAATCTCTTCAGAACGCTCTCTCAATGATTCGTACTCATCACGCCATTTATTGACAGCGCGAACAAAGTCAAGGCGAGATTTGCGGGGGTCGACGTAACCGCCAGTTAAGGCTCCCTTCTTATTTGCAGTGTCGCCTTCAGGGGTGATGGCGGTGCATCCGTGACTTCTCGCATATTGACCTGCCACTGAGAGTGATGGGCAGACCACAGTTTTACCAAATACTTGGCTCATTGCTCTTTCAAATTTCTTGTCGTACTTTAGCTTAGAAAGTAACGGAACAGCATCGGAAGCATTGGGTAGTTTTGGAGAGCGAGGGTGAAGTTGAGCCATAGGCATGAACGTAATCCTACCACCGCGCTGCTTATAGAGTTCGTCTGCCAGAGCCGAAGCAGTCTTCTCACTGTCAACAACGTAGTGGAATAAACTATCGCCTGCTGTCTGCTCTGCCGCCATCCGATATGCCTCAGGGACTTCGAATAATTCGGCCAAAGTCCCGTATGCTCCTGCGATGTTAAGCTCGCGCTTCAGACGTCTGACGGTCGCAAGACCCTGTGCTGTTGGTCGGGACATGGCGAATGATAGGTCTTTCTCCGCACGATCCCGTTCTTGTCTTGCTTCCTCCTTTATGGCAGTAAGATTATCTTCCTCGCGACGAAGGATTTTCTGCTCATCTTGAAGTTTTTCAAGATCATCCTTGGCGGTGGTGACTTCATCATGTAAAGCCTGCCTTGTTCCCCCCCAACCCTCAAAGCGTTTTCGAAGAGCGGCAATCTCACTCTCCAGGGTTTTGATCTCCGATTTTACAGCTTTCGCCTCTTCATCAGCATTGACCCGATTCGCTTTTTGCTCACCAAGGGCGATATTAAGTTCTTGTATCTCCTTCTTCAGCCAAGCATCACGTTCTGGCTTGGACTTAAACTGCTGACTTCGACCTTGTTTATTGTAAAGTCTGGTCCGGGCAGCTTCCGCAGCGTCAAAATCCTGCCGAACCTCAAGTTCCTTGGCCTTTCTCTTGCTGTAATCTGGAAGCAATTTGGCCAGCGCAGCCTCTTTTGTAGTGATACTATGCTTCACTTCTTTGAGATTTTTCTGATGCTGGTTCCTAGAATATTCCGAGGCTTGTTCACTCTCCTCCAGAGCTTTGACATTCAATTCAATACCAGCTTGGTTCTTCGAAATTTGTCGCTTGTCGTCTTCGAGTTCTTTCCGCTCTCGTTTCAAGTTTTCCATTTGTCTAGTCAGCTGCTTGATCTGAAGTTCTAGGTCCGAGACAGCTTTCTCTCCCTCCACAAATGCGTCCCTGTCGTGATCAGTACCTTCGATACCTCCCTGACGATGGGTTTCAATCTCGTCAAGAGCATCTGCAAGAGTGGTTTGTTCTCGATGGTAGAAGGCATACTCGAGGCACCGTCGGTCTCTGTCCTTCTCCTGATATCCACGAAGCTCTTCCTTCTCTTCTTCTAGTTCTGCTAGCCGCTCTTGAATATAAACAAGAGATTCGTCAATCTTGGCACGCTTGTTGTGTGTTTCTTGCATAATTTTCAAGGACTCTGAACGACGGGCTTCATAAACTTGTGTTCCAGCCACTTCTTTCAAAAGGTTCAATCTCTCAGGATCCTTCATATTGGTCAACGCGGTGACACGTCCTTGGGGGACAATGTAATATGGATTGGATCTAGAGAAGCCGGCAGATTCTAAGAGATTCATAACGTCTGTTTTGGTTGCATTCTTTCGGTCGAGAGAATATTCGTCCTTCTTTAAGCCAATTGTGCGACGCAAAATAAGTTCGTCTTTTCCAGTCGGAAACCGATCATCGCTGTTGTCGAAAATGATCTCGACATAAGCCGTCATTACAGCAGATCCATGTCCTTCATGAAGAAGAGCTTGGCGCTCTTCGCGACCCATCTGACCGTAGGCATCGCTGAGAACGAAGCGAATAGCTGCAAAGAAGTTGCTCTTTCCCGAGCCATTGCGGCCAACAATCACATTCGTCTTGGGCGAAAAAGGCTCAACTTCTGTTTGATCCTTGTAGCTGAAAAAAATTAGCGCTGAGTTATAGGGGCACTGGAAAATGGAATTACCTCTTAAAGCCTTGGATGATGATCTGTTTGATATACATCTTGTCTCGGTGGTGCTAGATGCACGAGATAACGATCAAAGAAGGTTTTGGGTGCGCTGATACGCGCAAAGTCCTGTTAAATGTACAGTCTATTAAATTGGTACAAGGCGGATAGTGTTGGAAGGTTGCGCATCCGTAGATTGAGAATTGAAGAGTATCAAACGCGTAATGGTAGAAGACGCGACGATTTCGGTGTTTAATTAGCGCGTGTCTTCGATTTGCGCGCAAATGGTTCACCGCTTCCTATTTCGAACGATTCACGCGGCAAATCGCACAATATTTTCGATTCCAGTCCAAATATACTTGGCCGTAGACTTACTTTTGAGGCCTAGAATCATGTCTGACCTTCCTGAGACGCTAAAGGCAACTTCGCCAGCAGCTCCCAAAGAACCTACGCATACTTATATCCCGAATCATGGATATGCCACATCGACTACATCCACCGATGCCCCACCACAAACACCGACTGGGTACGCAGCTGACAATGAGGATGAAACCTACGACGACCTATTCGAAGAAGATGATGAAGAATTTTTCGATGATTTAGATTACAACACCACCTCTGGTGACCTCACGAAATCCTACAACCGCCAGCGCAAGCTGAACGACCAGAACGCCACTGCCCCTCGAATCAACCCCCAAAAGCCTGCTGCGAACACACAAGCTAGTGTAGATGACCAGATATCAAGTCTTTCCAAACATGCAGCAAAAATACGGCTTGGTGGAGCCGGAGAAAAGGGCAAAACACATGGAAAAGACAAATCAGACAGAGCCACGAGTGAGCAAGTTCTGGATCCAAGGACACGAATGCTTCTGTTACAAATGATCAATCGAGGGATTGTATCTGAAGTCAATGGATGTTTAAGTACAGGGAAAGAAGCAAACGTGTATGGTGCTCTGTCGACTCCATCATCTGAAGAAGGTCAAGAAGTGGTGCCCATCCACCGAGCGATCAAAGTTTACAAGACAAGCATCCTCGTATTCAAGGACCGAGATCGTTATGTCACCGGAGAGCATCGGTTCCGATCAGGTTACAATAAAGGCAATAATAGAGCCATGGTCAAGGTCTGGGCCGAGAAAGAGTTTCGAAACTTGAAACGATTATACTTGGCTGGCATTCCATGTCCGGAACCTGTTTACCTTCGATTGCACGTTCTAGTCATGGGATTCTTGGGCGACAAGAAAGGTTGGGCAGCACCTCGTCTCCGGGATACAGAACTACAGGGTGACGACGTGGATGAGCAATGGCGTTTGCTCTATCTGCAACTACTTGGACTTATGAGACGGATGTATCAAACATGCAAACTTGTCCACGCAGATTTGAGTGAATACAATGTTCTGTATCACCAAAAGAAGCTGTATATTATCGACGTCTCTCAGAGCGTTGAGCATGATCATCCTAGATCACTTGAATTCTTGAGAATGGATATTAAAAATGTTTCGGATTTCTTCAGAAGAAAAAATGTGGAAGTCATATCTGAGCAAGCTGTTTTCTCATTTGTGACTTCTAGCACGGAACTAGTGCAAGGACCAGGCCTGACCCAAGCATTAGAAAAGTTATTTTTGAATCGGCCAACACCACAAGAAGACGACCAGACAATTGCGGAGCGAGAAGTTGAAAATGAAGTCTTTCGGAGGCAGTACATACCTCAGACACTTGATCAAGTGTATGATATTGAGCGAGACGCTGAGAGAATTGGCAAGGGACAAAAGGATGAACTTGTGTATCGAAACCTCCTGGCAGATAAATTACCCGTCTCGTCTGGTAACGAAGCAGATGCTGAGGATACTGTGGAAGGAAGCTCACCTCCAAGCGGCGAAGAGAGTGGTAGTGAGGATACCGATGATGAAAGTAGATTCGAAAAAGGCACTCCAAGAGGAAAGCGATTTGAAGATAAGGAAGCCAAAAAGGTATGTGATATGAACCTTTGGTTAGCACCACTAATGAGACTAGGAGCACAAAAAGGCCGTGAAAGAGGAGAAGCGTGAGAAGAGGAAGGAAAAGATTCCGAAGCACATAAAGAAGAAGTTGGTTAGCTCTTCTGCGAAGCACAAGCACTGAGCTTCTCGAGCAATAAATCATGGCTGCCTTAGTTTCCATGGTTCCTGATGACGCATCGTCCTCCATTTGTTTTCTTCCCCACTTCTTCACAAAGCGATCTAAACCCGGATGATGAAATCCAAACTTCTCCTGAAAGTTTCGCAAGGTGTAGTGTTCTGCAATTCTGCGAAGCCTCTCCATGCTACTTTCTCTGGAGAAGCTGCAAGCTTGACCAAACTCATGCTAGTGCTGAACAAAGAGAGCACTGACGGGATTCTTTCTTACTCTCATTCCTCCGTTTTCCACTGTCTTCTCCTGGCGGATATGGAGATTGCTCCGAGTTACCCGACTTAATTTTATTTTAGAAGACCACATTCGTACGAGGGTGCTGGATGAAATAGCTACGGCGTCGTGAGTAGCGCAAAGTTTGGTTCTTGCTTACCCCGATCACCCCCGACGATACGAAGCCACTTTTGGTAATATTCACCGCCAACCATCAGAACAATGTATACCAGTTGCAACGTTATTGACGACAAGGAAACGATATTGATATGACCATTTCATGCTTGCTCTGCGATGGCATACCAAGAGCCCTACTGACGCAACGTTGAAGAGGAGAGGAGATTCGCGCTCAGTTGCTTTTGAAGTCGAATTGAAGATGAAAAAGAGTGCGCCTCCGACTGTGAAGGGTGTCCCAGAGGCTCGAGAAATGGAATGTCAAATTAATGCATAGAGCTCTCATTCTAGCCATATACTAATTCCAGATGATCTTTCATGTTTCTTTACTCATCCCATCAGATTGTCCAGTTGTCGGTTACGCTGTCTTGGGATTTGGATGATACTTCGTGCCTTAGGCAGAAACTCAATGAAGTAAGCACGCAAGCAAATGAGTTGAGACTTGACAGATTTCTCGCTTTCAAGATCAATTCAATTGATACCATGAGGGTTCTTGACGTACTCTGCTTTGCCGACGAAGCCGGAAAAGCTCACACTGGTCCACAAGTGAAGCAATCCCGTTTTTCAATCCTGTGCCGCCGTGGATGGACAGGGCCATGCGCCTCTCCAGCGCCTTGCAGATTTGGGGGCTATTCTAGAGAGCTGAACAAGCTTGTGGCTTGAGACTTGTCTCTTCCTCGAACTCGTCACAGAACTTTCGCATTTCCTCGCGCAATCAATCTAGAAGGCTACAAAACTCATCAGCGGCTCGAGTGAGAGCTGTGAGTAGATTCTACGTTCGTTGACCGTCTTCGAGATGGGATCATGTCCCAATCAGAGCATTTCAGAATGGGGCGGCTTGCTAGCACCCACGCAATCCGCTTCGACTTAAGCACACAAGTTAGTGCTCACTGGATACCGACATTGGTGGGCTAGAATGCCATGATTGGCATGATAAGGAAGTTTGGTCGATCCACAGGCCATCCTAGACTGTCCTCTCAGCCGCGGATGTCTGCGCGCAATTCTGGCACCACAGGGCTCGGGATGGCAAAGCTTCTTTCCTCCATGGCAATCCCAAGTCCATCACCTAGCGGGGTTATTGGAGGAAAAAGCAATCGTCAGCCTCATTTTTCCCATCCCGCTCTCCTCGCCCACTCCAATTCACCACATTTCTGATCACCCTTCTCTCTTCCTGTGCGCACGATTGGCCCTTTCGAATCTTTTCTCTCGGGCATCTTTCGAAGCCCAGATGCAGTCGCTATGCAGCCTACCGGCATCCTTCAATCAGAAATCCAATGTCGGAATCCTGCGTGGACGACCTGCTCTCTTCCTGTTGGTCTGGAGTCTCTAGCAGACACCGGGCTTACCTGTTAATGGTGACAACGACTCGAGTCTGCATGAGAGATGCTGCTATTTGGGTTGGAGCTGGATCACTTCGCCTCAACCAGCACCATGGCTGAGGTCTAAGGAGGGTGAGGGCCACTTTGCAGCGACCTGGTCGTCGCAAACTTCTGCTTCTCTAAATCCCAAGCATCATGAAGTTGACTTCACCTTTGTGGGCGGTCCTTGTGCCCTTAACTGTTGCACGAGATGTCGTTGTGAAGAGACAAACACCATCGTCGACAAGTTCGGTGTTTACCCTTCCCTCCGCCTCAGCGGCTCCGACTGTCAATTCCTCAGATCACGATCTGAGCCACAAGTTCTGTCGAATATGGAGACACCAAAGTCAGTAATGCGATGTGATGCTTATGGCCTATTCTAACCGTGGTGTCCAGGTGTCTATGCCAACGGCAAGATCTACGTCGATGGAGGAAACACTGTGCGATTATCTCGCCAGACTCTCAATATTTACTGACACCTGAAAGTACATTCCAAATGACAATTACACTTTCAATACCATGCCAGCCGGGAGTACCAACTACGAACAGGGGATGAGTATGTGAAGTTAAGAATGCTGTAAGCTCGCGCTGACGATACGCAGACGATGTGCTTCTGGTCATAGACCTTTCTAGCAATTTCACGAACCAAGAAACCACCCCATATTCCGTCATTGATAAAGGCCCAACTGTTCCAAATGCTCTAATCGAAGGAGCACTGTGGTACTCCGCGATCACAAGAAAGATATATCAGCTTGGGGGATGGTTCTCAACCAATAATGCACAAGATCCAGGCTACATCACAGACGCGCTAATTCCCGAGTCCTCGATCTGGGAGTTTGATATTGATGAACACACCTGGACTCAAGCTTCGTTTGATCTTTCAAATACTGGTTCCAAGGTCAATCGTCCTGGAGCTGCAGCGAATTGCGATGCCCCTACCCTCAATCAGAGTTATATATTCCAAGGCTACGTCCAACACCGGTCCGATCAAGACTATACCAACTTCACTGTGAATAGTGAGTTCCAATGTAAGTTCCGTACACAGCTTCTTTCAGCTAAGTAGAGCTGATGATGAGACAGTCCTGGAAGGGATGTTATCTCTTGATACCAATGTAGAGCCCCCTATCCTCAAGAATATCTCGGTCCCAAGTTATATGACTCCTCGAATGAATGGAGCCATGATCCATGTCCCAGTTGGTGAGAAAGGAATAATTGTCCAAATTGCTGGTCAGACTACTATGAACCTCGCAACCCCTTACGGAGTCGGTATCCCCAATGCCAATGGCGGAAATATTAATATCGACAACACTGTCGTGGATCTGTATGATGTGGAAAGTGGCTATTGGTTTAAGCAGCAAACTTTTGGAGATATACCAACAGGGCGATCTGACATCTGCACAGTTTTGGTGACACCAGAAGATGGGAGTTCTTACAACATCTTTGTTATTGCTGGCGTTCAAACCTACAACAGCGTTATTGCCTACGAAGACATGTATGTCCTCACTCTACCCACATTTCAATGGACCAAGGTACACACACGTCCTGGAGGAATCTACGGCCACACTTGCCATGTCGTCGGGGAAAATCTCATCGTGGTTGGAGGCATGCAAACCACTGATAGCGGCGGCAACGTCAATAACTGTTCATCTCATATGCCAGCCGAGATCTTCAGCCTTGTTGAGATGCAATACACTGGTCAATTTGATGCTGAGGGTGCGAAACGCCTGGCCCCGGTCCCCGCTGACGTTATTGCGCTCATTGGAGGTACACCCAGTGGTGGCGCGGTGGAGAAGATTCCACAGTTCTGGTCCGACAACTACCTCTACTACGTCTTCAACCCAAGTCTAAACAGACCAACCTTCACGCCAAATTATACACTCGCCAATGCCACTACCACCAGCCCTTCCAACTCATCCGCTACCCCATCTCCCTCAGCGCATCCAAAGCACACCTCCAACATCGGCCCCATCGTCGGCGGGGCGGTAGGCGGTGTAGTCTTCCTCGCCATCCTCGGCACCATCATCTTCATCTACATGAAAAAGCGCCGCGCATCCCCCGCCCCCGTCGAACTAGTCGGCGAACTCCCCAGCTACCAAGAATCCAAGGATCCCCACGCAATCGAGGTCTCCAGCTTCCAAACCCCCTTGCAGTTCACCCCGTATCAGCCCTACCCGCCCCAGGAGCTGGCGAGCGAGGAGAGAGACGAGTGGCGCCCGTTGAGCGCCGCTACCGAGAGTCCAGGTTCCATTCCTCGGCGCCCTGTGGGTAGCGGCAGCAGCCCTGGGTTGGGAAGTCCCGGATTGGATCACAGTCTCGCATTGGGTAGCAGTCCCAGATTCTCGGAGGTGAGTGCCGCAAGTGGAGGAAGTGCGACGCCGGGACCTGAGGGGAGATTGAGCAGGCAGAGTGAGGTCTCGACTTAGGGGTGCAGTGTTGATATATAATATAATCCATTGTGAATACTGTCATTAGCGAGCATGCCACGCATCAAAATGTAACCTTTATAGCTCTAGATCATTCGTTACCGTACGAGGTAAGACTCCTCACAGCCCATACCGAAGAAATGTTTTTTTTCCGTGTCAAGACCGCTGTGACGTGAAACCAATCGTCGTCTCGCCGAAGTTTGCCCGTCCACCACCACCACCCGTGGCAGATATGAATGTGCATAAAACGACATAATTCCATCGCGAGGATGGATCCACACTCTCCCTCCATCTCGCTCTATCCATGACCTGCTCCCATGCGATCTCAAAGATCTCCACCCTGACAGCCCAGTCATCTTCACCCACTCGCTAAGCACCCGCTGCCTCTCGTACCCCCTGGGCGATGCGAGAGGTGTGCATGCGTATCGCGTGAGCAGTCCCCGCCAAGCAGAAGCAAGACATGGATCCCATCCCTCTCCTGCTCACGGCGTGGTTCGTTGATCCGGCCGGTTGGCTGGCTGGCTTGGCCGAAGGCGCGGCTGCTGTCTGTAAGCGTGCCTCGCGCGGAGAACGAGGTTCGGGTGGAGGCTTAAGCGAGAATAAGGAGTAAGTAAATAGAGCTACGGGAGAGGAGAAGAGAGAGAGAGAGAAAGAGAGAGAGATGTGTTGATGGGGGAGGGTTCTTGCACGGTAGATGCTGGAATGTGGGCGATTGGGAGAGGGGTGGGGTGAGAGGATTTGGATGGTTAGGAAGTTGGGTTTGAGATGTAACTAATGGAAAGTTTTTCGGAGGGTGAGCAGGGATCGGAAGTTTACTTGTGTAGATACGGAAATGATGAAATGACAACAACACCGATGGAAATCTCTGCACGCCATTCTCGCCATGAAAACACCCGAAATTCGGTGATGGGCATTGGTCTTGACAGGGAGAAATAAATAAAAGACGCTAGACCCTTGGCCCTGTAGTTAAATGCAAGGCCTGGCTCAAGCATGAAGTCCACGTCACTTGCTTGCTTCGCTTAGTCATGAACTCAAACTTGGGGGAGAATAGCAGATGAGATATCTCAGACACGCAACAAGCAATGACCAAACGATAGATGGCAGTAGAAATAGAACTTCTTGGCATTACCCGCCCCCCTAATTATCCTGCGCCATCATGTTCCCAGCTCAACCACAAGCATGGCCCAGCCGAGACTTATTCCTGACGAGATCGGAGAATGCATGGCGCGCGGTGAACTTTTGCCGACGGTTTTCGAAATGAAATAGGTAGAGGGAAGGACAGAGACTGTAAGGTACATCGTTAGTATTTTGTGGCAGGTTCGGAGCCAAGTTAATCAACACAAGGGTGGCGGACGGACAATTTTTTATATCCAAATCAAACACCAAACATTCCAACCTATGTTTTGAGAACGCCGGCAAGACCTCAGCAATAAACAATCACGTTTATCCACACCCCATGCTTTGAGTATGTCTGCCACGGCTATTCTCCCTCCAGATCACCGTTGCATTGACCTCTCAAAATCATCTCCCTCAACATCAGTGTGGCTAGCATGGCTGGTATCTTCGTCGACATCTTCGTCCGGGCTCGAGTCTTACACGAGAGAATCGGCGAAAGAGTTATGAGCAGCGGCGCCATTTGTGTTCCTATTCCACTGGGCTTGCATCAGATGTTGATGATTCGTCGCGTGGTTCAAGTGGTGACCTGGCGCGGCGAGATGGGTGGGAAACGGGTAGAAGATTGTCATGACTATCGTGCAATCAGTTGTGCCGATACCGTGTGAATAGGGGCCAGATAGTTACCGTTAGCATGACCGGGCTGCACGGCATTGCCTGCCACGGCCGCTGCCGCATTGTCGTACACTTGAACCGCGCCTGCGAACAGTCAGCGCTGTCTGCATTATCAGAGATCTCTCATCTCCTGACTCGGTTTATCCATATAATGCTTCCTCATCATGTGGGCAGTAAAGCGACACTTTCTTTTGTGCTGAAAGGGGCAGCTTTCAACCGGACACTGTTTTGGGTCTATGTGCTTTTCGCGTAGGTGACGATTTCGTTCACTGTTGCGGCCGAACACCTGATTGCACAGGAAACAGTGGAATTCTCTGACGGGCATGACTTTGTTGGATGGGTTCACTTGGGAGAGGGCTTTGCTGGATGGGCGAGTGATGGGTGAGAAGCGGCTCTTGAGGAGAGTAAGGCTGCTGCGCTTAAGAGGAGACAGGTTGGGGACATGATGTCTTTATATCGAGAGGCTCGACACCGGATGGCAGCTGTTTCGAAGCCGAGGGAAGGACAAAGATGAATGGCATTTTCCGCTTCGAAAAGATTCTTGTGAGGAGGTGGTGATGTTCGAAGCAAGAGGTGGAGGATTAGAAGGCACAGACCTCTTCTAAAGGGCTCCTCCTGCATTGATTTCCCCTCTCCCTTCAGGGCGACGGTCCTTTCTTCCCAGCGTATCATCTCCAGCAAGCCGCGCAACGGGATCACTGGAAGCATCGCCAGTGAGGCGTTGGAAGTGCTTTTGATTCTGAAAGTGCTGACAAGACCAGCCGCCGAAGCAATTGATGCTCCTTCATTGGCTTCCCCCAGACCGCTCGCTGGGTTCACGCACGCTGACGGGTAGGTGTCTCCATGCAAACCAATGCCGAGTCTTCCCTTGTCCTCTGCATCAGCAAGGTTGGCTATCGTGTGCTTCTCGGCGTCTCGTCCGCCTCAGATACTCGGACCGGGTTCATTTGTTTTCCAATCAAAGCCCAGCTTCTACGATACAGACGTCTATCTTCCAATTGCTTTGCCTCTCCTGCGTTTCACCAACAACTCGACCATCACAACTCGCTACAGGTCAACGTTGTAAACAGCGTCTCCAACTTGAGTACAGCGAGCGCAGTCCCGGCTCGGTGCGAGGCAGCGTGCAGGGAGGCGTGGCGTGCCGATACGACTCTACATTCGTCACCGAGGGAAAAAAGAAAAGGCGGAATCGGGAAGATGCAAAGAAACTCCACGGCGGTCCCGCCAGTTGCGGGAATTTTTAAATGAAGCGGCTGTTGGGACGGCGAGCTGACCCCCGGGTCTTGACTCTCCCTAGTCTGCCGTTGCCCGGCTTCTAAGGGAGCATTGTGCGTTTTACGAGCACCGACCACGCTATAGAACCCCCAAGAACCCCCTCTGACTCACAATCTATATTGCGGCTGGACAATTAATATAAATCAGACGAGAAACGGGGCCAGATTCAAGGATCCGGAGGGCTTGCATGTTGGTTCACGCGCGAATACGGCACAGTTGCGGACGACTCGAATACCTATCATCTCTCCAGCGGAACGCGATTGTGCTAAGTGCTTGGAAGACGTGGCAGAGGTTTATTTGACGTGGACAAGCCGTCAATTGCGAAAGCCTTGCCCAGAACTGTTGAGCTGCAATATTGATCTGATTGAGGCCCAATTTTCTACTCCTTGTTTATCATTAGCTCGTGAAGAGACATGAGCTATCACTTTCGGACTTGGGGCCGGGGCCTAAGCCGCTGAGATCATAATCACGACAGGAGCTTTGACAACCATTTCTTCGAGTGATGGATATTGAGGCTCGTAAGAGAATGCAATTGACAGCTGCTAGATCATTTGTGTGGTCAATCTACAATAAATCCCCATCTGTAGGAAACTACAGAACATTGCCTCATATTTCAAGACTAATGTATATATTTTCAATAGCCAGGGATGAACCAAGACGCCCATAGTCAAACAAGAGTCTTTAGAACCATGTTGCGGTTACTGGACGTTCTTTCGTTGCGTGGGAAATTCTTGAACCGGCAATAAATACCATGGAATGACGGCTAGGCCGAGGCATACAAAGTAGTCCTGCCATAGTCCTCAAAGAAGCCTAATGCTAGCTACTCCATTCCTCTCTTACCGATTCTCGCTGTGCCAATATCGAAATCATTGTTAACCTCTAGCTTGTGACGCGTCTTCATCCTCAACAACAGCTTCTAAAAAGCCACCGGTAATATTCTGATGCGACTATCAGCAGAGTAGAAAAGATCCGAGTGGGGATTCAAAGAACTAATAGCCTGGCCGTTCCCATCTCGTTTCCCCAAGTCTCTTGGGTCGTCTCGTCGCAACCCAGTAGCAAGGGAGCCGGAGCTCTGGATATGACAATGACAATGAAAATGAAATGATAACGCGAATTGTCCCAAACCGATAGCAGACTCCTCTCCGCCAGATGCCAAGTCTCAAAAGACCTCAACTGGAGAAGGACACACACCGACTATTCCTCCTCAACCTCTTTGCCCAAGAGAGCCAGCAGCTCGCTATTCCTCAACTAATTGCTGCTACCATCTCTATTCGCCGAGATTAAGCGAAACTGCATAAACTGCACCCGATATAGCGCCAGCGGTGCTGAAAGGGGTTGTACTATCGCATGCTGTCAAGTATGGAGATACCCACTTGGGTTTGGAGTTATAGGAGGGAGATAAATCATGCTGGTGATGTTCTCTGGGATGATATCGGGAGTGGATATAGAGATATGTGAGAGTAAGAGACGGTGGTATTGAAGGTTGATGATGCTATTCTTTGTTGATATTGTCTTTGCATCTGTATATAGGGATGTTCGTTATTGTATATGCCGTCCTGGCCGCTGGGTCTTGATAGAAATTCTGCCACCCTGATCACTTGGGAGCTTGATAACAAATCTGCCAATACTTATAGACGCTTTGATCCGCAAGATGCCAAAGGATCAGCATACTTATGGTGCAACGAATTAAAATATAGGACTTGATGCAGCGAGGAGTGATTATGCAAGACGAATTGGATAATATAAACTCAGCTACTCCTAACTTTTCTTCGGTACAATATCTTCACGATCTTTTTCTTCCATCCCAAAATCTCTTTCTGCAAGACTGGCCAGCTAGTATCCGCTCCTAGCATACAAGGAAAACTCTCTGCATATTCCCATCCGCCCAGGATGGTCTGGATGAGTGGCGAGACTAGGAGCTGGAGTGAGAATCGTATCCCTCATCAATCTGATCACTCGGAGAGTCATCCTCCTCGTTCTCCGCGTCTTGGTCCGTGAGGGATTCTGACAGAGCGGGGGTTTCTGCCTCTGTGGACGGATCCTGACGGGTCACGAGCCTGTGGTGGTGAAACCGCAAAGCAGATTGTCGAGGCACTTGATAGCCTCGGGCGGCGTAGTTGTTCGTGCCTTTCTGTGATGGTACTATGGGCGGAAACCATCTCATGACCGCCACTTGAGTGTTGCCGTGGGTGTATATAGAAGGAGGTTCGACAGCAGAATGGTGAAGAGTCGTCTGGGTGAGGTATTGGGGGACTAATGTGCCAGCGGTCAAGTCAGTGTGATCACTCTCTGTATCAAGGGGCTCGATGTACCGGTATACGCAGTCTGCTGAGCTTGGGTTTGAGCATCAAGATCAGACTGATCAAGAGTCTCGATATTCTTCCAAGCATCTTCAAGCTCTGTGAGAGGTCAGCCTCTTTTAGGGTCAACGCAGCCCACCGAAGAAGCTTGCCTTTACCCTCCAGGCCATGGGTCTTCAGATGGGTCACCATGAGATGCTTTCGCTTCATTTGGCGTCCACAGGGGCAGGCCGACTTCTTCCTGTGTGCATCTCTCTCATGTCTACTACGCGTGTTTGAATGTTTGAAAGATCTGCTGCATCTAGGGCAGCTCAAGATGGGTTTGCTGGGTTGACGTGGAACCCGAGCCATGTTTTTGGTTGGACAAGGCTGAATCTTGTTTGGGACAATGGATTTTCGGAGTTGGGTCTGAGAGAAAGAAGAGGAGAGGCAAGCTGGATATATGAAAAGGTCGTCACATACTCAAATAGCATGCAATCGGCAGAGCAAATTCCGAGGTGTCGTCGTATCTAGCCGTTCGACATTTGGTGGCTGAGTTTTTGTTGATATTTTCCAGGACTTGAACTCAAAGAGCCAGTCGGTAGCAAAGCCAACCTAGCGTCAAATGTGCTGACGTTGTGTAACCAACCTGATCGCTCTAATTACAGGGAATCCTCAGCAGGTGTCTTCTCCACCCACTACCCCCAAGAGATGGACGTGGGGTTTCCAAGGCAGAAGTCGCGTGGAAGCAATGGATGAAGATCCGGACCTCACTAAGATCTCCAAGGCGGGAGCTCCCAGAAGCATCGTGGGATGCAGATAGGGCGGTTACGCCTGGGTATATCGAGAGAATCCTACCTACGGGGCGGGTTTGGGAACTTCACGATCCCATGGGTTTGGGAACCTAGCTGCCCCATGGTAGGAAACGGGGATTTTCCTAGCCTGCTCTCCCTAATCTCTCCTAATTATCTTCCGGATGGGACGACGGCGGCGGTGCGTTTCTAGTTTCAGAAGAGCTTCCAGCTCGCTGTATTCTCCCGGAATGTCGTCACGAATCCAAACCCCACGCTCGTCGAACTGCGTCCACAGGGTGGTACGCCCATGCTTCCTAGTTTGTGTGAGGTGGCCCGACACTCTGTTTCAGATATATGACTGAAATATTGAACGCAGAGCGCTGAAAGGACGTTGACCTTCGTCTGGCCACGTCCAAGGGAGATAACTCCGGTGCAGCAAACACGCCCCTAAAAGCAAGCTGGGCCGAATTGGATCGTTACTCCCCGGAGCGGATGTGCTGCTGATAGCATTGGCGCGCAGGGGTCTCGACAGCGTGCTGTTGACGCTAGTCCGCCGAGAGCAGAGGAAGCTTGAAGCACAGCGAGGTGAAAAGCAGCACACGGTGGAGTTCCAAGAGCAGCAACCGTGAGTCACTGGCTATCAGGTGGCTTGCTATTCGGTGAGTGCGGATGGAAAGGAGTGGATTCCGGTATCTGGCTGCCCAGAGCTGCATGTTGCTGTAAGAGAAAGGGGGAGAGCACCTGAGAGATGCGAACAATCGCTCGGGTGGTGGCTGCTTCTCGCCTGTTCGAAGGATTCAATATCACTCTCAGCATTAATGCGTGGCAGAAATCAAGTGACAGTCAAAAACGGTGAAGTCTAGACGGATCGTTGGGTAAAAGCGTTGAGGCACACATAGGCTTCGCTTATGCTGAAGAAGTTTTTCGGCTTGTCGAGCTCTTGTCCGCGTCAACTCTCTTGTAGTCTATCTTCGATTGCGTGCCGACAGTGAGGTTAAAGAAATCCCATTAGCAATTATATGACCTCTCAATTCACGAAAGAGATGTCATGGTTCAAGAGGCAAGAGCCGCAGAAGAATATTTTGTCACTCGCGCGACGCATGAGTATATTTCTACAGACAAAAGCTAACCACGATGCGCAAGTATGACTTGCAAACCTCAAGAGGCATCCTCTATAGCGATTATCATTTTGAAAAGGAGTCGTAGACAGTTGCGCATCAATAGGAACTAAGAGGAGTGTTGGAGATTATCGATACCGTCCGAGTCTAATCAGTCAAGCTCTGAATATCAACGACGTCTAGCACACTTGAATTGTAAAGCGAAGGTATCGAGAAAGATCTTTCACAAGACCTCGTAGTGTTTTCAGCTCCTACCGTGTTGAGGCTTTCCGTTGGGTTGCGTAACTGACAAGAGTGGGCACTCGATGAAGATTATCACGGGGCTTTCAAGATCCGCAGGCTCCGACTCTCTTTCTGCACGCTTCCATCTGATCTTGTAACCAATGTAGGGACTGAGCTATGCCTTGGCACTCTCTAATCTTCTCCTCAAGTTCCTAGACCGTAGTCAAATGAAGCAGTGCCTTGACGGAAGATCAAGAGAGGAGCAGTGACTTGAGAGAGACTACCTAGGTATCAAGGAGGGATGGAGATAATACCAATGTCGAGATGGCATGGAACTTAATGACAACCTCGGCCAGTAGTATAGCATCAGGAGAGGTCTTGAATGCTATGGTGGCAGACCAGATTGCAATTCTTCTGACCAGACGAATGGCGAGATCGATGGTGTTGCTGTTCAAGATTGAGTGAATGGCTCGCAGACCTAGATAAGGCAGAAGGTTTAAGAAGGAACTACGACTCGTGCTTTGCTTGTGCGTAGCCATCCAACATCCCCAGCCGTCGCCAACGTGGCGGTGATAGGACATAGTAATGGTTGCATGGGATCAAGGAGTGTATACAGGTAAACCTGAGTGGTTCGAGCTTCGCAGATGGGGAATCGGCTTGGGGGACGGCGAATTGGGATAGGGACTATCGAGGACACTTGTACTGGAGATATGGGAGAGGTTTCCACAGAGAAGAGGTCGGATACGATGCCTGTGACGAGGGCCTCTATAGACGTTAGGACAATCTGCCCATATAAAAAAAGACAGAGGAGGGGCAGCGAGGAGGTGATTGGCCGTCTGAGAGGTGAAGAGTAGATGAGGGTGACTATGGAGTGCTGTTCTTGGTAACTTCACTGTGGTCATGATAATAGCTTCACGGTCGCAAGTCTTCCGGTCCAGAGCGGTAGCAGCAGGAAACCGAGGTATGTCGAGTGAACGATGATTGCTGAGGATGAATCCTAGCTTGAAAGATGAAGATATGAGTTTGATGGATGCAAGACTCGGATGTGTCAGCGAGGGAGCCTTTCCACTAAAGTTTTGGCAAGGGATTGGAAGTCTGTGGCCTTCTCCTATCGGTGTTATGGGATGCAAAGGATTCGCAAGATTTTCTTCAAGGCATCCTGCAAAACAAACGCCGCCAGCTAAGAGAGAGCCCTCGAGGGGGTCTTTCAATCTTATTCCGTCAGGGGTCAGGCGTGACTTTCTGCGTTTTGTCTGCGCAATATGGCCCGAAAGAGTGTATCCATCGCTGCAAAGATCAGAAAGAGAGAGAGTGTGTGTGAGAGAGTGAAGAGACTTGACATGTACGAATGTCTGGCTATATTCCAAACAACTGACAGGATTGGTCTTTGGTTTTGGTGGCGGGAACGTCATTCGGTATCAGGGCCGACGAGGAGACAGCCCAGACCAGTAGCGGTTCTGTCCAAGCCACACCAAAACCCCAAGGGCAAACCCCATGCCTGTGCACGCTGTTACGACTGGCTTGTATTCACTAGATTCTTTAGTGCCCGTTAGGCAGAACAGATTTGCTGAATCATTGGTCCCACGAGGTTTAACCTTTACCAAGGAGCCGGCTCTTTAGCTCTTCGAGCATCGCGATCCCCATTCCTTGCTACCTTCTCTGTTCTTGTTGATGCACACCTTTTTTCTGCTTCAATCACGGAAGAAATGCCGCTTCATTCGAGCAGGGAGTTAGAACACCAGTCTCGCAACTTGTTCCTGGGAGCTGTGTCTCATTTCGAGCGAGCTGAAGGATCATGCAAGGGGAGGCACACGCCATTTCCATCATCCTGGGGTCTAATTAAAAAAGTGCCTTGATGGAGCCGAAGCCTTGTGTGGTGGCAATAGTTGTGGTCAACCCGGCCGGATCAGGGTCTCGTGCAAGCAATTTCCATTCTAGGCATCTCTAGAACGCTGGAACTGCTCCTCCGAGCTGAATTACAGATCTGGACCGTCAAGAGGAGGCCTGGAGGAAGCCGATACTATCGAATGAGTCCCGTGGAGCGTTTCGCTTCCCTTTGTGCTACCATACTGAATGCTGCCGGAATAGGGGAAAAGCCAATGTATCTATCAACGTCCACTTCGTCGCTACAATCTTCGCTTATAGCCAAATTTTGACGAGGGGTTTCAGGGCGGATTCCAAGGGAGGCATCGCAATGGACGAAGGAGGCTGCATCGGTCCTGTCACTCTGGAGGAGATTCTCGTTAGTGCGGAGACTAAACCGGCTCGTGAACATGAAAGCATCCACTCTAAAGCCTCCAAGGCTAGTCGCATCAATAGTAAGACAAACTAAACTAGTTTGTTCCACCGTGTCTTGCAATTAGGTAGATACAGATCGTAGTCTGCCCTGTGACCATTTTCTATTTCTGTACGACTCCTCGGTTGCGCACCGTAAATTTACAAGTTTCGCGCTGAATCTTAGAGGGGGGCCAGTATGCGACCTGGAAGCCAATGAAACGAGCTTCGCATCAGAGGAACCAGACGAACGAAAATGGTTGGTGGTGAAGCACTTCAGCCCAGTTCTCAACCAACACGATCCCAAATGTCGAGCATCGCATGTCTTCCTCCAGGCTTCTCGCTTCATTTCACAGTTCGGCGTTTCACTGACGCAATATTCTTTACATCAGGCTATATGGTGGGGTAAGGAGACCCGAAGCGGCCAGCCAAGCCTTAAAATAGTTGTAGACCCCATGTGTCAGCCTTACGGTCGGCCTTGCCGTTTATATTCACGACACTGTAGGATTAGAGAAAGGTCCGTTGGATGGCCGGTTGGTTGGGTGGTTGGTTGGTTGGTTGGTTCGCTGAAGATAGAGAGACCAATGTGATACGGCGAGCTTCATTCTTCGACAGAGCTCGAAGTCGCGAGACCTTATTCCTTCAAGCATTCGACCCCGACCTCTGACCCAAGCCACAGAGGGGGAACGGTAATAATCACGGCAAGTTTGTGACACCTCGGCGCTTAACGCTTCTCCAAATGGCCGGCCATGCTCTTTTCTGGGAATCAGCGCCAGGGCTTAGGGTCCGAAGGCGATCTTCGGCGGAGCCTAGGATAAAAGCTCCCTTCACAAGGTCCAGCATATCATTACGGACGTAAGATAGTTTGGCTGATCTGGAAGAGGGAACACCCCTCACTTAATGTATGACGCGCGCAGAGATTCCTTGAGGCTCGGCGATTGAGGATATTTGACCAAATGCCAGACGACCAACAACGTCACACGGGAACGTAGAATGCTTCAGACTAGATATTGCGATAGAAGAGAATCATATGTACCTATGAATCAAAATTAAAAGCCAAATAATTAGAACTTCTTTAAAGAAACGTTGTCGGAAGATGAATCTTTACTTGCAGTTTGTGATGAGACGGATTGTGACGTGTGGTACAAGGGAATCTATATAATCCGCGACCAGTCGCGGAAGTCAAGGATGCTTACCAAGCTTGCAGCGTGGGGGGAGGAAAACAAGCAATTGAGGTGATAAATTGCAATGCTACCTCCGCTCGGTTCTTCGCCTCCTCGTTCAGAGGGACTTCCGCTGATTCTCGCTTAATAATTCTTTATTTGCTCAAGTTCGCCATTTGGTAAATGAATGCTCCTCCTTGAGTATCAGAAGCTGCACACAAAACTATATGTGGCATCTCGTTCATGTGTGTTGGAACATGGCTTGTTTCGGTGAACTGTTTAGGCAGGTTTTTATCGTATTCGCCGACCGCCAAATCTCGCTTTAAGCCCCTTTCCAGAACACCAATCGAGATTTCAAGAATGAATCGCTCACCGCTCATCTAGATAGTTTTGCCTGCCTGAGTACTGATTCAGAGACACCGCTTCTTAGATTTTCATAAGGCTGGCCAAATGATGTGTCAGTGGAGATTACCAGTACCGACAGTCTGGACCAAACGGAGACCGAATCACTGAAGAAAAACGATCTGTTGGTACTGGAAAGGTCATATCTCAGCCCTGTGGGCCATGGCTGCCAGAAGTTAGGTTGGAACGGGCCTTTTGCGAAGAAATTTCGAGTAGGGTAAAATTTGGATCAAGAAAGCCACGAACAATGTAGAATAAAGGGGGACGAATAGAGTGGGAATAATTTAAGAGGATATGTACTCATGCATCTGCAAATGACGTGGATTGAGTGAAGTAAACAAGAATGGTTTTGGCCTCTGAAGAACGTTTCCACTCAGAGATAGGAATACTGTTCGATAATATTTGACCAGATTGGCAGAATCAACGAGAGTAGGAAGTGAGAAGAGGGTGGAAAATTCCCGACTCGATCCTAAGAGAATACTCCAATGGGATCTGAAATTCTTGCAGCAGATCGGACAACTTCATCGAAAGAGAACATTCCATTGAAACTCAAGGGAGAATAGCAGAAGCTGTTCATCGATTCAGGAAGATAGACTCTTGTCATGTATTGGAGATATGCAACACAGAGTCCAACCATGTGTTCGAAGATTGTAGAGATGTGATTTTGTTCATTGAAGGTTATCGTCGTAGCCGAAACGTCCCAAATATTATCCCCAGCTTTAGAATACAGTCTGCCAAAGCAAGCATAACTCCAATAATCGCCAGGAAAGAGTCCGTCCCATCGTGATTGCTCAGTCTGAATTCTGAAGGCCGAGAAAGCCCATCCCAAATAATCGAATTGTTGCATTTTTGGAGAAAAGAAATCGATGACCTATCCATCTCGATTGAAAGTGAAGTGGTCGGTCTCTCCGTCATTCTCTCCTGTCGACAAGAATTCGCTATCCATAGACTCCAAGGCAGAGGAGAGGCAGCTGTCATAGCTGAATGTTCTAGGTCTGTTGTTGGCAGAAATATACTCGTATTCTCTTGGATTTTGAACTTCGTATTCAGTTGCATTCGTGTAGTTTGCCGGAGAAGATGCTTCTAATGATAAGGCAGAAAACCATGGAGAGATATCATCCAACGAGGAGCCGTCGCCTTCTAAATTATCAGCTAGTCCCGGGTTCAAGTCATCTTTCTCGTGGTCAGCGTCTTGCAGAACTTTTGCTGATGTGCAAATAGGTTAGAAATCAGGCTAAGAACACACCATCTTCACTGCTAGAATCATAATCGAAGTTGGAAATCTCTTCCTTTGCCGGCTTGACGTCCTGTTCTTCGTCTTCAGAATCTGCCAGAGCGGGATCAGTTTGGGATCAGCGAATATCTGGTAACGATAGTACAGCGTACCTGCTTCATCGTGGATTGAAGTAGCAGTGGCGTTCTCTGCACCATGCACTTCATTTTTATGGTCGAGTAAGCTTTGTTGAGTGGGGAAGGACCGCTTGCAGTTCGCCTCAGGGCAACAAAACTCGTCACACGTGACCTCTAAACTAACCATGTTTATTGTCCAGCCTCACAATGCTACAAAAGCAATTGTTCGACATCCTCAATATATAGGGATACTTCTCTTTCATTCTTTACATCATTTTGGACACTAGTTGGGTCGCCGTTAGGCCCGAAGACTTGAAGTGAACATTGACTAACGGAGCTTGTGACGGACGTAATGCTAGGATATTCCCCGATATTCTTCGTTCTTCACCACTATGAGCTCACTCAGGAGCCTAACACGTACTGCACTACTCAATCAGAAACAGTGTGGAAATGAGAATGATATCTAGACTGTTCGCCTCGAATTGCCTTGCGAATAGGGTACTCTCATGGTCCTGGAGATCGAGGACCGTGCTCATGGTAATTGTCTGTGGCATTAACCAAGAGTATTAAGTCAAAGGCTGGCCGGATAGATAGGCTTCTTTGGATCACCGAGTAGAAAAAACAAAAGGTTGGGCATTGATCAGACTTTTCTGACGCAATGGAACAAGGACTTGAGCCGCACCCACCATAACGAATATGCTTTGTAACGAAACAGCGGTCAAGGAGGCACAAACAACTTCAGCACTCCCAGCTACACTTTGGGATTTGTGGAAAAAGAATAATTAGAGTGTCCTTGTAACAAACTGCCAAGCGAAGCTCGGCAAGCACACTTCAGGGGCCACAATGGCAGATGGGGAGAACTGGGTCGTCTCTTGAACTAAAAATCGCCATAGAATCCATAGAATCGAAAATAGGGACACACAGGAGAGCCTGTTACCGACCACCGTACCTGAAACAACCTTTTCGCAAAGTAAGGTTTGCCCAAACGGGATGACAGTGGTGTGTGTCAAAGTAGGGAGCGATGGCTCTGGGCTGAAAAGAGCTGTGTGGCTTAAGGAAGGATGTAGAGGCGTTTCTCTCGTTTGAAGCGTTCCGCTGATAAAGTTTTAGTCTGATTATTGTGGATCCTATCTTGTTGGGCACCTCGTACTCACCTTAATGCATTGCATGCACCTTTTCTCAATCCAGGCCGGGTGCTGCGATGTTGACGTATTCGGCAACAATCATGTTGAAAGCATGCGGCCTCCGGCCTCAACGGGCTCCTTTTCATGCCGTTTTAGTGTAGCCCAAAGCCTGTGTATGATCATGCGCCGGTCACCGCTTCCCGCGAGGCCGCAGAAAAGGCCTTTCCATGCTGCTTTACCGTGATCGAAGACCGGTGAGGAATATGTGAGAGAAGCGTTTTTCGACCCTCCGATGCAGGTTTAGAGCAGCATCACCCCACGATTTCTCCAAATTGAAGGTTGCCGTCTCCGTGGTGCTCAACAAGGCAACACTCAGCAGCGTAACGATTCAGAAAACAAGTTTGTGTACCGATAGCATAAGCAACTTCTAACCAGAGATGTTTTGGACACAAAAATAAGTTAGTCTGCCACTTGTGAGAGCAGATATCGAGAACTGTTCGTCTCATTTGGGATCTGTAAGGGCGTTCTTGTCTCTGGGAGCAGCTGCCAAACACGCAGGAACAAGGAACAGTGTTGTATTGTGCGTCTGTTGAAGTTTTTGTAGGCTTTATCCTTGATGTGTGTGACCCGTCACGAATGCCAGAGATATCGTGTGTGTTCAGGGATAGTGGCGCACCAATAGGTACCGACAAGTTTGTTTGTGCCACGTGACATCAACATCTTCCTTGTACGTCGGGAGAAAGAAGACTTGTCTTTATAAGTACTTCGGGATTTCTTTTTCAATCCTAGATTACACAACATGATCCAATCTTTATCGGAGAAAGAAAAGTAGGATCGAATACTGTCATGTGATCAGACTCTGTTTCTGAGAGAAAGAGATACACACAGAGACTGTTATTCAGAGAAACTCCGGAGCTTAAATGCCGCAAAACTTCGGACAGTAGCCAAATACGCCATTGATTGTAAGAGACTAAGAATAAGTGGAATGACGTGCTATTTCCCTCATTACTTGCAAGTGAAGCAAGGTTCGAAAAGGCACCGGCCATCCTACCACTGCATGTACGTTGTATGACAGAAGAGTAACTGCAGAGAATGTTGAACAACATCGAACAGTGGATATCTATATCTTTGTTCTAATTCAATCGTATAAAATGGTTGACAATTATGCTCACTGGACACTCAAATGATGAACGAGGAAATGCCAACGCCCAGACCCAGATGACCATTCCTCTCTCAAATGCACCTTCTCTTTTATCATTTCTCTAATTCACAAATCTCTGAGTGTATTCCATAAGTGGATGTTGTTGGTAAGGCGGCACGGTCCGCCAAAGTCCTTCCACGAAGGTGAGGAAATTGTGCGCTGATGGATCACTAAATTGGGGGGGAGAAGGGCCGAAGCAGACCGTTGGATCGTACATATAATTCGTGAAAGGTTGTTGCGGCGCACTGTAGGGCGTTGTTTCAGCCCCGGAAAGCTTTTGGTAGGAGGAAGAAGTGGTCTGGTAGGGATGCTCTGAATCAAGACTGCTCAAGATCCTGGTTGAATTGGGCGAATTGATCATCTGAGGAAAATGAATGGTGGTATATTCTGAGCTCTCGTAGCTAGCAACGGAGATGAGAGAATCTGAAGTTGAGCTGTCTTGGCTTGACCGCCTCCAGTGTTCGGCCACAGGAGGTGGAGGAAAGTCGTTGGGATCGACTTTTTGACCGGTGTTTTTATCGTCACCACCAAACTTATCCACGAGAAACTGTTCAATCTCTAGGAGTATGTCAATCATCGCTGAATCATTTGGTTCCAAGAAGCAAAATACCTTTGAAAGAAAGCCTCGGGTGCCTGAGCTCAAAATGTCTTCGAATCACTGCCGGTCGAGTGGTTCCTCGGAACTTGCACTCGGGCTGTGGACAGAAAACTTTAGATGATTGATGTCGTTGAACTTCATGTCTCTTCATATCAGCCCGGCGGGCGCATGTTGTTTGGCACGAATGATATTTGCATCTGTATCGTGGCGCAACTGATATTGAAGGAGGAGGTGGCATTGCGAATGACTTGCCAAGGAAGATTTTGAAGGACTGATTAGATGGGAGGCAGGCTCTTGCTTTTAGAAAGAGCTGCTTGAGTTAAATCAACTCTAGTAAGTTGCAACTCAGGTAATTCTCTCTCAAGCTGAAGGAAAGCAGCCCATGACCAATTCGTAACAAGATCTGTCGCCTTGGTCACAACCAGCTGCCAGACTAGGGAGGCGGAGTAGCTTCCAGATTGTAATTCAAGGGGTCAATTATTTTCCCAGAGATCTTGATGTTTTGAGGGCAAGTATTTCGAAACAATAGCCACTTGGACTAGGCTGTTCACTTTGCAGTGATCCAGATAGGTAAGAAAGTCCTTCGGAATCTGACAGAATTGTTAGCAAGAACAAGTAATAATATGATCTGCATTGAGGCGCATCAGTTCATTTCAGGCTTCCTGCTCTAAAGCAGATGGTAGCAGGTATGTCTGTAGCACCGAAATGCAAACTCGGTCGAATTCAGATCTTGGAGAATAGGCCGCAAAAGACTTACCCCAACATTATTTCCGGCAAGATCGGATACCGATTTTAGTTTCCAATCAGAATCGTCAGATGCACCGCAGTTGTGAGCTGAGTTCAGATTACTAACCTCGATATCCACATGCTTTCTTCTGGTCTGAAATCCTGCGAGGAAGTCGGCGACCAAGGTAGCCTAGCAGCAGAGCAAGTCCATCAATCGCGGCCCAGCCAGCAAATAAGCAATACTAGAGATAGATGGCATAGCAATGAGGCGCGGAGAGGGAAGTACTGCATCAGGTTCAGCCACGATAACAACTCAGAGATCTTTGGCTCGCCCCTCTGACAACTTCTAGATCTCACACTTGACCAGACATCTGGCAGGCTACTTCAATTTGAGTTTGAGTGGCTGACAAGAAGCAACGCCATCATTTTATTTTGGTACGTGATCCCGGAGCCATGGACCACCTTATCTTACGCCATCCAATTGATGTCAGTGAACGCATCGCTATGGTAAAACTTTCTTGACCCCGGACCGGCATGATGGCTGTCGTCTCGTTTGGCTGTACAAGAAAAACGACAGACACGCGGAGGCTGTTCTCTTGCCTTGAAACAGCCAATAAAGCCACTTGACGAAGCGATCAGCAAAAGTTGTGAGATCGAAAGCGACCCCTGAAATGCTGAGAATCGGCACCCTAGTTCCATGGGGTTTGTACTACCCCACCGTGAGGTCCTTGCATATCTTTATTTTGAAGTGCGAGTTTGGAGAAGGCATCAAGAGCGGAGAGAAGGGATGTCCTTGGTCACTTCCAACTATCTTAGCACCAAGGGAGAACCTGAGGAACTGCAGCCCGGATTTAGTCCACTTTTGCCAGAAAATGAGGACTGGAAAGCGACGAGAGCCGAATCATCTGCACCTGGTTTTGGAGGGAAAATGACTCGGAACTAAGCCTGCATAGAGTCCAGAACGAACTTTCCAACGTCCAGCAAGCGTGGTTACTCGAAGCCTGTTGGCCAAAGACTCAGCATCCTCAAGCGCACGCATACATCTGCCCTCTCAGCGGCCTCGACCCTAGTCCGACTGAAGTTCATGAGTTGGATATACCGGATAAGGAAGAGATCGACATCAGATTGTCTCCTAGATTCCCGCTGCATTGCATCCTTGCGTGTGTGTCAGCTGGAGAGGTTTGATAAGCTAGATCTGGTATCGTCCCGATGGAATGGTTCGATAATTCGCCTCACGTTTGCCTTGGTCAGAATCTCTGGCCGAAAGTAAGGGGTGGTGCAGTTTTCGGAAAAGGGATTCCGGATTGTCTCCGACCGAGTCATGCCATTTGGTGCCTTGCAGTGCCGATCCAATTTTCTAGAAGTAGAAGAAGCGGTTCTCTCAACTCAAATCATTTGAAATAGCGATAACCGTTTCGGCACCAAGCCTGGTATATCAGATCCTGCAGACTAGAGAGCATGGCCTTTGTTTCGCCCAATTGGATCATGCGAGATGGATGACCATCATCTCCGCTTGCCAGCTCTCGGTATTGAGCTAACACCGTTGGTGGGCATTTGGTCCCCGAGACCGTTTATTGAGCCAATGGTGTGATACACTGCCGATGTTGTGCTCTGAGAATCCAAGCCGTGTTAAGCCACACCACTCCCCGCTGAGCCGGGCGGATATCAGTTAGCACGAATTACAAGCAGCGCTGATCGATTCGTCACTACCATGATGCTCCTTGACACGGCATCCAAGAAACAGAAGTGCAATTATCATGCTGTAGCCGACATCTGGACTTGGTGAACTTAGCGAATATCACGACTTGCAGAGTACCACCCTCAATCATGACCTCGAGGAAGCAGATTGCTATTTTTCACGTGACTTGATACTCTCAGCTCTGAGACACTCTCACAGGATCGCATAACTGGTTTCCTGGTACTTGGGATTACATGTCGCCTTCAGTGATGGTTCCAACTCGTGGTTCAACCATTGTAAGAATTTTGACAATCTCAGCCCAAACCTTCTTGCGCAATCTCACACCTTCATCAGAGGTCACTAAATATGCAGGTCTAGTTCATATCAGCACGAGTCCGGAGCCGCGGCAGAGCATTCCACATACCGCACAATCTTCTGGTGGTCGAGATACTTTCCATGTGCATCGATGTTTCGCACGGCAGCATCCACGATCGTCTTGCTACCCTCCGGAAGGGTTCGCGCAGTCAAAAACTGAATTACTACCAAAACCCAAGGAGCGCCTGGCTCCCGACTGAGAAGCTCAGACTTACAAAAGCCAGGAGCTACAACATCGACGATGATGGCTGGCTTTCCATTGATCCTTGGGGTCAAAGCAGCAAGCTCTTCTGCGATATAGAGATCCAACAACTTGCTGACTCCATATCTCTCAACCAGATCCGAAGATGTTTTCTCCCAAACCTTCTTGTCATTCAGGGTCGCCATAATGTTATCACTGTTTCGCTCATTGAACTTCGCAGCAGCATGAACGTCGCTTCCTAGAAGCACCAGATGAGGACACGAATTCAAATAATCTCGTCTTGTTGAAACAAGTTTTGGGGTAAGAAGCAAGCTCAACAATGCCGTTGAGAGAACGTTCACCTGCAACTGCCTCTCCCACCCTTCAGGACTGAGATTCCATTGACCACTTGCAAGTCCAGCGTTCATGATGGCCGTGTCGAGTCTCTCCAGTTTTCCAGCTCTTGATGCGAAAGATTTAACACTAGAAAAGCTTTCCAAGTCGAGCTCCCATACTTCAACGACTCCGGTTCTTCCACTGCTTGCTTCAATGTCATCCTTAGCTGCTACGCCTTTCTGCCAATATGTCAGCTCATATTTCAAAATCTGGGGACCATAACGTTTCAAGGAGACGTCGACTTTCAAAAAATGAAAACGAACTAACCGAGTAAGTTCGAATTCCAAGTATAACCTTAGATGCCCCAAGGTTAACTATGTGACGAGCAGTCTCCAGACCAAGACCAGTGTTAGCTCCAGTTACGATGACTGTTTGAGACTCGAACGAGCCAGGTGGCGGAATACTAAGAGACCGAAAACGCTGAGCAAACAATTTCAAGAGACGCGACATGATGGGATATCAAAAGGTTGTCCTTTCTCGATGATCTGATATGGAACTTGGCAGCGTTCCAATTTCTTGGTTTCTTGTTCAACTGTTAATTTCCTGTCTCACTCAATTCAAGTGAACAAGTTCGAACGTACCGCAATTAAGGTAAAATATTTGAATTCAAGGCGGGAAGAACTTGCTTGTCAAGGCAGATGTTGGATGTGTTCTCCTCCATCTTTGAGTGAGCTCGGTAACCTTTATATACCACCTCTCCATGGCTTCAGCTATTCAAATCTTGGGATAATTCAGTAGTCGGACTCCAGTTCGTCCATCCCGCTAGAGTCTGTCGTACTTTCTTCGGTGTCACATCTCGGGTTTAAAAGTTTAACTCCAAGCACGTGACCCTGACAACCCTTTTGACTCGGAGGTATTTTAGGCCGTCGGACTTGGAAGCCCGTCACACGGTATTGATTCACGTGATATCCATCTTCACTCAATATTTCCTCTTTCTTGTGAGTTTTGGCTCCTATCTGGTACACAAAACATAATAATAAACCTATGAGCTTGATCGTTGGGCTTCCATTGGCTAATGTAATCGACTCATTTATGGCCGCAAGAAGTTCCCCCAAGGATTCAATCCTCTCCTTACTCCTTCCTTCAACCGAAAGAGCGTTTTCTGGTTGCTTGAATGCTCACAATCAAAGCTACAGAGAAGTTGTAGAATCTTGATATCAAGATATAGCCACATCAGTCTGTCCGGTACTTGATCGAAGCCAAATGTTCCACCCCGAACGTTCATCGTAGAATCGTTGTCTAAATCTCGATTGAAGCTTGATGCAACTCCAACTGGGACATACTTCTCTGCCTCAGCTCTCATCACTAAAAAGGTTCGAGATTCTCGGAAAGTGCAGATAATATCTCCTCGAGTGATGTTTGCAGGGATAAAACTAATCAGGCCGTTGCTGGTGAAGCCAATTTTGGTTTCTTTTGATACGCCGAGATCAAGATTCGCGGCTGTAGTAAAGATCAAATTCGCTATCATATCCTCAAGCGACAGTGAGGAGGTCGGGAAAGCTGTATGTGATCTTTCTTCGTCTTCTTTCTTCCAAGTTTCTTTGGTTTTCTCCCACTTTACTTTTCCTGCCTCCCAGTTTTCATACGGCGACAGAGCAGCATCATGGGTTTGCTCTTGACCATAGGAAGACCCTTCGGAGATCGCATAACAGAGGTTTGTGTTCGGATTTCCGAAAACTTTCGGGAGCAAACTTGAAGCTTCCTTCATAAGATGAGAAACATACTGAAGTTGCACGGTGAGCGCCTCTGACAAAATCCAAGGACTCAGTCGAGAAGCTAGCAATTCCTTGATTGAATGCTGGGAGAGCTCACGATATACGTCAAGTGTATCTGTAACGAAGCAGATATCTCCACCGATGTTGCAACCTGACACAACGATCTTTGATTCCAAATCCTTGCTGGTTGCGACGTAAGCATCACCGGGACGAAGGTTCGATTCCAGCAAGATCTTGTACACAAATTCGCCTCCGGATATGACATCAAAGAAGTCAAAACGAAGCATTATTGTATTCTGTAAGCGAGATTTGAAATCTTTCAGCTCTATCGAGAATCGGTCGGAGAGTACCCTTTGACAGAGCTCAGCTGGTGCTTTTGAATAATCCACTGGAATCCGTTGCATGCTGATACCGTTCATCCCGTAGACTCTATCCCTGATATCAAAACAACCTGCCTCTTGGTATTCAGAAAGCAAATCAAACATATCGTTTCGACCAAAGTAGTTGACTTTCCCTCCACCATACTTCTGTCGAATCAGTCGTGTCATCACGGTCTCAGTCAAGGCCCTGCTCGTCTCCTGAAATTCCAACCCCACGTCTTTATCGTCCTCTAAATCCGACACACTCGTCAAAATACCTTTGATGGTCTCCCATCCGAGGATCCCTTTTCCCCAGTGCAACTCCACCGTATACCCCAATACAACCTCTTGCATAATCCACAACCTCTTCCAATACTCCAGCTGCACCAATTTCAAAAGCGCGTACCATTGCCGTATATCCTTCCCCTCATCACCTTTCGGTCTCGCTTTCCATCTCTCCACAAGATCAAGCCAGAATTTCGCCGACTGCGACGTCCCACTCATCCCCGATATCACATCACAAGCCGGCTCCCCCAGCCCCAAATCATCCTCTCCGAGCCAAGCAAGCGTCTTCTTGGATCCCATGTACACGATTCCCATCTGAGCAACCTGCACATTCTTTTCCTCCACATCACCCTGGTTGATGCAGATGGCATCGATCCAGATGGTTCTCTCCTTATTCTCCAGGCGTAGCCGAGTCAGTGCCAACCAGAGATTTTCTCGCACGGGAAAGCGCTTCCCGTCCAAGAGGATGAAGTGCGTGGTGGCTGGGGTTCCCCACATGTACGATAGGGCTTCATAGTAAGTGGTAGCAGTGTGGTAATCTATTCCCTGTTTGCTCCGCGTCGACGCGTTGTGGATGAGCTTGCCGCATATTTCGTCATCTCCTGAACCAGGCTGGAGGAGAAGGAGGCGGATGTGGACCTCGTTTTCTACAACGGGAAGAGGTTGGTAGATGAAGTGAGTAGAGGATACTTCCTGGGGAATATTCATGGTTTTGTTCTGAGAGTAGGAAAGACTCAAAGTGAGGTGTGATGGTATTTGTGGCTGGGTTTGGTAGTGAAACTTTAGACCGGGCCGCGCCGCCATCATGCATGGAGCCTCATGGCCACCCACCGATCTCTTGCATGAGTAGCTCCTGGTCAAAGGCGCAAGCGCATCTCTGTTGAGCTATCGTTGGCCTAGGAAATATAAATTTCCCTATGTGCGATGACCAAAAGAAGTGGAATAGTGCATTGAGAATCGCCACCCCGCTTTAACCTGTTTGTCCTCTCTGGGTTCCGCGTGGAGATTGTCCCATCCTCTTTGGTTAAGCGCGAGGTAGTTACATCTTGACGAATGAATCGTTAGCTCTATTTACATTATATTAATTCATTCATTTGTCCCATTTTCAACGCCTATATGCTTCTTCCATCCAATAAGCATGAATCGTGGGGGCCGGGATTTCTATGTTGACCATTTCCCTCCTGGAGCATTCCAGCCTTTGAGTCAGCACCGTGACTCTACCTAAACTCACTTCTTCCTATCTGGGAATACTCCATCTCCATCCATCTCATATACAACATCTGGGTAATCTTTCTTTATAATCTTCTCAATACCACCCATTTCCACGATCTGCCCCTCGGCTGCTTCATATCTCTCTCCAGAATCCAACTCGCCAGCATCTTTCGTTACCATATCATCCATAGCCCAGGTCGTCAAACTCGTGGATGTAGGTAACTCGTGGTGTAATTGCTTCTTCGTCCCTCTTCTCCGGAAGAAGAAGAAAACACCTAGGATAAGAGCAAGAAATAAGGCGGGGATGACAACTCCAATGGCAGCTTTCGCTCCGGTTGATATGCCTGATTTTGCACTACTGGATGGAGATGGTGTCAATATGTTGGTAGCTGCGGGGATGACGTGCGAGGTTTGAGCAGATGTGTATGGTATCCCGAGGAGAGACAGAATCGCAATGTCTGTGCTTTGCCACAGCACTGGAATTCCGTCGCATGTCATAACACTGTCGATATCCATGGTATAATTACCCAAACTCCGTGATGAAGGTACTACTATCGGAATGGATGGGGTAGGTTGAGGTGCGGCCCAGACGCTAGTCAACACTTGACCTTCCCAGAGAAGAGTGGTGCAGCCATGCGCAGTGAGAGTCGTCGACCCAGTCACACAATCCCAATTGCTGCTACTTGTTAAACGATACTCCTAAACGAAAGGCAGATCGCATACGATGGACAACACATGACACCTGTTGTGTCGCTGTTTAATGATGTTGAGAATGCCAGCGCGCTATTTGAAATTTGACAGGCGCTTGTCCATCCACTGGGACAAATTCCTGGTGCTATATAATCTCAGCATACAGGAATTGACTTGGGAGATTACCATACAATAATAATACCCATTTCCCCATCTTGTACTTCCACTAAGTGTAGCGATTGTAGGAGGATACTGGAATCCAGAAGTTAGCATACCTTCTGTCTTACCAGAGTCAACTTGTAAATGGCTCATCAGAGCTTGAACATCACACATATTTAAAGAGTCCAAGCAGTCTGAGTTGTTCTTTGAATGCCCCTGTGCACCATTATATCTTTGTATTTCTTCATGCTGTATTGTGATTCATTGATTATGCATCATTGTTGTCCCGAAGTGTACCGATCAGTGCCACAGCCTGTGAAATATGGAGTCTAGGTAAAGGAAAATATAAAGAGTGGTAAAGGCTAGGGATCCTCACGCAGTCGCTGTTACCCCACCTATAATGATTTTTGTATATCTTGGTTGTCGAAAAAGTATATGTAGAATTCGAACTCAAGCTCGTTGGATAGCTGACAAGGGTCATCTCATCAAGACATGAAGCCGGAGGTGTGAATATAGTCATCAAAGCCCCTCGATTCGCTGAAGAAAACGAAGAACTTAATTGGGCTGCCATTTTGAAGTGTCAATTAGCTTAAAGTAAAGAACAGGAATGAAGTTATGTTAAAGGGATGAATTCAATGAGAGAATTGCAAGAATCCCGAGCTGGTGTGACCACACAAGGTTATCTCGGGCCCTGGAATGGTCATCTGGTGGCATAAGGGTATCACGGACGAGAATTTGGAATCAGAAGAGAAGTACCGAGGCGCGTTTATGAGCCATAGAGCGCATGATTCTCACTCAGATGTCGGCCGCCGTCCCACTCTAAACGCCGAAAGCCTCATCGATTCGTGGGATTTAAGAGAATCTAAAACATGAGTTGCGTAGGGCGTGAATCCAAGCTTAGTGCTGACGTGCGGCTCAGGGGTACAGAGGCTCGCGATGATTAATCTTCGCTTACCCCTATTTTGGACTAGAATAGGGACCAGAATAGCGAGCCAATTTCGATTCCATGCAGCATCAGTGCTTTTAATATATTCTCCTGCCAAGCCCAATTCATTATCTGGGAAAATGAAGAACGACCATATGCTGAGATCCGGGATGAAATCCATCCTTCTTCCCTGAAATGCGCCTGGCTTTATTTCATCCAAGTTAGGCCAGCAGAAAAGCTTTGTATCAGACTGTTCAAGGTTCTTCAAGCTGTTCAACATTAGCACTAAATGTGCTAACATCCCCTGTAAGCTCTGCTTCGAAACGTGACCAGTCCATATTTTCAATATCATTGTTCATGAAATTGAAAGGGTCGAGAACTCCAAAGGCCAACTCATTCTCATGAGTGTAGCCATTCCAAGGAGGTAACATCAACGCTACTGCACCATCATCAGATACTCCACCTGCAAGATTTGGTACGTCCGGGAAAGCCTCAGATATTGTTTGGGGAGATTGAGAGATAGATGTTCTTGCTGCGTCCAGGGACTTAACGCCAGTCAATGTAACTCGAATTGCATGTGAGACTCGGCGCGCGTCCCGACTTGCCGCAGACTTTTCCATACAAATGGAGTATGATTTTTCAAGTAATTCAACCACTTTGCTTTCTGTGCCAGTATTGATGAGAGAATTTTCGGAATCCTGTTTTCGGCGGATGTGCACTACTAAACAGAGAACCATGATGCCTAGGTGCAAGTCGTTCATGTTGAAATTTGTCAACATCCAAGATTCGATGTTCAGTTGACCACCCGGCGCGAACTCCTTCTCCATGTCAATAAATTGACTTACAATTTTCGTCCCAGCTTCGACACAAACTTTGGTACTGAAAGCATTGCCACGAGCCATGTATTTGCGATGCAAAGCACAAAGACTCTTCAGGTAAATAAACTCGACATATATTCGGGTCATGATGAGAAATGGTTGGTCGACGATCGATTCCGCAAGAGGACGTATCTGCAAGATTGGAGGCGTCATGGCGTGCATCTGTCGAATTTCAGTGTCAAGCTGGATGATTTCGGCTTCGGATTTCTCTCGGAATGAGAGAGCGTCTTCACAAACTTTACTGAAGCTGACCATTTGCCTATCTTTGACAATGAACCACAAAAGTCTAGTTGCTTCATTTTCGGATCGAGAAGCAGGTAAAACTTTCGTATCCTCATCGAAGTCTGAGTCTAGCAGGTTTCTCGGCGGCTTGGTGTCGCAGTTTGCAAGACAAACGTTGCTTGGGAGGCCAAGCATGAAGGAAATCATCAAATCATATTGCTTACAGACCGCCCAGAACCTTCGTCTCATCTCTCCCTCGAATATTGTGAAGGACCCCAGTGAGTCCGGATCTCGATGATATCCCATCTCATACGACAGACGAATGACCATACCAAGGATGGTGCCAACTTCTCTGGAAGGATCAAGGCTCGTCAGGTTCTTGCTATGGCCATACATCGCGAGTGCTTCCAAGGCAAACTTCTGCGGACGGTAATATTCCCCTAATACAAGGCATTTCCCAGCAGCTGTATGCAAAACAGAGTTTCTAGCTCCTAGGTACTTCTGCGATGCATTCTGATGGCCCGTGGCTTGCACAAGCATTGATGCCATATGACAAACAGAGAATAACATAGAAAGCCACAGGGGGTTAACACTTGCAGGATCCGCCCAGAAATCTTGATATTGACGTTGAAACTGGTATGTATGAATGAATGGAACAATAAAAGTCTCTCCTCGAAAATAGGTTGAAACAAAACGATCAACTTCAACTCTGGGAGGCAAGTGCTGAGAGAGGATTATTTGAACACCGTAATCAGTTGGTGAACCAAATATCAGTTCGGTCCCCAACGAAGAAATTTCGGGTGGAGCATGGCTTTCAGCAGACTTGGAGCCTAGAAAGCTACCCAAAGCAATTCTCAATTCCTGAATATCGTCCAAAACTGAAGACCAGTGTGTTGAGCCAACGTATTTCAAGCTGTCAACCTGCTGAGATTGAAGATGGTTCGTACATTCCGTTGAATCTTGGGATTGCTCCAGTGATGGGGTTTGGGCGTTTGCAGAATACGGCAATGATTGATTTTGTATCAATTGCTTAACCATGGATTCCAGATGTAACAATCTATCTTCAGCAGCGACATTGCGATCAGAATCGTTGCCTGGCGTCGAAGGTTTTTGGTAGCTACAGAAGACTCCCTCATCTCTCTTGATGCAGTTTTCGCATGGCTGACCACGATCGCATCGCAGCTTGGATTTCCGGCACTGGTTGCACACAAGGGATTCTCGAGGCCGCTTCGTGACCCTCGTGGGCAATTTCCTAGGTGCAGCATCTGTTGTACGTACTCGGAATTTCCCCGTAAAGCTCGAAATGTCAGACATTTTCTGTTCTCAAGTCTTGTGTCGGCGAACAATCAATCATGAGCTGAACGATGAAGCACTTGACACGTGATTGATTCTGTGGGAGTTTTCAACTACATGCAGTTGATTTTTTTTTATCGCGGTTTTGGCGTTTTGAGGGACGCGATGCGGATGGTGCGGCCGCACAGCGGCGCCTGGAAATCTGAGCGAGGTTGCGATGTGCAACAAAAAAGTCAGAGGATATTACCTAGCGCGTTTAGGTCTAGCTCAACGAAGGAGCTGGGTGTTTGGAAAATGTCTAGTATTCCGTACTCAAGGAGAGATGAGAAGCTATGAATGCGGGGTCTTGGATGTCAAAAGATGTCTGATAATATTAAGAGGCTTAAGTCCTGGGGGTGGGCATAGAGATGATGCTGAATATTCGAAATCACACGTCAAGTTTCACCACCATCCAAACTACGCAAGCGTGACCGGCTTACATTCAACAGCAGTCTAATTCTTCTATGGAAGAGTTTGCCTAAATTACCAAGGCTGAACATCTGTTCTACGAATCCCCTTTCCAACATCGTGATCACGAGCACCCTCAACAACATCTCTGACAAAATTGGCACCCAAGGCTGGATCTTGCGCTCCCATCTGCTTATTAGTCTCTTTACTCCCGCCCAACCCTGTTGCCAGATATCCCGGAGAAATGCACCAGATCTTCACCCCATCCTCCTTCAAGACTCGTGTCCATTCAAGCATCATCATATTCATCCCTGTTTTGCTGGCCCGGTAAGCTGGGACACCGTTCGGTTGCTTGGGCCAGCCCTTCGTTGGGGATCTGTTCACGGCGAGAGCGGCATTCTCATGTTCCGTCATGGTCGACGTCCCGCTTGTGATGAAGAGAAGTCTTGGATCTGTCGATTTGAGGAGAAGAGGGACAAAAGTATGAGTCAAAACCTGCGTTCCAGTTGTGTTGACTGCCCATGATTTGTTCCACATCTCTCTCATTGTCATCTTTCCGGCGTAGAGTTGTGAGTCGAATAGAGCTCCTACCTTTGATTTAGCACTCAAATAATCCCAAGGATCGGAGCACTTACCTGTGTTGTTGATCAAAATATCCAGCTGACCATACTGTTTGGAAATATGCTCAAACAGTTGAGAAATCGATTCATCATCTTCAGTGTCTATTTGCACGGCAGCCACAGTACTTTGACTGCTAGGAAATTCTTTCTGTGATTCTAGGACTGCGCTGTTGGCCTTTTCCAAGTCACGGCCACCCAGGAGTATTGTGTATGCTCTGGAAGACTTGCACAGAGATTTGACAGTCTCCAATCCAAGGCCAGTGTTAGCGCCAGTGATCAAAAGAACTGGAATGGAAGTCATTGTTTGGCTTTCTGTATTATGTGTTTCTGTGTGAATGGAATGGAATGGAATTGAATACCCAGAAACTTAATTTACAGAGCGAACATGGTTGTTTTATAACAGAATCGCTCTACGGAGTTAGGGTGGACTCTCCGGTGATATCTGAATCTCATAAGTGTTCTCGGAGAGCTGTCGGATGGATCCAAGAATTATTGCCCTTCTGGGAAATATTGCTCGGCCGGGTGGCGAATTTCCATTGTGGGCTTACAGAGTGTTCCTTGCCTAAAGCAACATTCACCTCTCATCACGTGGTTGTTTCCTACAAGCAGATTCTTCACCATCAATTGTGTTTGCAGAGACCTTGTCACCGCTCACTAATTTTTTATCACGGGCAATTTTGGATCCACAAACTTTCCGAGTTAAGGTGCGGGTGTTGATGAATAGAGGAGAGGAAAAAGAGCTGATTTACAGATTTGCTATGAAGTTTTAAAGGACTCAAAGCTTCTACTTCTAGCTACTTGAAAAAAAGTCTCAAGTGATTGAGACGCGTTGATTTGTAATTAGGAAAATCTGAAGTATACCTAGATTCAGATATAATAGGGGAGAAAATGGCAAAAAAGAAGTCGTGTATCTATAACTCGCCCTGTCATCAAGGGTTGGTTTCTGCATCGGCTGACTCTGAAAGTTACCTCCCTATACCCCTCCATGATGATTTTTGCTGGTGTTTCGACTAGCTCTGAAAGTTACTTTTCTATACCCCTCCTTGCTGATGATTGTCGGACTGATTCACATGCGGCTAACCCCAGAGTGTTACTTTTCTATACCCCTCCTTGATGATTTTTATTACCTAATGCGGCTAACCTCAGAGTGTGACTTTTCGATTCCCCTCCTTGATGATTTTACCGGTGTGGCGCGTTGTTGATGGAAGCAAACCGCTTATTTAATAATTCTGTATGGTAGGTAGCTGGCGGAGTGAATGTAGCCAAATTTTCTGCTCTTTCACTTCATCCATGGCGGTGAGGGTATCGCTCTGGAAGGATGGTTTTACCTCGTCCACGACCAAATTTCTTCCAAAGTGGTTGGCAAGTTCAATTATATTTGTTTCAAGCACTTAATCTTTGCCTAAATTTGATATTCGAAGTGATGACTTGAGGTTGGACTACGAAATGCTTTGCCTCATCTAGTACTACGGACTGATAGGATTCTTGGTCTAGAGAATGTAAATGAGCTTAATCATTTCACAGAGGAGCAAGTCCAATCGGACAAGAAATCGATTGTGAAACATCTCTCTTAAAAACTGTATTCTTTTCGTAGGAGAAAGACCATTCTTTACCTCTACTCAACTTGCAAGACAACCAATGTCACGTGTCCACAATCCCCAACTCGTTTCCGGCCATAAACATCCCTTCCTACGGCCAAGTTAAATGATATATTGACCTCATGAAAACCTGAAAAGGAATCTTTCTAAACTCATTTCTACAACAACGGTCTCGAAAGCTTCGTCTCTGACCGCCAAGCGCAAGGTCATGGATCCCGCATGTGCAGCGCGAATGTGCATTTGTTGCAAATCGCATTATGATGCAAGGAGACATCATTCCATGTCGCAGCGGAGCCTCAACCAAGGTACGAGGACTAGCTTAGGTTCTCTAGAGCGGCTCAGAGGCTCAGCTGCGCCTCAGGAGTGACTGGCCGTCTGAGTCACCCAGTGACTTTTGGTTTTTGTTGCATTTCGCGATCTCAAGGCTATATAGAGGCTGGTTCCCTCTTTTGAGATTGATGTCTCTTCTGTTCTGTGAGACAGGACTTCGGCGGCCTGTTGACCTCTGGATCACGTGGTGAGTTGCTCGTGACCTGAGGTTGGAGTCGGTCAAGATGACCCGATGGGCATTTACCAAGGCACTCCCTACGTGGCAATCTCTTACTAAAGGTGCCGGTTGTGCCGTGCATGGAGTCTTAGTGTTTCTTTCCCGCAACTAGTTTGTTCTTTCTATTGGTGTTCTATTACCTTCAAGCCTTGACATTTCGATCTCGAGGATTCTTTATTTTCCCCGATCATCGAACGCAAATCTCTTTCCTATTCATTCGCTTTCACAATTCCCGCGCAGAACTTTGTGCGTGGCACCTGTCTGAATACAACTGAGCTACCTAGGTATATTGGTCTCAATTTAATAGTCTGAATCGCGTGCGGCTGAACGATAGGCTTGCCACCAAATTTCCCCGCTAGCGGACTCGCCGCCGCCAATCATTCCAACCGTATGACGGCCATAACTATAAAAAGCGCCCTCTCAGCTTCTGTTGCAAGTCGCTCGGAAGCCCCGATCCTGAACTGGCAAGTAAGATTCCGAGTTGATGGGGAAGGGCTTATTTTTGGGCGGTGAAGGTTGCGGAGATGCCGAAATGCAGTTCGATTCTTCTGAATTGGACGAGGTGCATTGAATGAATGTGTGTGATCATCGAGATTCTCTAAGCGTGATGCTTGATCTGTGGTCCAGAATTGTGTAGGATTGCCTGGGAAGAACCAGCCGGCTCGAGATACGGTTCCCCGGATGCTATCCAAGCCTTCAGAGCTCCAATTTTCCAATCAAAACTCAACTTTCCACCCCGAACTCATGACCCAATCAATCAAACTCGGCACAATGAAATTCTCAGCCCAGCTTCTCGGGTTGTAAGCGACCATCCATCTCAAGGTCCATGAGAACCAGCAGAACACCCAAAGAAATCCCACTTTTCGAGCCAAGACTGTACATCGTTAACACAGTACATGTACAACTTTCTAGTACTTACCACTATCAACTATTCCTATTCTTCTTCCCAACTCAATGATTCCGTCCTCAAACATGATGCCCGCACTCTGGACTCCAAAGTACGCTGCCTGCCAGCGTCCTCCATCCTGGAACGCACCTATTCTCGCCCCGGCATGATGAATAGCGAGACTTACAGCGAAGCCTACCCACAGTTGCGAATACTTGGACAAGAAGGACCCAGTGCGAAACCCGAACAAGGACTTGGCAATGCGTCCAGCCTCTCCACAGGGACGTCGCATCATTTGGTGCCAGCAAACCCCCCACATCTTGCGGATCGTGTGGGCGTCTGATCTGAAGCTACCCATTATCGGTGGCCAGTCTCTGGGTTGATATATATTGAAGAGGACAGAGACGATACTCATCATGAAATACAGAACATGGATATGATGGTGCAACGTGACCGCTTTCATCCAAGCTAGGAAGATTTGCACGGAGAGCGGCAAAGTGAAGAACGAGTGCGACGCAGCTTCGCTAACGTAGATATATAGTATTACGTTCTGAACAAGATCTAGGCGAAAATACATGACGATTAGGTCTCGGAGGGTAGTCTTCAAGAAATCGGACCGCGTGCTGGTGGGCGCTGACGGGATTCTGGCAGGTTGTATGTTCCATCCCACCCCACTAGTTAGTTATCAATTACGAATTCTCCAACTATTTGGATATCTTGATTACATACACAAGGCTATTGAAAAGTTTGGAGAACCATTTCAACTTCTGCCACACGCTTTGGGGGCATTTTTGGATCTTGGTTTCCCCTTTCCCAGACTGTACCTCCCAAAAATCTTGTTCCGGGGAATGAATGACCACAAAATCAATCCATTTCAAAACAAGATCAGTGACAGAGACGCCTGCGAGATAAGCAGATCTTGTCTCATTGCGAGTCCAGAAAAGCAGATAGAAATAGACACCAAGGATGACTAGGCCAACTGAGAGTCGCATTGGTCCTTTTGGAAGAAGAATAGATAAAATGGAGACAATCTATGCAAAGTCAAAAATAATCCACCCTACACTAATTGGCAACCCACAGTTAGAAGCCCCTGAGCCCATTCCGGTGGTGGGAGTAAACGATCCTCGTGGGAAGGAAAAGGAGAAAACATCATCATGGTTTCTGGCTATCATGAAACATACTTAGAAGCTCCCAAAACCATCAACCTATGTATGGATTGCGAAAGACGCGTAAAACACCGAAACGAAATTGTTGTGATGTTGGTAGTTGCACAAACTAGCCAGTTGCAGATCAGAGCCCAAATGGGCAGCGCCTATCACCATCTCCGGAGATGAGACACGCATGAAGAGGTCTCATTCTTCAATGCTCACTTGAGTTTCAATCACGAGAATTGGGTTGTGAAGCAAAGCTTCAATTACAGCTCCTTTCGAGAATTTGAAAGGATTGTGCAGAAAACATGGACGCTGGAATGAACCTAGAGTGGTATGTTATCACGTGATCCTACCTAGCCGTTTACGGGCATCTAAGCGAGCTCTAGATCAGGTTTCTGTTTAACCAGCCCTGGAGACCTTCCTCTTTATATCCCCATCCTTGATGATATTAATCAATGTTTCCGATACAAGATCTTCACGCCCCAGTGCGCGACGGGACGTGGCTAAGCGGCAATGCAACATGATACTAAAATGGGATATTGAGTTTTGCCTGATGTCGGCTAGGATGGTCATGATAGTTCTCCTCTCGAGAATCTGGCTCCAGCGCCACCATTATTTCAACTTCATCATGATCTTGGCATCTTTCTTTGTAGTTTTGTTCTTTCTCTCAGAGTCGCTAACTACCACAGCTTCAGTAGCACTGCAGCTCGGTAAAGCAGCGTCTGAAAGCTCACCTGTGGTCTCACCGCTGGGTGTCTTTGAATTGCAAGCACCATTGAGAAAAAGCTATGGGGGTGCCAGTTGTCAGCAAGTAATCTTACAGCATAACTTTGCTGCCAGTTACGGCTCACCATATGTTGGTACAAAGGCTTTTTTCTTCAACCTTCAACTCAACTGACCGACCAAGGAATATATACCCCGCCTAAGGACTGCAACTTCACTAGCACTGTCTTCAACTTATCAGTCACTTCAACTGGGATCAATTATGATCGTCTAGGTCTCATCTTCTTCGGTGACATCGAAATATGGCGAACTACAACTCCAATGCCCGTCCGTACAGGCATCTTCTGGAATTTTCAAAAAGACATGACCATTTTTGACACCCTCTTGCGGTCAAATCAAAAGGTGATCATGGAGCTTGATAACCTCTCTGATTCTGTCTTTACTGGTAATTATAACGTTACAATTATAGCGCTCTACTACAATGATGGTAAAATTCTTTCGCCAGCAGACCGGATCCTGCCCATTTCATCTCAATCCTCAGCACGAAATATTTCTTCAGTCCTCTCGATTCCGGATGGGAATGCGACCGTCTATCATGAATTCCCTAGGAACGTAGAAAGAGCTGTAATTAGTGTGCTTGCTTCCGGCAACGGAGCTGAAGAATTTTGGTACGCCAATGTGCCATCTGAGTACGTGGATACGTTCGGCAAAGGATCACTCTATGGTTATAGCCCTTTTCGAGAGGTGCAAGTTTGGTTGGATGAAGCTCTGGCTGGAGTAGGATGGCCCTTTCCAACTATCTTCACAGGAGGGATTAGCGTGAGGTCACCCGAGTCTTATTGTCTAATCCATCGTTTCCTGAAAAATGAGCGTTGAAAGTAATTGACTCCAAGACTACCAAATCTCGAGGGGTTCATCAAGTTTTAGTTGTAATCGTACCAAAATGCTGACCGATAATATTAGCCTGGTCTGTGGGTTCCGACCGTTGGCATTCATGCATATGATCTACCAAGTTTCGAAGTTGATATAAGTCCATGGTTAGGCAGACTATGTGACGGGAAAAACCACAAATTCGAACTGAAAATAATGGGATATGATAACGGAACCGTCCTTGGGACGATAGGTTCAAACTGGTGGGTTACTGGATCCATCTTTTTGTGGCTGGATGCCGCCGGGAATCAAACGACTGCCAAAATTGCCAGGACCTACAATCGTGGTCTTGAATTCAAATCTTCTCCTGTGCTAGCTTCTTCCAATGGTACTAACACTTCTCTGTTGGTTGATCTCAGAGCGGAGCGGACCGTTCATCATACAAGCATTGTCAGAACCTCCAAGGGCTCTCGGCGTGTTACATGGTTACAAAAACTCTCTTACACAAACATCCAGAATCTAACGGCTCAAGGATATAATAATACGTTATATCAACTTACTTCTGGAAGCTCTTCATTTTCACCTTCATCCGGAGACACGCTGAATACGACCCTAATCAATAGTAAATATGAGTACCCCATCTCTTTTTATCAAGCCTACAAGCCACCCATTGATGCCACAACCACCAACTCGACGCTCTACGCCGAGCTTGATCGATCTCTTGTATCCAGCACGATTCCCATCCTTCCCTACCTAACTTCACCTTCGTTCCACACCACTCAAAATACAACCTCGAGGCAAAATGGGAGCTGTATCTACTATTGGAATAACACCTACTACGAATTTGCTGGGGCAATTGATCCTGCTAAGGGTACGAATGGTTCAACTGAACAGTGGTTTTCGTATCTTGGACCCATCCAGGACGGCACTACGGAAGGCTTTGGGAGTCATGTAAAGGCCATAGATGGGTATGAGCCTGTGCTTGTAGTGAATGAAGTGTTTGCTCATGTAATTGATGTACCAGCTACGGAGACGGTGCGGCCAGGGGATCTGTGAACAGATGGCCTTTGATGATTTTTCTCTGATAAAGCTGTGGATGAGGTAAATACCTAGTCGTTTACAGCTCAGTATTATAGCTCTACTCAAATCTGAATCTACAGAAAATCAGCTTGCATAATAGCTACTCCTTAGGAACTAGTATTCACTTAAAACATATCAATGACCATCAGAAGATTTGTAAGGTTAGAATTCAATCATAGCACCTTTTTTTATATCTCTTGATGATTTGTGCTCAAGTTTTTCCTTCCGCTATAAAGTGAACTTGATATATGACTCGAGGTGACTCCACACAACCTCCGTTTTTGGCACTGCCGTTTGATACATTGCTTCAGGCATAATACTGGTCTAGGTAAAAGCAACGTGTTGTATCTATACTCCTGAGAACAGGTTTCACAATAGTATAGTACCTTTCTAAGCAAGTGTTGCTCCCCTTCAAGGTACCAGATTGCTTGCCAAATAATCAGCTACAGTCATAATTGCCCCTTGATTATGCGTGCTTGGAGATTTCCCTTCTAGGGATCTTATTGTAGCAGAGTGAAACCAGACTTCTTCCGTTGACAGATATAGAACGCCATTCTACTCCAAGCGAAGTGAAAACTGTACTGGAATTGAGGCCTCGAATAAGAGCAAGACTGTCTATGAAGCAATTAAGCTTTACATTGTTCTCATAAAGGTTTAGCAACAAATTATCGATGATGTTATTGACTTGAGCAATGATAGCTTAAACCTTGCCAACAACCATGGGCAGAAGTGATCTATTTTTCGAATATACCTAACAGAACTAGAACGATGATTTGAATGGTCCGGTTTCCAGTTGGAACTGTGTGGGTACCAGCGAGGCCAGCCATCCAGCCACAAATACGTAATTTTAGATATAATTTGCACCTTTTGGTAGAATAATGCTTGCATCCTGAGCTCAAGCATATCAGCTGTGTCCCCGCGATTACTCGACGCATTTATAAGCCGAATTATTCATGAGAAAGCTGCGTCACGTGACGTACCAGCCAAAGGAGCTTGAGCCATTGGCACAGTCTAGCTCAAAAGAAAGCAGACCGATATACGCTGTTCTTTGGTTTGCTACCTATGATTTGTATATGAAAGAGAAATGATGGCACCTTTGGGATGGCGTATCACACCATCCGCTAACCCACCTATCCCCCACCATCAAACACGTGCCAGACCTCTCATACTAGCATATATCCCAAGGAGATATAATTTAACTTCATTTACCAAAGCAACAATCTGTTGACACCTGTAAACTTTCGCTCATCTACTTCTTCAAAATGCCGACCAAAAAATCAAATCTTGCAGCTTATAAGAACATCTCCCCCGACTCGGGATTTCCCATAGTCATCCATCCACATTTCAACCCAAACATCAAAGATCACGTCCCGGACGAGCCTGTTCGAACCGAAATCCAACCTTCAAAGGATCGTGCATTTTTTGCTGATCCCGAAAAGAAAGCTCTTTATGCGGTAGCCAAGGCAGTTGACTTAACCGAGTCAATAGGCACGGTTCTAGAAGGCGCGCAGCTGTCTCAGCTGAATGGGCAGCAACTGGATGAACTTGCCGCTCTGGTAAACGAGAGAGGTGTTGTATTCTTTCGCGATCAGGATTTGACGACGGATCAACAAGTCAAGCTTTTTGAACATTATGGTATGTTGAAAGTTGGGTTGTGTATCCGTGAATATCAGAACTCAAAAACAAGATAGGCATCCTTGACAGACACCCAGCTCAAAAGGTGAGATATATTGTGTCCTTTAAAGCATAAATGTAACTAACTGTGTCGTAGCATCAGCGTGTAAGTGATCAACTGCAAGCGTAGGAAACTGTTCAGCTCATACTTAATGAAGCATATGACAATCAAAGGAAGTACGCTTGATCATCGCTCAGAGGCAGCATATACTCCATGGGTAAGCAACATACTTGAGGATAGATTTAGAGATATGTATACTGACATGATATGAAAGCCAAATGGAGACTTTCATGCCGACACCTCTTTCGAAGTCAATCGTAAGTGATCAGCTACCGCTCTTTACGCCCTGCAGCTGATGTTCAGATAGCTCCGTCATATTCTCTTCTAAGGATGGAAGAGCATCCAGCTGTAGGAGGTGATACTGCCTGGGTACTCATCAACATCTCCAAATTCAAATCCGTAAGATTAATTCATCGCTCTAGGTTTCTCAGTATGGTCTTTACGATGCTCTGAGCGATGCCATGAAAAGATTTGTAGACGGTTTGCACGCAGTTCATACTTCGAGGCTCCAATGTAAGTAGAAATATTCATAACCGAGAAAAACTCTTACTGATGTTTCCTGCTATGCAGATGATACGATCCTGGATTCCTGGCAAGTTGGTCCAAATCGACCGCCTATTGATGTAAGCATTATCGGACTCTACAATCTCTTATCATCAATTCTGAGATGTTACTCCTTATCTCATGTATTTCAAAAACTCCCGAAACTCATTAATTTTCGAGTCTCAAAGCAAATTATCAAATACTGACTTCGCTTATGTACGCTCTAGACCCACCACCCAGCAGTTCGAACCCATCCAGTGACCGGCCTCAAAGCACTGAACGTGAACAACGGTTTCGTAACGGCATTCGCTGAACTTAAAAAAGATGAATCTGATAAACTCCTTGAATTCTTCAAGCTTCATATCCATTCCGCCGATGACCATTATGTGAGATGGAAATGGGCCGTTGGATCAGTAGCAATATGGGACAATGTAAGTTCTCTATGCTTACCTGCTCTAATATTAGCATATTGGGAGGGGTTCTGACATTATTGTCAGAGATGTACGCTTCATCGTGTTATCCCAGGAAACTACAGCACACCCCGAAGAGGAGTTCGCACCACTGTATTTGGAGAGAAACGTATGCATACACATCAAAAATTAGTCTTTGACTAACCCTTTTTAGCATATTTTGATCCAAAGAGCGAAAGCCGAGACCAAAGAGCTGCTCGATTGGAGAAGGAGAAAGTTTCGCTTGACGGCAAATCTAATGGGGTTGGAGAACGGACTAGCGTGGAAGCGAAGGCAGAAGAAACAACCTCCAATGGCCATACCAATGGGAATGGTATTCAAATAGCAGCCTAAAGAGAGGATTTGGATTCTCATGAAACTTGGATGCCAAGAAGGTAGCTCACTAACGATTTGAGACATGTAACTTTCCGCTTAAGTATACCTTCTATAGGGTAGCTAAAATCGAATAATTCCTTTTAAACATCTCTTGTTTGATAAAATTGGTTTTCGCAGAGTATATTCATTACAGTCAGATAACTAGTAGCCATCCTACCTCCCCCAAGTCACCGGTCTCACAGCACGGTGTTATATTCTGCAAGCTCGCATTATTATCTTATTAAATCGTCCAATAAAATCAGATATTTCTCATTACTTTAGACTAACACTACTCAGTTGCTCGCTTTAAGAGCAGCATATATCTTGCTTTCAACATCAACCCACATGCCTAAAACTTTGGCATCTGCAAAAGGTAGGATTTGTGTGCAAATAATACCAGCAACCCCCTTCTCTCTATCGCACCACCACCACAGATTCGGCAATCCCGCCCAGAAACCGGTACTAGTTGACCTCCCGGTTGTACCCCCATTACTCAGCATCATCGTGAGCCCCCAACCCTGCACAGGATTTCCAGGAACAGGGTAGAGCTCCGGGATTGCATTCGTCAAGTCAGGCTTCGCGGCTGGAATCCCTTGCCGGCCGAAATGGGGAAATTCTTTGATCTGGTTGCGAAACATTTCTTCGACGGTGGCTTCGGCCAGAATTGGGGCACCTGTGGTGGGCGACGTTCCGTTGTTGAGAAGGGTTGCCAGGATTTCTGTGCTGGTGAGCTGAGTAATGATAGGAAGTGGAGGGGGACTCACGGCAATAGTCTCGAGGTTTAGCATAGCATCCGGCTCCGCCACTATTAAAGCAGGAGGCTATCTCGTCTGCAGATTCTACAACTAGTGGCCGTCGAAGAAGATGATCGCGACTCATCAATGATCCATTCGGATGTCGTTGGTTCATGTAAGCTAACTTGCTCTTCATGGATTTTGTGGGAATCATAGAAATATCATTGAGACCTAAAGGCTTGAAGATGTTCTCATGAAGGAATTCATTCAAAGATTTTCCAGTGACTCGCTCGAGGGCAATACCTGCCCAATCTATATTGATCTGATGTATTTGTTAACCAATATTCGTTCGTCTGACCCGAATGTAAACTTACGCCGTACTCCCACGCCTCTCCTGGCTGGTTAACCAAGGGTTGTAGCATGTCATATAGACTCCCAGAGAACTCATCGTAGCCAATAGGAAAACTGTAATCTCGGAGTTTTTCATTGAAAAAAGTGTACCCGAATCCGGCTATAAATTCTCAGAACATATTAGTTCGTGAATGGATTCAATCACGTACCAGTATGGGTTAAAAGCATTCGAAGTGTAATCCCTCGTTCTTTCTCCACCAATGTACCGTCATCTTGCAAGACCTTGACACTTTTCAACTCCGGGCACAGCTTCTCCAATTGGTTCGAGTCGTCTAAAGCGAGTTTACCTTGCTCCACGAGCTGCAAACAAGCGATACCAACAATCAACTTTGTACAAGATGCAATCCAATATATGTTCTCTTGGGTCATTGGCTCATGGCTGTTGACGCCACGCTTGCCCGCGCAGTGTGCAAAAAGTTCTTTGCCATCTCGACCCACAACGACAATAGTCGCGCCTGGAATGTCTGAGGTCGAGTCTGCGCAGGCAGTATCGACAGTTTGACGGAGAGAATCAAGCACTACAGTAGATAATTGCACCATTTTAAGAATATTTCGGACCAAGAAGTTGGAGAAGCGAGATAATTGATCGAGAAGGTAGCATCAAGCAGCAACTTTGCAGTTGCTGGTTGTTATGTAACAAGGATCGCATAGATTTCGCAATAAGAAGTATCCTGGTTACGATGCGACACTATCTCGTGTTTTCCCCATATGAATGTGCAGATCTTCATTGTCAACGGCTCCGATAGAGATTCGGAGCCGTTGCATCTTCCTGCAGCTCGCTCATGCGGAGCCGTCTTACTTGTGGTGTTGTCCAGTAAAAGAGCTGGAACAAGCGAACCTGCAGGGACCATAAAGAATTCAGTTGGGGCTCGCAATAGTCTCTGAGACTTCGCTTCGGATTTTGTAGTACCGATCCAGCATCAAGTACGATTATATGCAATCAGTGCTGTTGAGAATGACTTCATAACTGTGAAGAGAGCCGTGCTCGGTTTCCTGAGTTGGAGATATCCTGAAGGTTTTGGTGTTCCTCGCTTACTCTGCCCCCCTTTTCTAAACGAAGCAAAACATTGATTCGTAAGAAAAAAAGACGTCAACCGGCCAAGTATCCGATATGATCCTAGCCTGGCTTTCCCCGCATTCTCACCTCCCCTGATTCCCCGCACTCTGATCCCGAAAGCCGCTCTCTATCATCTGGGACCAAAAATGGCGCCATTTTCTGTTGTTTCAACAACTCACTATGGCGACAGGAGCATTGCAAGAATCTCTACAAGCATGGGAAGACTCAGCTGTAGATCGAGTCCCTTGGAGGGAACAGTCTCTTCCTAAAGTGGCTTCAAAGTCTGGTCGAAAGCAGCATCGAAGCTGCGATCAGTGCAGAAAGGGTAAAAAGGGATGTGACGCCGTTATTCTGAAAGATTTTGGAGATGATTTGGCCGACAATAATGTGGAAGATAGTTGGGGAAGAGGTGTGTTAAATTTATTTTCAAATTGCTCTTGTGGAGTTTCTCACACTACCCAGGAACGTTTCCCCTTGGCCCATGCTCGAATTGCGCAAAGACTGGTAAAGATTGTACCTTCGTATGGCTTTTCTCCCAAGAGAAAGATCGGATCCAAAGAACGAACAATGAACCGAGACCATCTTCCAAGCGCGTGAAGCGGCGAGCAACTGAAATTCAGTCGGATATTTCGAGTTTGAACAGCCGTCCATCAGATGGTGCCCGAGAACGCTCACAAGTTTTTTGCGCATCGTCCTCATCTTCAAAAAGGGTGCGTTGTGGCGGTCGTCGACAGAGCGAATACTCCTCTATCGTCGGTCTTGAACAAGCGGCTAGGCTTTCTCCTCTTCAGGGAGACTTTTATGACGTTTTGGAAAGGGACAGTGCATTTGAAAGTCCTGAAGCTTTTTCCAGCATATTGCAACCTCGGAGAAGAAATTCTTATGGAGAAGGAACTAACCAACAACCGCCATTCTCAGACTTCGTCTGGAGGGAATCCTTCAACACTGAGTCGTTCTATGATAAAACCTCAGAAAGGGATAGTAATTCAACGGGACGCTTTTCTTCCGTTACTTCTGGGAGTTCTCGTATTGGGAAAAACCAAACTGGTGCCTCAAGACAAAGCAAACGGCTGATAGAGACACCAGTCAATATCTCTCCTTTCTCAATACCCGAAAACCTGGCAAATTTCACCAACAAGAGTCTCATGACTGAGAATTTGATGAAATTATACCATGATAGCATGGAGAATGCACTATCATGCTGGTTGACAGAAAGGACGTGCCCTTACGGCAGCCGAGCAATAACCTCAAATGAAGGTGGCTTAGTCGACCCATCGATGTTCCGTGAATGGGGTCCTGATTGGTCCAACAGAATATGCAGACAGGTCGTCAATCTTGATCGGAAGTTTGCTGTCATTCAAGACAGGCCGCTGACCAGATTCGAAGAGAAGGCAGCATCCAACGCACTAAACCTTGCAATCATGGCGTTTGCAACTCAATGGTCTCAATCCAGCGAGCGGAGCCGAACAAAGTTCCAGCCTGTGAATACCAACAAAGCTCCGTGGGAACAGTCCAACCATGTCGCCGACGATGAGGCACGAAACTTTCGAAGTAGCCAGCATATGGACAACTTAATCCCTCCAGCAATAGAATTTGATAGAATCATTCAAGAAACAATTTGGGCTCAAGCAAAGCGTGCAATACAAGATGCAACTCATATAGAATCGTTTCGGGTCATTTTTGCTCATATCATTTTCGCTCTTACTCAGAGACCACTGAACATTAGTCAACACTTTCCCTCCCCACGACCAAACGCCAGGAAAACATCTTCACGAAATTTTCATACCACCGTGACTCCAGAGAGTGAAGGCAATGAACAGGGTGATTCCGTGTCGGATGCAATGGATCGAGAAGAATATAGCGAACTCATTAAGAAGATCGAGGATGTTATTGATCAGGATGGGCCCCCTGTTTTCCTAGAGCAAGGACTTCGGCACATGCATGCTCTCCGATGCAAAGTAGAGGGAGTAAAAGCACAACGATGGACATCCAAGGATGAAAGTGGAAGGATAAATACAGGTGCTCACTCCACATCTGCACAGCTTACTCAAGAAGATAGGAAAACAGTGGATCTGCTTTATTGGCTCGGCGTTATGTTTGACACCCTCTCAGCGGCAATACACAAGCGACCACTCGTTGTATCGGATGAAGATAGCGATATACATCTTGAACATTCACTCACTCCCCCCAAATCAAATTGCTCACGTCAATACGGACTTACCCGTGAAGAAGGTCGAGTTCCGTCAACGGATCAACATATTCCAGATCGCTCGATATCAGCAAATTCTTCAAAGCTGTGGAGCTCCTTCTTCTTTCAAGACCAAGCTTCTCGCAATAGAACTCCACCAATTCGCTGGCCATGTTCCTACCAGTCTGCAGCAACTGCACTCGCTGATGCCGCTCCGATCAAAGTCCTTCTCTTCCGCAAAGTCACACGAATACAAACCATGATAGTACGACATCTCTACGGAGAACAACTAGAAGAGGCCATAAAAGACGCTCTCAAGGTACATCAATACTGGAATACATTTTATGGGCCATTCATTCTCGACTGCGTCGCTCATCATGACCAACTCCCTGCTCGAATCCAGTCTTGGTATATCTGCCTCACCGGACATTGGTACCTTGCAGTGCTTCTACTCGCCGATACCATCCAGATTATCGATACAGACGGCCAATTAGGACTCGAATCTCATCGTCGCTGGCGCGAATCATGTGGTTTGGTCACTACCCTGCGCCGATCTACCTCACATGCTGTCGCCGACTTGGCAAAGTGTTCTTCTCCAAGGGAGGATGCATCTTTCCCTGATGCACGCGAATTCCATTTTGCGGTGAATCAGGGAGCTTTGCTTACTGAGCCATGGACTCAGGTCTTGATTCGTGTATTTGCTAAAGCTGGATCTTTACTGCTGGCGGATGTAGCAGTATTTAAGCATAGAAGTGACCCTGAGAAGTCCTGCAATCAGGCCTTGGACTATAGCGAATCATGTATCATAGCTCTGTGGTACTTGGGCAGAAAGTCTGATATGGCATTCCTCGCCGCCAAGGTTTTGACAGAAGCTTTGAAAAACACCAAAGAAAAGATGGCTACAGTAGCAATGTCCCATATTTCGGAGGATTGGCTTGAATCTGGATGTTCAGTGGATGGTGATTTCTCTTTTTCTGGACTATCAGCTGAGACTGACGGGTTTGCTTCAACTAATGGAGTTGCTGAGTTTAGATTTTTGGAGCAAGACACAATGCAGAATTTTCATGTGGATTTGATGGGTGTCGATGATTTCGCGTCATTTATATGACGTCTCACTTTCTGCTTGTAGTATATGAAATTTTATTGCTGGAGTATGTAAATACAATTTAACTCGGAGAGAAATCATTTCCCTGTTGACATGGAGTGTTGAGGTTTCAATATCCAATGAAATATCCATATCCCTGATCTGGATCACTTTTTGCATGATTTTTTGGTCTGTCGTAAGCAAATTATTATCATGCACAGATTTCTTTCAAGGATCCTGCTCCATAACGATTGCACAAGAGGAATCGGTTCCGCTTCTCACAAGATTAGCGGCACCGCAGACGGACCTGAGGCACATTCATATCCTTACGACCGACAAGATACAGCTCTAATTTGCTTCCGGAGAAGCGGGGACAGTTTCACTGCTGGCGGCTCCGAACCTTATATGTTAGAGTCGGATCCGGATGTCTAATTGTGGCTCCGTAAAGTTATACTGCGGGTATACAGCAAGGGTTAAAAGTGGATCGAAATGATTCAAAAAAGAATCTCTATGCCTGATGACAAAGATCTTGTATGGTATAAGTTTCTTCATTAATGAAGGCCCTTGTGTCTAAATACTCAACCAATGTTTTCTGTCATAATTCAATCAACAAAACAAAACATCCCTTCTTCTCTTGGCAACCAGGTCAAACAATCATCTACTAATATGGGATCCATTGATACAAGAATGAAGACTGAACTGACACAATACTCCCACCGCCGTAGCAATATCGGACCCTACGCGGATGATCTGGACGTTGATGTTATTATTGTAGGAGGAGGTTTCGGTATGTACTAACTTAGCAAGACTCCTATGACTCCCAAGAACTCACATTATTCCTCAGGCGGTGTCTTCTGTCTCAAAACTCTCCGCGAGCACGGTCTTCGAGCTATCATTTATGAAGCCGGCACCGATCTCGGGGGAACTTGGCGCTGGAATCGCTATCCCGGAGCTCGAGTTGACTCTGAGGTGCCTGAGTATCAGTTCTCTTGGCCAGAGGTCTACAAAGATTGGACATGGACTACAAACTACCCGAATTATCAAGAGCTCCGGGCTTACTTTGACCATGTCGACAAGGTTCTCAATATCAAGAAGGACTGCTCGTTCGAGACAGTTGTGACTGGTGCGCAGTTCAAACCTTCTGAGGGGAAGTGGCATGTCAACACTGAAGACGGACGTGTGGCAAAGGCAAAGTATTTCATTGTCGCAGCTGGATTTGTGCGTATTACCACAACTTCCATATTATACTGGGACTTACATCTTTAGGCATCCAAACGCTATATCCCACCGTTCAAAGGTCTCGATGATTTCAAGGGAGTCATCCACCACTCTTCTTTCTGGCCTGAAGAAGGTGTGAACGTTAAAGGAAAGCGATGTGCAGTGATTGGCACAGGTGCCTCTGGAGTCCAAATTGCCCAGGAATGGGGCCCCGAAGTTGGCGAGATGAAAGTGTACCAACGAACACCCAATTTGGCGGTTCCTATGCAGAAGCGCATGTTAACCCCAGAAGAACAGAATCTCGGAAAACAGTGGTACTACCGCCTTTACGAATACCGCGAAAAATGCTTTGGTGGATTCCTCTACACTATGCATGAGAAGAATACATTTGATGATACCCCAGCCGATCGAGAAGCATTTTACCATAAGTTGTGGGATTATGGAGGATTCCGCTTCTGGCTTGGTAACTACAAGGACATGCTGATCAATGCTGATGCCAACACGGAAGCATACAACTTCTGGGCCAAACATGTCAGGAATCGAATCGGTGACCCCAGGAAGCGGGACATCTTGGCACCACTGAAGATGCCGCACTTCTTCGGCGTCAAGAGGCCATGTCTGGAGCAGAATTACTACGAACAATTCAACAGGCCTAATGTTGATATCATCGACATCAAGAACAACCCCATTGCTGAGTTCACCGAAACAGGCATCAGGCTCGAGGACGGTAGCCACGAAGAATTCGACGTCATCGCCATAGCGACGGGTTTTGTTAGTCTCTCGAATTATCCCAAATCATACGCTGCAGCTAACATTCAAGACAGGACATCACAACCGGTGGCATGACTCACATGGGACTCCGAAGCATCAACGACACCAATCTCCAGGACGAGTGGAAAGCAGCAGCGAACACCTATCTCGGCGTGACGGTATCCGGGTACCCGAACATGTTCCATCTCTACGGCCCACACGGCCCAACACTTCTGTCCAACGGCCCAAGTACAGTTGAAGTCCAGGGCCGGTGGGTTGTCGACTGCATCCGCAAGATGGAACGCCAGAACATCAAGTACATCAACCCCACAACCGAGGCTACCAAGACGTGGAAGAAACGCATCAATGAGCTCAGCGATGCGAGTTTGTTCCCCACCACAAAGTCGACGTACATGGGTGGAAGTATGCCCGGGAAGGCATTCGAGCAGGTAAACTACGCAGGCGGGATTCCGAATTATGTGGTCGAATGTCGGGAGGCTTTGGATGGGTGGACTGGGTTTGAAGTTGTGAAGGCATAGCATGTCACTTCATATGGGTCTTCCAGTAAACAATGCTATGAGAAAAATCCATGCAACTTTTGCTCGTTGAAGTTACAGAATTAGAGAGATCCAGTATCATTTCATGACTAGTCAAATGATACAATATAATCTTTTGAAAAGAGGTATTGAATAGAGATGAATTAACCAACTCTAAATCTAGCTATCAACCTTTCAGCCCCATATTTGTATATTCTAGCTCTTCTATAAAGTCTACAGGCATCTCAAGAACTCACTAATTCCACATTCCTACCCTTTACGCCTTCGATCTCCTCATCAGTTAAAGTAATCGCGAAATGCTCCTTCAAAGCTCTTACCCTCTCCTCCTCGTTCTGGCACTCCAAAACAAGTTTCGTCTTGCCCCCGTCATTCCTCTTCACCACCCCATTGACCAACATAACTTTCCCTATAATCCTCTCATCCCCATCTTCATCCCCCTCCACCTTGCCCCTCAGAAACCTCACAATCACAACCGTCCTAGATTGAAAATTCATCCCCCCTTGACTGGTGCTCGTGAAGTAATTCATGATCTCGAAATCCTGGGGCAGGAACTCGAATTCGGGGAAGGCGTAGAAGGAGTTCCATTCCTGGTCCACAGAGTTGCGGTATTGATAAACCCAGAGCTTTTTGGTTTGATCAATCTGGGATGAGATGGTCGAGAAGATGAGTCGGTTTTCTTGGGTCCCGAGGTTGGTGGTGATGTGGTTTTCGACCAGGGGGAGGGGACTTGTGGCTCCGTCGCCGCCGAATCCGACGTCCAGCACGTATTTTTCTCCAGTAGGGAGGGTGACGATGTTGACAATGTGAACCCTGTTTTGTTAGCTATAAAGATCAAATTTCTAGGGGAGAAATGGAAGCAATGACACACCAGCCAATGTATTCACCGCCGGGAACGCCCCCCACTCTTGGTCTGATCCTCACACCTGCTGTATACACTGTCCACCCCAGCGCTCTCAGGATATGATTGAAGAAGATACTGTCTTCCATGCAGTATCCTCCTCTGCCTCTAGCATCGGTCACAATTTTCTTGAACAGAACTTGTGGGTCTAATGATACGGAATGATGAGCAGAATAGTGCAGAAGGAGGTTCTCATAGGGAACTGATGAGATTTGATGGACATGCAGAGCAGTCAGGTAGTTGATATCAAGAATCGGCTTTGAAGCCAGACGGTACTTCTGAGGGAGGGAAACATGTTCTTCATACTCGGCCACTTGAGTGGGAGTGTAGGCGGATGGGATAGGCATTTTGAGATGGTGATATTTTTGAGAGAGGAGAAGGAGTATACATGCCAAATTCTTAAATACTTATAGGAAAAGAAAGGTATAGATTGCGTGATGAGTCAAATAGGAATTTTTCGGGTGGCTTGCCCATAAAGGGACGGGAAGGGCGTCGCTTGTCTAGCGAGGAACTCAGGGGGGCTTTTCCTGATCTGGCGTGATCTGATTACCAGACTACAGAGCTGCATAAAAGTTTGTCTGTTTGAAAAGGAGCGAGCTTACAGGTAAAACCGCTTCAAATCAAAATAGTGGCACCACTATATCTCACTAAACCTATTGCAGCGCTCGCTCCTGTAATCAAAACAGCTCATCTCTCGTTGATTTGGCGGGAGACATTATTCGATCCCTTAGCTAGCCGAGTGCTCGAATTCCCCAATAGAACATTCTCAACCCAACGCTTTAAGTATCTCATTAATTATTGATATATGCTCTGTTAGACATTGAGAAAGCGACTGAGCATTGCACTTCGCTACAAAGTAGCACTTTAAGAGTGGGGTCAATTGTTAGTCATCACAGCTTGCACACGATAAAATGACCATACTTCTCTATCTACCTGTATGAACCAGTATCCACAGCCTCCTATGAAGACACTTGTGTTTCGTGCTTTGATCTGGTAATTGTGCTACCTTTTTCCCACCGAAACGCGAGACACCTAAATCAATGTGTTCCTATGCGTGCTGGGTCATGTTTTGTTTCCTGATGTCAGCATTTGATGACTCACAAATAGTGGCACAATATTCCAACGCAGGTGAGGCTATGCAAACGCGATATAGGCATGTCTATGCGGCGCTTGGCTTTTCGACATTTGAATATGCTGAGTAAGTCCGTGCACCCCCATTCCGAACACTAAATAACCTAATTCTAATTCCTTTTACTTTATACTTAGAATTCCTTATCTTTAAGCAATTATGCGTCAATATACTAAACATGATTTACTTGCGGCTCTTCGTAATGCTAGAAATAGAAAGTCTTTAAGGCAAGCTAGTCGAGAGTAAGGTGTTCTTCTTAGCACACTCCAAAATCGCAAATATAGAAGTAAGAACTATACTCTTGCAGCTGAAAGTCAGCAAAAGATATCAAAGATACAAGAGAAACACTTATCTACTTGAGTTCTAGCTTAAGAATCTCTAGGTGTTTCTCTAAGTTATAGCTAGATTTAGCAATTCGCTAGCTGACTTCTAGCAATTAAAGAAGATAATAAAGAAGTAGAAAAACGTTAGATAAAAGGCTTTCTACGACGTAATCCTATTCTACAGACAAAAAAAAGTCAGAATATCGACTTCGTACGTGTTAATAGTGCTACAACTGCTGTAATTAAGTCTTAGTTTTAACGACTTACTATTCTAGCTATTGCTGCTATCAAGCCTGAAAATTAATATAATATAGACGAATCTAGTATTATAGAAGGTTATAAAGCAAATAGCTTAGTCGTAAAAAACTCTGAAAGGCGTTTTATTCAAAAGAAGCAACTTAGTTCTCGTACTTAAACTTTATTTATTAAATGTATATTAGCTACTAGTAAAGCTCTTCTTTTTCTTGTAATTTTCAAAAAAAAATTAGTTTAACAGCAATAGTTTCTACAAGATCTGAGTTTTTATAAAAGCTAGCAATTTACAGCTACTAATAATGCATAAACTTTAGACTTTACAGCTGTAGAATAGCTAGAAAAAGTGTTTTTTTCTTAGACTTATACTTCTAAGCTTAGGTTACTTATTCTAGACAGCTACAGCAGTTATAAAACAACTAAATTTATGTAATTGTGTTACTAGTATAATGTACACTTGCTTTTTTTACTTTCGCATACATCGCATGTCTTGCAACCTTTAAATTTATCTGTGTTTTCGTCTTTTAAAACTTACTACCGAACGGCTGTAAGTTATTTAGCTTTCTTAACTAATTCTAGCTTAATTAAAAAGCAGAACTTTCTTGCTTGCTATTCTAAAGCTAGAAAAGAAGCTTTATCTGCTAACATAATCAAGTCTAAGTAAAAAGCAAGTAGTTTATAGCCGAAATCGATAGCAAAACTTCTTCTTAGCTCTTTACTTCTAGAGAATAGCAATTCAAAGAACGACACTTTACTAGCTACGCAGAGCTTTAATACATGTTTAGTAATTGATTATTATTAAGAGTTTTTCTCTACACCTCGAAAATCGACCGAAATTAAAGCTTAAGTAGCTAGGTTTTAAACACTTAAAGACGACGATTCTTTTACGCAAAGACTTTTATTTCGAAAGATTATTAAAAGATTTGAAGAGCAAGAAAGTGTTCTAGCAGATTATAGCTATCGAATACAGTCTTTAGAAGTCTAATTAGAGAAGGCTAGATCAAGAAAACAAAAGAAGGTTAAGACTAGTGTAGTGAAGTTCCAGGGTGCATGACATTTTTCCGTCATTTCGCTAGCAGAAGCACGTGCGTAGGACTCTCTATAAAGGAGGTTCTACAGAGCATCTACATGAGAGAAGACGATCAGACGACACAGATAAGAGAGAAGATAGTTAGTTAGGTTTATTCATGCGATTAATTTTACGAATAGATTTAGTTTAAGTACAGATAGAGCATTGATTATACGGATTTTATTAATATTTTTTTTGCACTAATACATTAATTTATCTGCTTGTTTCTTATTTGTTGTTTGCACTAGTTTCTAAGCTCTTTACGCGCATACATTGTTCTTGTTCTAAGCTTTTTGCTCTAGTTGATTCTTCTAAAATATACTATCGAGAGCTAGCTAAAAGCTAACAAGACTCTTGTTTTATTAGCTGCTTTTCTGCTTTTCGTACATTAGTAACCTACGCAGAAAGAAACGCAGTTAATTTAGATAAGTTCTTTCTTTAGAAGCAAACAATACTATTTAGACGATTTAGCTATTAAACAAGAACAAGTTTACCTAGAAACGCTAATTAAGCATAGTTCGAACAGCAATTGTTAGAAAAAAAAAAGTAACGGCTAGAACGTTAAGAATAAAGGCGAACACAAGTCAGAAATTGCAGTTTAAAGCGTCTGATGTTTAATTGCCGAGAATAAGAATGAAAGTTCGAGAACAAGAAGTAAAGCCGAAGAATGCCTTGTTAGAATAAAACAAGATTAAAGTTATTAGAAACAAAGTTGCTCTGATAAGCTGTTTGCTGATTTTTACTGTACTAGGAAGATTAGTAGAAATAATGCTTGACGCGGTTCAAGCAGTTTTTTTCTTATCTAAGAAGCAATAAAGAAAAGAAACAGAAATAAGAAAAGAAGAAAAAGAAGTTTTAGAGAAAAAAGATGTAGCGACAAGTTTAGAAAATTAAGGCTTAGAAGTTTCAGAAGTATTATTAGTATTATTAGAAAAACAAAAAGACAAGAAAAGAACTAGAAAAGCTCGAAAGAAAAGTATAAGTTCGACTTACTTAAAAAGCAGCTTATTATCTTCGTTCTTGCTAGAAAGACTAGATACATCAAACTAAAGAAACTTAAGAATACCTTAACTAAGTTCGACAGTAATTACTTTTACTACACTTTTTTTATACGCTAAAGAAATAGCGAACTGTTCAGGAAGTACAGATGCTAGTGCTTAGGCAGCAACTACAGCTGCAATTATAAATTAGTTTAAAAAATTAGTAGCTGCTTAGAAAGCAAAAGCTTTGCTTTTTAAAACAAGTAGAACTTTATAGTTCGCTAGACGTAACATTACTTTATTCTTAAAGAAGTATAATATAATGTGCGAAGACTATAATGTTGCTCTTAAGACTAAGAAAAAGCAAATCGTACTTTACATAGTACTACTAATTCGTAACGAAGTTAAGACGCTGCTAACATACACTCTAGATAAATACGACGAAGCTTTGTTTTATAAAAAACTAAAAAAGCTATACTAAAAGCAAGATTAGAAAGCTTTTAAGAATAGTGTAACGTTTCTTGAAAGTTTAGTTAATCGCATAAAAGTTAGCAAGATTTCTATAAAGCAATACATTAGCTTTTTTTACTACACATCTTAAAAGCTTGTTAAAAATAAAAAAATTAGCAACGAAGAAAGATGTAAACTGTTTATTAAAAAGTTGCTAAGCTTAGTGCAGCGACAGATTATAACTAAGACTTCGTACGATCTTAGCAAAGCAAATGCTAAAATGTATAAGAAAGTTAAGAAAGTAGCAGAAAAAGCAGCAACAAGTAAAGAGAAATAAACTTAGTACAACTGCAAAATTAATCTAGAAAATGCTTAGTTATACAGAAATCGTGTTAATAATGCACTAATAAAGATTTTAAATAAGAAAAATAATGTAGCTGTAGACTTTTTTAATAAACTAGTAGTTAGAACGAAGACTAAGAAGCTCGCAGCTAAGCGTGCAGTTTTAGAGAAATTTTTCTCGAAAAAAAAAAAAACAAATTTTGATTGCTTGACAAAAAAGCTTAAGAAGTTGTCTTTAAATGTCGTAACTTAAGATTAGATAAAAGCTATAAACGCAAAAGCAGTTAAGAGTATGTTACGCTAGCTCTAGAGCTTACTTGCGTTTAATTAGCATTAAAACTTTTATTATAAAAATAGACAGAAAAATCGAGAAATAAGTAGATTATAGCTAAAAAGCAATTTTACATACTAACAAAATTAGCTAGCGACAACAACAGCTTAAGAAAACATAGCTTAGATTAAACTTGCTAAAGTATATACGAACGCTGCATACAAGAGCAAAGAATATAAAGCACTAAGAAGATGCTACGCTTGCTTTAATTGTAACTAGAATAAAGCTTTTATTCTAAATCTTACTTATTTTTACTTACGAAGTTGTTTTCTTTTAGATAAGTGCATAGCTTAAAATTGCATTTATTATATTAATAGTCGATACTTCTAAAGTTCTTAAGATCTTACTGCGCAATTAAGAAAAGTTTACTTTTCAAAGAATACTGCTTAAGTTTAGTTTATTCGAAAGCACTTGTCTAGTAAGTCTTAAGACTTTAACATAGACAGAAGATTAGAGAACCGCGCTTGTTAAAAAGAAAATAAGAAAGTAGCAGATTAAGTACGAAGTTAAGAAAGCAAAAGCTTTGTACAATTAGTTAACGCTTTAATTACTTGTCTAAAAGTAAGTGCTTACTTACTCGAAGTTAGTGCTGCAAGAACGAAAAGACTAGATAAATTCGATAAGAAACTTGTAGTAAGAAAAAGTAATAGATTATTTACGAGAATTTATGTAAACGCTTCTAACACGAAAGCACAAAAAACTTTTAAATTTAAGCAAGAAGAAGTTTTTCGTAAGAAAAAAGTTTAGCAAGACAAGCTGCTAAAAGTTAGTAGTTTGAATAATAAAAAAAACGCGTAGATAGATAAGAACGTTAATAAGAAAGTTAAGCATTATTATCAAGTATCTTAGACTTTAGATTATAAGAAAATTAAAGAAGTTATCGACAAGCAAAAACTTCGCAAGCTTTTTGCTTTATTGCTAAAGTTACAGAAAAGTATAAAATTAATTATAGATATTATAAAAGTTCCGAACTTAGCTTAGGCAGTTCGTAACTAGTTTAAAAAGAATAACGCTTACTACTTTACAATTGTTAAAATAAAGCTTAAAATTGCTTAGAATATGCAAGAGATGTTAATGCTTATTCTAGAACTTTTAGCTAGTATAAAGCGTTTTCTTAAGAAATCACGAGTAGTAGCACGAGAACTTAAAACAATTAAAAGTAATTCGATAACGTACGCGAAGCTTGTTTTATTTAAGAAAGTTGTCAAGTTTTTACGCTTAACTGTTTTGCTAAAAGAAAATAAAGCTTATATACATTAGAAAAAACTGCTTAATACTAGCGCTAAGTGCAATATTATACTAACTAAAGTAGCTAAAAATCTTAAGTGTTTTATTAAACTTGTACTTGCACTTTAGCTTTTTACTGCTACAAGTAATACTTTTTTATTTAAAGAAGTAGCAATTATTACTGTCGAGATTACTTCGAAAGTTTTTTTTAATTAAGCTTTTTTTCTAGTAAAAAACGCTCTAAAGATGCTGCTTAAGCAGCTATTTATTGTATTAACTAAGATAGCTCTTGCGTACTAAGTTAATAAGTTAATTAATAGTATATTTAGCAGTTTTTCTAACTGTAAAATTAAATGCACAGTTATAATAGTTTCTTTTGCGAAAACAATAATGCAGCTAGATAAATCTAAGAAGCAAGCAAAGCGCTTTGCGTATGTAAAAAATAGTTCGAACAGTAATAGCTCGAAAAACTAGCAGCTAGCACTT
>QYAI01000038.1:0-187846 GCA_003988855.1 Arachnopeziza araneosa | reverse complement strand
CTGAGAAGTCTCCATCACCTGCACSTCTAGCTTCTCAGCCTCCTCCCACCGGCCCTGGTTCCAAAACGTCGACGCTAGGTTGGCCATGCTCGTCAGCGTGTCTGGATGGTCCGCCCCAAGCTTGGTCTGAGAAGTCTCCATCACCTGCACGTCTAGCTTCTCAGCCTCCTCCCACCGGCCCTGGTTCCTGTACGTCGACGCCAGGTTACCAATGCTCGTCAGCGTATCTAGGTCCTCTAAACCTAGCTTATCTTTTCTCAACTCCACCGCCTCTAGCAAGAGACCCTCCGAATCATCCCATTGACCTCGATACTGGAAGAATCCAGCCATACAGTGGAGAAGAGCTGCCCTCCCTACTAGCTCATCTCTCGACCCTGTCCCCTCAAACTTCAGCACGCTATATACATGTGGCAGATAGGCGCCACATATCGCCCAGTTCTCGTAAGTTCCAAATGGGAATGCATATGACACTGCCAAAAGCGCCTGGCCCGCAAATCGGCTCGTCTTCTCCTGTCTGGCAAGCCACTTTCGCGTGACCAGCTGCACTAGCCGATGCACATCCACACTCTGGTCTTTAGCTTGCGTGATGAAAGAGAATGCTTTTAACAACCCAAGCGCCTCCTTTATTTGTGTTTCCCCATATCGTTCGTGATCGTGTTGTCCGCTGTACCAAGTCAAGAACTCCATAGCTATCGCTTGCCGATCTAAGAAGCTAATAAGGGAAAGTAGTTCACTAGCTAGAGTATTCTGCTTCTGAATCTGCTTGAAAGAAAGAATCCACGTTTTCGTAATCGCCCGAGGCGTCCTTGAGTCTCTGCCAACCGTCTCAAACTCCTTACTAAGCAGACTAATAAAGTCCTGCTTACTTCTATCCAGGATTTCCAAATATTGGCTTACTGTCATACTGTTAACTCCGATATATGCAGCAGCTTGGGCTAGAGCTAACGGCAGGTGCTCTAGTCGAGAGGCAAGCGTTAATAGGTAGTCAGACTCGACGGATTGGTCTTCGAGCTTGGTACGGAGGAGCTTTTCGGCCTCGCCGTCGTCCATCGCATTAACCTCTATCGGCGGCCTTCCCTTAGTCAGCATCAAGCCAACCTGCTTGTTCCGAGTGGTGACTAGAATCGATCCATGCGAGCAGTCTGGGATATACTGCCCTAAAAGGCTATCTTCGTCAGTGCTGCTATCAATATCTGATTCGTCTGGCGGGAAAAAGATCTGCGAATCGTCTGCATTGTCAATAATTATAAGCCATCGCCCTCGGTCCTTCTTCTCAAGCCATTGTTTGACGAGGGGCAATACATCCGTTTTGGGATCGTCGTAGCCTGGAATACAGTATTCTTGCGCAATTGACGTGTACGATTGACGAAACCTCTCGGTATTGCTAGCGTGGACCCAAAACACCGATACATCTTCGCAAGCTTCCCGTAATGAATAAGCATACTCCAGGGCGATCTGCGTTTTCCTATCACGGGTTAGACATATAGCTATAGGCAGCTAAGCTAACCTACCCAATGCCGCCGAGGCCAAAGAGCGACACTCTTCGCGAAGTTGACTCGAGGAGCTGGCTTCTTAGCTGATTTAGTATAGCTTCCCGGCCAATAAAGGTATCGTTTCGTGCATATGGAATAAAACCTATGACTGCATAAGAACAATGCGCAGAGACACGATGGAATCTACCCACACCAGGATTTAGCGGGCCTCTCCGAGCCACCATCTAGGACTTAAGTCAGCCAGCTCCCACGTAAGCCATCGGTTCACGACATTCAACGTACCTTGAGATATTTTTATTTCTCGTTTGAGCCGGCGGGTCGCATGCTCCCGCCCTTCGCCGTATATTAGGGGCATGAAAATGCCGAAGATGCCGAGAAGACAATATGCCCAGTCTTCCTCGTGTGTAGTATGCCGTGTGTGTGCCCATTTAAACCGCTCCTCAACACTGAATTGAGAAAGGTTATTGTCATGAAGTGCCAGAATCGCAATCCCAGTAATATCGTGGATCTGTTGCTCGAGAGACCTCTTATCACCAAGCCGCTGTTCGTCCTGCGAAAAGAACTCGACCGAGACCGGTGCTAGAAGCTCTTGCAGCGTCCAGCCTCGAGCGAACCATCTATGGGCTTGAAAGGCTGACTTCCATGCTGATTCAGACCGCTGGCCCTCCTTCTCAGTAGCTGCGAAAATACCCGAAAGGTACACATAGCATCGAGTCGCGTTACGATACCAACGAAACATAGAGTTGATAGATCTTTGCACTTCGCTCGGGTCCGACTTGTCGATACAGCAAGTATCCACCCAGCAGTATTCCAGTCCATCCCGCTTTGCTTGTTCTGCGCAGAATTTGATCTTTTGGTAGCCAGGCTTGTTCTCCCCCGTGCCGTCAATCAGGTCTCTGAAAGTGACCTCTTTGCCGTCGGGTCCCCATGTGTGCGAGAGTATGGCATACTGAGGAAGATTCATCACCACCAGATCATCCGTCAGGCTAATCTCGTCGTCCTTGTATGCTAGGAGTCGCATCGTGAGCGGAAGCTCGTCATCGGACGTCGGGCAGGAATCGGAAGCGACGGTCGCTATCGAGCTTGATGTCTATGTCGGAAGGGAAGAGTCATTGTGGCGGTCGGAAGCTGTGACTTGGGACGTAAGGCTGCAGCATAGCCCAAAGACAGCACCATGCTGAGTTGGCGCTGGAAGGGCGGTGGCTGTGATTGGCAGGTGGCTGTACCTCACGTGAGAGCTGCGTCAACCTAGTTGCAGCCTCACTTGCAGCCCTAGCGCCTGAGGCAAAAAAGCGCCTGTGATGGACAAGTGCTGGGTCGTTTCGCTCTAGCCAAATTCGTCATGAGCTTCAATTCCAAGTATCAATCCGCCTGGCGGCAATACATAGATCTGGACACCACATCAGCCACAGGGCTCATGACGATTGCTGGCGACGTAGGAAGATTCTAAAGCTTAGGTATGACGTTTTTATAAGTTTTAGGGAGGAGAAGAGCCCGATGGTGGAGGCATATCAAAAAGACTTTGTTTTGGTATGAATGAAGACGTTCCTCCTAATTAGGCCTAAGAGCAGCATTATGATGTAATCCCTCGTAAAATGGGTTTAGATTGTTCACAAATGGCTAGGGAACATAATTGACATAAAATTTCGGCGGAGGATATTATTTGTAGAGGATTTACTATGTTTGAAATCAAAGTACCTGTCAGATTTTTCGGCACGCAGGGTTTTTCGGCACGAAGGGACGGACGTTAGTAGAGGGAAGTGAAGAATTTAATTCGCGCCTCTTGTTTCTCTCAAAGGCTGAAATAATGTTAGGAATCTAATCACACTCTTGGAAACCGAGATCATTTTTACTTATTACACAGTCTGTGTTGTGGGGCAAAAAGAAGCAATGAACGACAGGAAAACATAAATTGATAGTTACTAAAATCACAAACAATTTTCTGCGAAGTGTAGAAGAACGAAAAGTTGATATCGCTTCCACTCAGCTACCGCAAATACAAATTCGCACTCGCTCAATAAGAAAATCATATGCTAGGAAAAACTTAATCATCGAGCGTCCTTCTTCTCGCCCATCTCCTTAAGCTAATCACCACCTGAACCAAAAATTGGATCCTACGTTTTGGAGGCGGAGTAGGAGGGTGACTTCTTGGACGCGGAACTTGCGTAGACTCGACGAGTGGGCCATTAGGAGGTAACTGTGGAGTCAACTGCTCCATTTGAAGAAATTCAAATGGGTGCGGTGGACTCCTAGTGATGGTGAGGCAGGTCTTCTACCGGAGTTACGGGCAGCTTCCCTCTCAAACTCCTGGATGAAATGGATCGGTGCCTCGGGCCTTCGCGGAAGAGGATACTTGAGTGGTAACTCGGTATCTCGTTGATTGGCAGACGTCATTAGTTGCAGGTCTGGTTGCACCGATGAAGTTGATGGGCGAGCATGAAGGTCGGGTCTCCCGTCTTTTCGTCGCACAAATCTTGTATGCTTGATATTAGATATGTGTAGAGGAAGGACCGGAGATAGATCAGGCGAAAGAAGAAAATCGTCTAGTTCTGGCTCAGAAATTTCGTCTATGATACCCACTTGTGATATCACACGCTGCTTGGTAGGATTATACTCTGGACTCGGCACTTGCCGGGAGTTGACTGATCTCTTGATTGGCTTGGGACTAGTATCCGTTCGCAATGGGCTTGAATAGTCAATGGGCTTGGATCGGTTAGCGCTGGTAACTTTTTCATTGCCCTTTTCATACCCAGAACCCATTCTCCTCAAAACTTCATCCCAATCAGTAGCGAGCTCCTTTGAAAGACCCTTGCTGAGTAGTTCAGATCTATCTAGGTGTTCATATTCGCAACTGAGCTCATGAGGATGAAGGGAGATAAAAGTGACGCGGTTCTTGTCTTTAGCTTTCTCCGCAAGATCCTCCAAAAAGAGGCGATCCACACCGAGATATATCTTTTTAGAATCAGTAATGATGGTATATGCGTGGTGCAAGTCATTTTCGAGTTGAGATGCTGTGCTCGTTTCACGCCATCCGCACCACGACTCCGAGCGATGGTAAACCACCTCCTCCCCTGTAAGATTCTCCATGACTAGGAAACTAATGGCAGCCTTTCTCGTAGTCTCTAGATATTAAGAACTCGAGTCGATATTTTGAGTTTGCTGGACTGCTTGAAGATTGGGAGTGTAGTCAGTGAATTCGCCGATGAGTGAATAATTTTAAATTTCCAGAGAGATTGAATCTGATATGCTAAATTAGTTCGTTTGTTCCAGCTGTTTCGTTTGAACAGTTATGAACAGTTATGAAAAGTATTTTTAGTTTATCTTTGAAGCCCAGACTCTATTGTTTTTATTCAACAGATAACAATACTCCTTACAGCTCCAGAACAGTAAATGATATGTCTTTGATGTGCGGTCTCATTCTTTCCAGTACAAAATCCTGAGTGGATATTTTGAAACCCTTAATTCCTTACAGCTTTCTGCACGAGTCTAGAACATTGCACTTTTACCAATCTATAATTTCTCCAGCGTATGAGACCAGTCTACCGCCGTGCTTATCCCTAACCAATTCAGAAACGACCTTAACAATACCATCACATGACTTGTCAACACTAATCATAGACTTCTCAAGGTTCAACCTCTTGATAAACTCCAAGCCGCTCTCGTGACTCAACCAGTGGATACCAGTAGAGCCGAGGTCTGTATCGACTAAGCCGGGATGGATGGCAACGGTGATGAGCCAATCGTCCTCGCTATGGATTCTGACGGTCAGCCAGTTCACCACCGCTTTGGTTGGCCCGTACGCGCTGTTTGGAACAGGCGGTTGATCCCTGTTATTCTATCAGTGAGATCAAAGGTCCGATAATTCTCTTCTCCTTCTCCCCCATGCATCACCGGATCGAGAGTACTCACTTCATACAACCGGCCCTTGACCCGATAGGTATGAACTTGGGCCCTTTATTGGATTTTTTCAAGAGCGAACATGTCGCCTGGTACAGCGTGATGACACCGTAAGCATTGGCCTCCATGTGAGCTTGCAGGTCCGCAATCCTGAGAACAGCAACCGTAGGCCAGACGTTTGACATGCCCGCATTGGCTATGACCAAATCAAGACGATCGATCCCATAAGAGTTCTGCAGCTGCTCAACAGCCTCAGAGGCGTCAGTTTCGGACGAGGCATCAACCTTGACTATGATTAGACGACTGCCTTCGCCCTTTGGCAAGTCGTTCAGGGACTGAGAAGTCGGGTGCGATGGGTCCCGGTTGGCTGCAATAACGACATGATTCGGCTGGATGAGATAGCGCTGAAGAAGTCCCTTTCCTATGCCACGATTTGCGCCTGAGATGAGGACGGTAAAGACCATGATTAGGGATTTAGAAAGGGAATATGTCTATTCAGACTTTTGTACCTCTGGCGAGAGATGTAGATATAAGAGGAAGAGACTGGTCTCCAGTTTATATACACATCGCTTCATGTATGCATTGCTTCATGTTCAAGGTGAGCTGGCGTGATTTTCATCAAGGACCGAATCCCGAAAGAAGGCGCCATAGCCGCTCTGTATCTTACCAAGCATATATGAGAAACTCCGTGGCTAGACTACCGTGCGTCAGAGAAAGGGCCAGGCTGGAGCTCCGAAGTGACCTCGTTTTACACGTGTTCTAAGCCAATGAGGGCGTACCAAATACGGGTGGGTCGGAAAGTCAATGAGTACAGCAAATAAGAAATCTTTGAATACGCCCCACCTAGACGTGCTTCAAGAGGGCCGTATCCATGAAGTATCAACCCTCACAAATCCGCGTATGCAATTTCATCATTTAATGCTTTATCCATCATTTAATGCTTTATCCACCATGTGGATACATGATTCACACCACTAATCTCTGCGGAGATCTTAGCACCAGTCAAACGTTGGGAATATGAATATTCTATGGCACTCGATGAAAAGCACTCAATTCTATGTGGTCTGCTATGATTGGACACATTACTCAGTCAATACCGGTGGCTTGTTCAGAATCTCATTCGGCCACTCCAACCACCGTGACCAGTGCTCTCCTAGGTAGCTCGTAACCGATTGAATAAGACGTCTCCCGCCGCTGCCGACAGCCCAAAACCCTCGGGCATGATGAAGCAATACGGCATAATACGCGAGTATGATAAGAGCTTCCGGCCGTCGTTGGCTTATGAGATCGACAAAGTCCATAGGAACCCGAACTAGCCATTCTTGGACTGCTGCCATTCGATTCGTAGGTAACCCGCTGGTGCAGTCGAACATCATCTGCAGTGCTTCGATAGAAGATGAGTAGGCCTGGCGGGAGTGTGAGCTGACATCGCTCCGGCCGAGCAGCTCCCAAAGCGGAGAACATTCAGATTCTGGCTCTCTTCGTTTCGGTATTCCATCGCTCACCCACTCTGCTAAATGGCACCCGCCCAGCATCGGCTTGACTTTATGCCACATCGGGGCGACAACCTTGCGTATGCCGTGATGTAGCTTCATGCAATGCACGAATCTATCTAGAATGATGGTCAAGTCCTCTTCCTGAGAAAATATGTCGAAGAGGACCAGTTGCCCAAGCAACATGGTATACAGAAACGCGGCCATGGCATAGTCTTCAGTAATTTCGTCCTGAGCATTGAATTTGGTCAAAGACCGTGTCAATAGCCTCGTCGCTTCGGTCTGGTAAAAGTCCTGGTCCTCTCCCGGCAGCGTGCTTTTGTGGGCCGCCGCGATCGCAATGAGGGCATCCATGAGGTACGCTGCTGTGAACGCTTCTCTCACCGACTTCTTAAAAAGCTCTTGCCCCTTGGGCATAAACTGCTGGGCATCCGAGCTCAATCTGTGTTCAACATGATAGAGAAGCTGGAAGTGAATCATGTTGTAATCCTCATCCAGGAGGTCGCGTCTAAGGCCGGGAGAACGAGCGACTTTGTGGCTGTTGGCATCCGGCGTGACGGGTTCGGATGAACCAATCTTGCTGTTACCATCTAATGGCAAATCGGGCCTCTGTGGTTGTATGTGCACCAGCGAGGAGCTATTCGAGCGGGCGAATGAACATTGGCGTTTGCTGTTGGTGCAATTATGGCAAGAGGGATGCGTTTCGTCGCACTTTGTATGCCGTTGTTTACATTCCCTGCAGCCCAACCGCGACTTGCGATGCGAGCTGCGCATCGCAAGCCAGAGGATCAACAAAAAGGAAAGTCTTGTTGGCAAGGTTTCCGGTAATAAGTTCCTGTGCCCTCTCGCCCAACTTGATCATCGACTTGTGGATTCCGTGTCATACTTCGACAACTACGAGAGGCAGATTACAAAGCAAACCTCGGCGGTTGAGGGGCGCTGTTTTAGCGCTGTTTGTCCTCAAGGGCCCCACCAATCGACCCAGCAGAGCGCTGCATAGCCGCGTGTACGAAGTAGGTGGCTTTCCTGGACGTTGGTCTACGTAGTTCACGACATTGGGTGGTCAGATCGAAGGGTTCAGGTGTTTCTTCGCGGCCTCCTGACGAGGATACAGAGTCCGACGTGTCAATAACCTCAGAATCTGGAGATTTGACAATAACTGAACAGCCGGAGATACTAAACGAAGATGGATTGACACTGGAATCTTCTCTCTGGTGGCTTCCTGCGAAGAGGTCCTCTTCACTTACATAACTCTATTACGTTATAAAAGGAGACTCTTTGCAAATCAAGCGCGAGGGCGACGATGCCAACTCGATTTTTTAGTTGGAGGGGTTTAGGGTGTCCGAAACTGGCTATAGAATATAACTTATAAAAAATTATAGGAGATATTAAGGTATGTGCAGAGACTTAGGATATTTAAAATCAAAGTACCTATTATCTTTTTCGGCACGCAGGGATGGACGTTAAATAACATCAATCTATTCATGTGGTTGTCATTCCTATAAGTATCCACTTATAAAAGATTTTTTTCTTGTGTGAAGGAAGAATTATTTTAATATATTTTAATGTATTTTTTGCCATCTTTTAACATCTCTGTAGTGAGGGTTCGTTAAACTAAAGAGAGCATTAAAAATTTTTAAAAAAATTAGCAAAATGATGTAAAAAAAACTTCCCTTGACATGCAACAGCAAAACTGTAAACCAAACCCCCAAGGGTCTTGGCTAGCTAGGAAAAATCCTCCTAGGAGGTCCATCGGCTATAGTCGATAGAGCCGACTATACAGAACCTAAACTCCTGTGAAATGGAGGTTGGGTTTTTATCCGGAGACTCATAGAGTGCGTTTTGTAGCTGAGGGGGAAACCCCTCAGCTACCGGGTTAGTGGTTTGGATGCTAGGAATCAACTTGTTTAATCCTATAAGTAAGTAAAGCACGAAAGTTGTTAGCGCAGGCGCTATCATAAATTTTAGGTAAGTGTGACGAAGTGTTGACTCACTTGCACGATTTTCTCTTCCAAGATGTACGGTACGCTAGCAAATTAGATCATAAAATAAGTAGGTACAATTACTGCTCACAGATTATAATTGTTGGTAGCCATTTTATTGTTCTCTTACCTTATGATATTTAGATTTAAGAGCTTGGTAAGTATTATTCTGATAACTTATGTTCTATTTCCTAATGTGAAAGTTCATACACTACGATATGATTTAAATGGTAGGTGTATCCTAGCGTGAAAATACTGAGCATACATATAAGTTGTGAAGTAAGATCTAGAGTTTAAGATTATTAATTCGTAGATAAAATATTTGGTGGACAATTCACAAATATACTCTTATTAGGATCTATCTAGACTTAGTTGAATAAGCTCTTTGTTAAGAGCACTAGAGTAAGAAGAATTCTATCTTAGAACAAGGATATGATACATCAGCCTTTTTACAAGAATAGAAAGTCAAGTTTTCGCTACTGATAAAACATATATCTTAAGTTCTCAGTCTAATATTGCGGTATAAGGAGGCCCGAAACATCTGCACTGTCCCTCCTTGTTCTCTGATCGACTTGTTTTTGAACAACAGGAATAGTGATTTCGAAATATGGAATAATGACCTATTTAGATCTATATAATGCTGTCTCTCTCGATCGAAGCCTCCATCGGTTGATATTTAACTACATTATAATAACAGCTACGTTATTATCGATTGATCTTTGCCAACTAACAGGTAGCAAATTGATAAAATAGAGATGATCAACTTCAGAGTACTGTTCTTAGCCAGGGAGACTTTTTGGTAGAACCTACCCACAAATGAGTCCATTGTAATCATGTGACAAATGAGAAAAGACGCCAAATTTTAGAAGAGACAATCTCTCCACATCACTAGACTATTGATTGGAGTCTTGAAGGTCTATTGGCTCATAAGCTTACATGGACTGATATAAAATATCCGGTGCATCCGGATCATGTGACAAAGTAAACCGACTTCCCCACTGGATTACCACACATTGCTTGAGGTGCAAGAAGTTTCTACGAGACCTAAAATAACTCGCTTGATATGCTGAGAAGGCGTGGTTGTTGTCATATGATTATATTCCCTAACGGGCAATGAAAACAATGCTTGCCTCCGCTCCGCGCTGCTGCTTACAAACAAGTACAAATATTGGTTGGGCGCCACCATTTTCAGATCACTATTACCGATGACATGCGTCGAAGGAATGGTCTTGATAAATGCGAACATACCCATTTCCAACTTCCAATAAATCCTGTAATCCTCCGTACACCTTAACACGACGATAGGATTTTGGTGCAAAATCCTCCAATCTAATCGTAACGCGCCATCCCTACATCGCAAGTCTTCATCCGTCAGAATTGAGAAAATAAGCCGAAAACTTATCCAGCACCAGCACTTCTTCATCCCGAAAACATCGACTTAAAACGTTTCATCAATCATCTATCGCCAAGTCTATCGCAAATTACACTCCTCCGAACATGGCTCCTGATGAATTCGGCTCGGCTCGCAAGATAGCCATTGTGGCAGCCCTTGTCTCGACGCAGCTGGTCCAAGTATCAAATACCTCAAACAAAGCCCAAATACCCTAGACTAACTAGAAAATTTAGATGATGCCAGTCGGAACTGGAATTGCTACTTCGTTAGCTATCGGACCACAGTTTGGCGTTTCCGGAGGAGAGACAGCATGGTTAGCAGCAGCATATCCGTATTTGTCACCCTCCCCATTCACGGAGGATAGATACTCACGTGCTATAGAATGACCCAAGGAGCCTTTGTGCTCATCGGTGGGAGATTTGGAGATGTCTTTGGACATAAGAAAGTCCTCTTAAGTGGACTTGTATGGTGGACTATCTGGTCGCTCGTCTCTGGGTTTGCGCCAAGTCTCTTAACTCTAGCGCTGTTTCGTGGTTTGAATGGGGTCGGTGCTGCATTTATGGTGCCAAACGCGGTCGCTCTGATCGGATTGACTTTTCCTCCTGGTAAGCTGAGGAATGTCTCAATGGGATTGTTTGGAGCCATGGCACCTATTGGAGCTGCAGGTGGCAGCATAATTTCTGCTCTACTGGTTCAACTGACGCCATGGAAATGGATATTCTTCTTCTTGTGAGTGGGCTTTGTTACGATAAATTTCTCGTTTCTGATAAATATAGCGCTATTTTAGGCGTTGTGACCTGGGTGTTCATATTTCTAGTTGTGCCTGCCGGGCCATCTTTAGATGAGGAAGGCAAAATTGATATTGTTGGGTCGTACTTTGGCGTTGGCGGCCTGATTTTATTCAACTTCACATGGAAGTAAGTGAATCTAATTCTTTTGTATAATATTGCATTACTAATTTTTACTGCAGTCAAGCACCGAGTGTTGGATGGCAGACTCCTTACGAATACATCCTCTTAATTGTAGCAGTCCTCCACTTCTGCGCCTTCGTTTTCTGGGAAGCAAAAGTTGCTAAGTCACCAATTCTTCCGTTCGATATTTGGACTGCCCCTTCAATGCTTCCGCTCGCGGCAGCTGTTTTCTTTTCTTTTATGAGTTTCGGGATCTTCGTGTGGTGAGCTTATTCCCATCGTCAAATGCGCTGCTGCCTGCACCGGGAGTACTATTTTAGCAGCTCAGTTCTCCAACTCTTGAATCCTCTGAGAGGTTAGCAAAATCATTTATTAACTCGTTGAACAGGTATGTTTTCGTCTGGAACCTCACAATTCGTGGAGAAAGTCTCCTCACAGCTTCGGCTGAAGTTCAGCCATTTACCGTTTGCGGCGCCATTGCAGCGTTCTTGGCGGGTTGGTTGATTCCTCGCCTTTCTGCCCAGTACATTCTCGCCATCGGTTCTGGAGCCATGTGCTTGGCTAATATCCTGATTGCGACAATGCCCGCTCAGCAAATTTATTGGCAGACCATGTTCATCGCGTTTTGTTTCGCTGCATTCTGTCCTGATTTTATTTTCACAGCTGCCCAGATCATCGCCAGCAACTCCGTATCCAAGAAAGAACAGGGCATCGCTGGATCTTTAATCGGGACGCTATTAACGTACGGAGTGTCTACTGGCATTGGATTCGGTGGGACGGTCGAAGTTCACACAAACCGTGGCGGAAAAGATATGCTCCGTGGTTACCGCTGTGCAATGTACCTTGGAATTGGATTCGCCACTGCCGCAATAGCGCTTAGTCTTCTATTCGTCAGAATCAAGAAAGATGAAAGAGAAGGTTGGGATGAGGATACTCTTAGGGCAAATGATGCAAGCGGTGATTCGACTCCACAGGAAGGGGCTGAAGGAAAGGCTGTGTAGGGTATCTCATATTTAGTCACGTTTTGGGCCAACTAATCAAATTTTAAGCGCCACTATTATTTCAGCGTTAGATATAGTTCATGCACCCAATGTTGGAAGCAATTCAGGTGAAAACTGTTTTTATTCCGGACTCCACTGCGGCTAAGAATTTTAACAAAGGAAACCATCATCGGTTTATGTTATTAACAGATTGGTTAACTTAGCCATTATCTCTTTCTATTCTCCGCTTCGACTGCTAGAGAGTTCCTAATAATATCTAGATTCTAGTGGGCATAAATAAAATGATTTCAACATGTACAGCACATTCAAGATCATCCCATCTCTTTTCTCAGGATTCTCTCTCTTGGCTAACAGAAAGGATAGCGGAACTTATATATCAAGCTTCTATGAGTGCCTTTTCCATATGTTGCTTAGATAGCGGACTACTTAGAGCTGTGGAGACAATACTTTCATCCAGTGTACAGCAGCGAGCAACACGTTAGTCTATTTTGCAACTACCTTAATTTCTCTCTTTGCTTTTCAAATATAACGCTATGTAATACAAAAGTATATAAAGAAGTAGTATTCTACTAAAGCTTTAATTAAATAGTAGTTATATATAGTCTAAAGCAATATTTGTTACTTCACTACGCTTAAAAATTACCTGTACAGCTCGTGACTTGTATTATATATTTCTACTTTTATAGAGCGGTTCGAAAGTATTTAACTTAGAGTTTAATATTTTAATATTTTGGCTTAGTAAGTATTGCAGTAACTTTAAACACGTAACATTATATTGTTGCACGATAATTATTAAAAGAAGAAGATGTGGGAGGGGTAAGATTACCTAAACTGTCTGGAAGAAAAGGCATGGAATACTTTTGTCTCGTGCCACGCTAAGTTCAACCTGCAGATGCCAAGCAAGAAAGGTCTATTGAAAAGATAACATGCTGCCGATCCCTCAAGCACCTGAATCAGATTCGCTCATGGATCTCGTATTCGCCATGCTCCCGGATGTGACGGAGAAGGTGGCTGCTTTGAATTTGATGCATCTTGATATTTCCAGCGACGTCGATACTTATATGAAGAACCTGGTACTACAATCGTATCAAGGAATTTGGAGTGGATTGTCTGAGAAATTTGCGGATGCGAATGAGGCAACCACAAATCTTGTCTACAAGCCGTTGTTAGCTGTTAAAGCTCAAGTTTCGAGACCTCGAATGTACATCTGGGCTAGTTTGAATGGATTCTTGACAATATCAGGGCTGTTACATGTCTTGCTTCAATTTCAATGCAATGGGAAGACTGTGGTCGATACCGTTCTCTCTGGTGATTATTTATGTCCTAAATTTAAGTTTTACATGCTGACATCGAGGAGCCATCATGCTAGACATTTCTCCTGTTATCTCAAGGAACAGAGACGGTTATGTAATACTATAGTGTTGGATGGAAAGGACGATAGAAAGGGGCTCCTTAGATTGAGGCAGTCGCCAAAAGGAATGAGCTGGTATCATGAGGTTTTGGAATTAGATGACCAAGGTTCAGATCATGACGAGATTGAACTACTTCGAAGAAATTAAGACCTGTTGTTTTGGAGACAGAATTGCAACTCCATTTGAACTCCTTCATTGCTGCAGTTTTCTCGAAGTTCGCTTACCCAGAGCAGCTTTATCTATTTTCGCAGACAGCTCCTAATGGAACTTGTGCATAGATTGAAATAAAACGGGGCGCTCATCATTTAAAAGAGAAACCCACTTGATGAACTTGAGCCTCGCGGCGAGGCAGGATTCCAAAGGCGTAACCGCATCTCATTGACCAGCTTAGCGACAAGGCTTTCTCCAGCCTTACCTCAACTTACTGTAAACCTCAATATCTTATCTTAGAAACTTGTGAAAATCAGTTACTCTAAACTAGCATGTTGAAATAACTGTAACATGTTTTTCGGCTGGTCAACAGGAGATATTGTCTCTGCGGCTATTCTTTTGAAAAAGGTTGCCAAAGCACTGAAGGATTCTGGCGGATCAGCCAGCGAGTTCCAAGACACTATTACCTTCCTTAATGGCCTTGATAAGATTCTATCCGGACTCAAACTTCTTCTGGATAGAAACTCTGAATTGGAATGGCGAGATGAATTAACTGAACAGTCTTCAAGGTTACGGAATGCAGTTGAGGAATTCAGAACAAAGACATCTAAATATGAACCTTCTCTAGGTGCTGATTCCGAAAGAAAGAAGACACGACGCATTCCAGGAGAGATTCAATTTGGACTTTCGAAGATTGTGGAGGAATTGAAAGAAGCGACGTGGAGGCGCTGGGGGTGTTACAGAATATGGTTTTGATACAGACGTTGTAAGTCTAATCCTATCGCAAACCTAGAGTCATATAATTGATATTTTGGGCAGAAATTCAGTGCTCAGCCTTGGTATGAGTTCTTCTGTCTCAGAACAGACGTTGCAAGAGCGGATAGAATGCATCTTAGTTTAAATGCCACATTTTCAAGAGAAGTTGAATGATCTCGACGATGAGATCAAGACTGGAACGAAGATCTCAAACATCTACAACGAGCATTGGAATCACAGATGCAACTTGATCTCGAGAACCTAAAAGCATTGACCGCAAATATTCAAGAGGTTCAGGGTAATGTTGCAATGCGATATCATAAATATGCTCTGTCTCGGAATGAAGCCTAGACTAACTTTCAACGTTCCATCCAAGCCCTACAAGAGTGTACAAATAAAATACTTCAAGCTATATTGAAGAAAGAAAAAGAGACGAAAGATGCAGAACTGACAATTTCAAAATTGGCTTCTCTCCAGATGATTACCAGTGCCGTTCAAATCATTGGGAGCGGAATAGCGAGCGGGATTGGAGCCATAATGGCACTCGCCTCTCAGAGTTCATCGGTAGACCTCAATCTCACTGGTTATGTCCCTCGCGGTCGGCCTCCATCAAGACCTATTTCTGGAGACTCATACGAGTCTGCTTGGGAGTCTGCCTACCAGGCTGCTGAAGTAGCATTCACCAATCATGATCAGGGCAATCGGCGTGCTACCTTACCACCTCAGTTCAGCCAGACTGCGACTAATCAGGATTCGATGAATCAGCTGGATTCAAAGGTTCTTTCTACGGATACAAATTTCTCCAGGGATACTTTAGACACAGGTTCACACAGAAAGAGTACGAATCAAATTATACAAAAGAATATTATCGACTCTTTCTCTAGTCACAATTTTGGGATTGAGAGTAAGATGGATTCTCGGATCTCAATAGGAAATATCAAAAGCAAAGCTTCGGGTATATTTCAATCATTCAACCATAAATGAATTGCTAACATAATCACATAGATGCGACTTTCAGTAGAGAAGACAATATCAACTTCTTCCACCCAGGGCAGTTTTTTCAGACTGAAGACTGTGATATGGCATCGAACAACCCCAAAGATTTGCTTATCGCCTCAGGCATTCCACGTGGCTTCCTGGTGTCGGTGCAGGTGATGATTACGACGGAGACCATTCTCTGTGCCTGTAAGGCGAGGTCAGCTCCTAAATTGGGTTACATTATGCTGACTTTTCTGAATAGTGCTATTCGAAAGTTCAAAAAAGAGAGTTTGCCCAGCCCATCTGATCTTTACAAGCCTGTCCACTTCATGGTTCTCTCGGAACTCAAAAGCGATATTGATATAGAGGATATAAGAGATATAGAAGATACAGATACTCCTGTGACAATCCTCGTAGATGGGGCACCGTCTTTTCACTTGGATTGCTTAATGATTGCGCTTGATTTACGTGTTGTAATACAATGGAAATCTAGGGTCGTCAATATGGGTGAGGCACATGGTGATTCTATTCCTTTCATAATAGGATTGCACCAGAGTCTGATCAAAGAAACTGCGTCTGCTGAACTTCACAAGCTTCGGGCTTGACGAGGTTTGCAAGTATCATGGAGCGTGCTGTACAACCGTAGATTTCTCGAAAGATACGTGGATCAGATGTCACGAAGAGTGCTGGCTGGAAAAGAAAAGCAAAAGAGAATTGAATCCACCAAGCAGAGAAGGGATAGATCGCTTCCATCTTCATCCTCAGAAAGAGAGCGACACTAGCCATAACTCATGGCGTTGAATATTTTGTATTGATTTATGACTTTTTTGCTTAGAATGGGGAGGGGTTACGATGACTAGCACGAGCAAATTCACGACTGAGAAGCAATTGAATCTCGCCGAGATAAGTGCAATCAAATATGTTTTAATCAAAAACTATAGCTCACTTCCGTTTTCGTGCTTTAAACTCTTCGCTTATCCCCTTTGGCTTGATGACAGTTGATTCTGAAGGGATATCTTCTTTTCTATCCACCGAAGGACCAACCATCCAAGTATTCACTACCTCTTTCACTTCCTTCAGACTCTTCTCCTTCCCTTTAGCTTCCCCTACTCTTCGGATATATCCAGCATAGACCACCACCTCAGCAACACCCACAAGCAAGCTTCCACTCATACTGAGTGCTAGCCTCATCGGTGTGCTCCACCATCTGGCAGCAACCCAAATCGCAGCGGCACAAGCAACTATGCTGACCAAAACATTCAGTACGACTGACATTTGCCTATCAATATCCGCGTATGTGACTTCATCTTCTGGCTCAGGCTCCGGTATATTTGCCATGAATGCATGGGCAGCAGAGGCGGCTGGGAAGCGTTGAGAGAAGGTTTCCATTGGTGGAGGTGGATTGGTCATGCGTTCGTAAGAGCGAGCCTCTTCCTCGCGGCGTAGACGGGCCATAAGTGCTTTGTATTCCGAGGACTGTTGAGCACGAGTTAGCATTTGTTTCAATAGCCATCCCTGGGTAAATCAAACGTACAGGTTCAGGTTTCGGCGGAGGTGGAGGGACATATACCCTCGCGCCTCTCAGTAGAAATTCGAGACGGCTTGGTTCCAATCCACCATTCTTCATTGCTTTCGCCAAGTCTATGATTTGTCCATGAGAGATAGGATTGCCAATTTTCGGATCGAGAAGTGATGGCTCTGCAATGGTACTGGAAGCCAAAATCTTGGCAGCTTCATCTCTGATGTTAGCTGAAGGTCGTTTTTGGACTTCGGCTACATCATTTGCACGTTTCTCAGCTCCTTCTTTCAGTTCTTCCTGCGCGCCCTCGTCTTTCTGAAGGGCACGAGACTCTGAGCTTCTCTCGTCTGACTTCTCCAGGTTCCGAACGACTTCCAAGGCCACCACCACCGCACTTGTCATGGTAAGTAGTACCATATTGCGTACCCCTACTTCATTGTTCAGAGATTGAGGTTGTTGGAATGTTGAAATGTTGAAATGGCAGCCTTGCATGTGGTCGCTAGAAGTTGCCTTCGGTCATTTTTTGCACCGACAATGTTCTTGCGCAGCCGAGAAAATCATCGGAATTCCACGGCTTCAGCTATTCTTCTTCTACTCGGCCTGCTCCTCAATTCACAATATATCCTCCCTCTGGAGCTCGACAAGGCCATTGGGGACACGAATGATCTTCCCATCATACTAAGGAAGGGCTAATAATCTTGAGAAGGAGCATTTGGGGCTATGAAAATCCAGACGACAAGAGCTTCACTGCTCTTCAACAGCTCTACAACAAGCACATCTCCTCTCTATACAGCCTGCTATAGGTATCAATTGGGCTCAAGGAGCACAGTTTTAACTTTTCGAAGCTTACCATATCACCATCCTACAAGGAGAAGGCTCTCCTCTTTAGCTCAAGCCGTTTCCATTGCATCGAATGTCTTTTCCAATGCGACAACACGCCCAGCAAGTCATGGAGACGTTACTGTGGACCCGTTGCGAATGGTGGCGAAGGAAATGAAGTTTCTGACAGGGAATATAAGGCAGCTTTTAGGCTCTGGACATCCCTCACTAGATACGGTTGCGAAATACTATACCCAGGCGGAAGGGAAACATGTTCGACCACTCATTGTGCTCCTAATGTCTCGAGCTACAGCTCTTACACCTAAATCACCACGGTTCAGCGGCTACCAAAGTGCCGCGGATATCGATAATCCTATCTCACCAATGTCAGTATTGTCAGATATCAATCCTTCCTCTCCGTCAACAAATCCGATTACCCATACTCAAACCACCCTTCCAGCGGACGACAGCGATATTTTACCCTCTCAACGAAGATTAGCAGAGATAACAGAACTCATCCATACTGCATCGCTATTACACGACGATGTGATTGACCATTCTGTGTCAAGACGTGGTAGCCCTTCAGCAAACCTCGAATTTGGAAACAAGATGGCTGTGTTGGCAGGCGATTTCCTACTAAGCCGCGCATCTGTGGCTCTCGCTAGATTGCGGGATGCAGAAGTGACAGAACTTTTAGCAACAGTGATTGCGAATCTGGTAGAAGGAGAATTCATGCAGCTGAAAAATACTGCACGAGATGAGAAGAATCCTGTTTGGACGGAAGACGCAATCTCTTATTACCTCCAGAAGACCTATCTGAAATCTGCGAGCTTGATCTCGAAGTCTTGCCGTGCTGCAGCCCTGTTGGGAGGATCGGACATAAAGACTGTGGATGCGGCTTATCTGTATGGGAAGAATTTGGGCCTAGCATTTCAGCTGGTAGACGATATGCTGGATTATACTATTAGTGAGAAAGAACTAGGAAAACCTGCCGGGGCAGATTTAGAATTAGGGCTGGCAACAGCACCGCTGCTATTTGCTTGGAAGAATAATGCGGAGCTAGGGTCGTTGGTTGGAAGAAAATTTAGTAAGGAGGGTGATGTTACAAGAGTAAGCTCTCCTCCCTTCGAAAGTCATCATTTACTCATACAATCCAGGCACGAGAGCTCGTTCACCAAAGCGATGGGCTGCAACAAACTCGAGCTTTGGCAGAAGAATACGCGAATCAAGCAATAGCATCTATCAAAGCCTTCCCTGATAGCGAAGCTAAGGATGGATTGGAAGAGATGGCCATCAAGACGTTGAAGCGAAGAAAGTAAAATCTCGGCTTTGGAAAGAAGTGTGTACAACCTCCTCTTATTACGTTGGTGTCTGCATAGCGGCATGCATTGGGACCTCTCATAGAAATAAATGTATGATACACATCTTCAAATGGGTTAGAGAAGGCGAAAATAGATATTTGATAGTTGTTGTAGTAATCTACTCTTGATCAATGACATATGGTTACAGCTTTTCAACACTTGCAGCACCTAGTAACAACACAGTTGATGTATTTTGGAGTCGTAACAAAGTGGAAGGCAGTTAGGAGAAACCCGCCTACTTTAAAGGAAGGGTTGGGATTGGGTCATGTGACTAGGCGAGACGCGCTAAAATCGCTCGACGCGTCTCCACGCCAAACAACAGCTAACGATAAGCTGTTCATTCTGAACTTCCTTCATGTTTGAATATGTCTAATCCAACTTGGATTGTAGTAACTTTATTGTCCAAATTGAGGCATGTCACTTGTCCTTTAGATGGGACAAAAATAGATAATACACGCGGCTGAAATCGAGTTAAATCGTTTGCTGGCAATGAGACTTTCGAACGATAATAGCACTTTTCACATTCATCCTCTCGCGGGTACAATCGACCAGCGCCATTCCCCTAGTACATTTCGCAATGGAAGACGTTTCTAGAAACCTGAGGTATCTGATCGCTGTCACCTTCCACTGTGCTTCATTAACCCAGGCCTACAGAGCATCCTCTTCAAAGATCAAAACCTATTCTAGAAAAGGCTCTCAAAAGATAGAAGAGCCTTCTTCGAAAAGGAAGCGAATTGATCAAACTCCTTCTACAGATCTTCAACTACCACCAATCAAGAAAACTAAACGATTTTCCATTGTGGATTACTTTAAGCCTTCCACAGTCACTTCAAGTACTGTCCACCTCAAGTCTGTACAACCTTCATTAGAATTGCTTAATCGACATTCAACTCGGCCTTTTTTGCCAGTCTCAGACAATTATTTTTCCGACATTCAACGTGCGAAACGAAGGCTAACTACCAGACCCAACCTCCCGACAATCACGAAGATAGACGACACCTCGACCAGAACTATGACAGCCGCTCAGATGACGCCCGCTCCGATGGCTGTCGTTACGCGCAAGGCTTCTACGGGACCCTTGATCCAAACTCAACTCGCACCGACGAGAACGGTTTGCAGCATGTGTAAAATGATGTTCGACAATGCAATACCGTCTGATGTCCGCACTCATGAAAAATTCCACAATCAGAAGATGAACGGAGTCTTTTCATCGGAATCTCGAAATAAAGGAATCGAGATCTGGAATGATATTTCTGAACTTAAAATCGATTCATCTGTCCGCACAATGGATAGAAATTGCAACACGGCTTGGCGCTCCCACTTCGAGGAGGCCCTCCGACACACCTGGAACAGCGGCCTTCCTGCCTGCCCGATCAAGCCAGAAGATCTCTGGGCAGCAATCCCCGATCCCCATGACCCTACCAACCCAGTTCTTGTGCCCAAGTACAAGTTCTATGTGAAGATGGTTGACAACAAACTCGTTGCACTCATCTTGGCCAAACAAGCTAAGGAATCTGGCTGGTATTTCAATGACATGGTTTCCTGTTACCCTCATCCCGACGGTTGGATTTGGAAGGCATTCGTCATTCCAGAAGAGGAGTACGTTCAGCAGTTCATATGCCATGATAATAAATTTCCTGCCTACATGTCGATCGATCATATCTGGGTTGCGGAGTCTCATCGACTCACCGGATGTGCTACTCAACTTCTTGATTTTGCCTGCGAGCACTTTATCCCAGGACGGAAGCTCACTCATGAAGATATCTGTTTCTCTATCCCCACCGTTGAGGGAGAGAAGTTTGCCCGAGCATACTGTCATGGCAAGAGAAGCCTCGGAAATTTAGATCATCAACACACATGCGTTAGAGTCAACCTCGATGAGCCAGGCCCGATCGTCAAAGATGGGTTTTTGCAGGGAGACTACGAGGACAGTCTTGCTGAGAGGCTCACACCACATATTCCGGACTACGAAGAGGATGAGGATGAGGATGAGGATGACGTGGTTGAGGGGAAGGACGAAGGAGAGAAAGGAAAGGACAAAGTTGAGGGAGGAAATGATGGTGAGGATTGAGTGAGATTCAGTTTCCCAGATGGTGCTTCTCGTGCAAGCTTCGTCTAAGAAGGTTTAGGATTATCTGCACCAGTTCACTAGATGGTATGGGACAATACACAAGGATAGCGATGATTTTAGGATTGATACCCCAGATAGTTTTTCAAATCAAATAAGAGAGCTAGCGAAATATTCCAAAATGAAATGTGCTGCTCGAGGGGAAGAATGATGTTGGCGAGATACTGTACGTATGTCACTGGCGCTGGCACGGAGCTCAGAGCTTCAATCAAGCACAGACCAGCGATAAGACAACCTCACCGAACATTCCGAGTTCCAACCAAGCTTGCCACAACGACCATGAGAGCCTCAATACGTCTAATATGACGGGAATCGCCTGCCCGTGATACTGCATGTCTCACTCTTCTCACCATGTCCGCCGACTTCTCCTCCTCCAACCCCTTCCGCAGGAAAGGGCCCGCAGATCAAGCTCAACCCACCTCGAACCCCTCCTACCAGCCACAGCCAGCACCTATCCACCTTGAGACGCAATCGCTCAACCCCCCGAAGAAGATCACGAAAAAAGTTCGAGTCCAGTCCCCTCCTCCCCTCTCGCCAGACGCAGATTCAGCCTCAACGATTGGAGAGGAGAAATATCCTCTATCCACAAGGCTGCCTTCACCTATACCGCGAGATAATGACCCATTCGATGCGACGGTATCAGATACTTCTGAGGATGAGCTGGCTTTCAAGCCTAAGGGGGTGCCAGCAAATCCATTTGCAAAGACGCTGGAGACGATGGAGCGTACCGAACGAGCTGAGACGTCAGCAGAACCTACACCAAATACCTCGGGTCCTGGGAAAGCATCATTAGATGTAGAGGCTTTCAAAAGGCTACTGATGACTGGGAATTCAGGATTAGAACCAGCAGCAGCGCCGGTAGCGGTACACGCGCCAGTGGTACATCATGCGTTGACATCCGGCGACAGCAGTACAGACACATCTTCATTATCAAGGCAATCCATATTCGAGGCTGTACAAGAGCCGCATCCTGAATCACCACGGACATCACACGAAATAGAAGAGCCGGACGAATATCGGAGAGGCTTGGCACCGGCTGGAAGGAAGAAGCCTCCTCCACCAAGCTCAAGACATGGGAAGCTTATCAAGCTTGAGTTGCGAGATGACCCACCACTACAAACACCTCCTCCTGGCTCGGGCATGTCGCTACAATTCTCTCCATCCCTGACGGATCTGAACAAGCCTCTCCCTCCAGCTCCAGGAAGAGCTAGCTACGAGTCCGATCGCGAATCGATATTCGACAAAGAAGCTGCTGGAAAAACTCCTGAGCCACCTTCGCCGTCCTCTTCCCTCCGTGTAAAACAGCCACCAGCACCACCGCTCACGCGGCGACACAGTCAAAAGGTATCGAATTCCAAGATTATTCGCATTGATTCCGGACGACTCTCCCCGAAAGTAGAAGAGGATACTAGCGAGACGGAAAGCTTAAGACCAAGGTCAAACAGTGGAAGATCACGCTCAGAAAACATGAAGGTGCCTCCACCTCCACCTTCTCGACGCCCAGGCACAGCGCGAGCAGGCTCAGCATCACAGACACTCACCTCACAGCCCAGCCCTTCTTCTTTGGGTATCAATTCAGCTTCCTCTGTTTCTCTCCCACCTCCGCCACCTCAACGCACTGCTTCTCGCTCAATATCAGGTAGTAGACCGCCAAGCGTACGGAGCATGGATCTCTCTTCAACTCCAGCGAAAAGATCGTCAATGCCACCACCCCCTCCACCCCCGCACCGTCATGGAAGGAACAATAGCTATGAGACACAGTCCCCGCCGAATACCTCACGACAACCCAGCGGAGATTATCCACGTAAAAGTCTAGAGAGTATTCGCCCAGAGAGTATCAATATACCTGAAGCGGAAGAGAGTGAAATTGGAGAAGAGAATAGACCCGATATCCTCGCAGATTTGAGTAAACTGCAGAGGGAAATTGATGAGCTGAGGATACAAGGAGAGAGGAGAGTGTCATGATAGAGAGGATATATGGCAAAGAGATGATCCTCGGGTTTGGAGTCTTACACACTTTGGTAACTATGGTCGGGAAGAGACAGCAAGGCAATACTCTCCACATATACACCGTGCAGATTTCAACGCTCAACGCTCAACTCCATCAGAACTCAGTGCTTAACTACAAAGCTGCTTTGTTGTAATGTAGTGTTATTTACGGCGGCAGAATGAAGGCAGGGCTTCACTCATCTTCGCTTAACAGTCCAGGTATTGTACTTCAGGAGAAGATAGACTTGTCTGTAAGATATAAACCATAGCAGTAGCTCCAGGGATCATCTCAACGACCTACATACAGACACAAGCAGCCAACCTTGTCAAATCGCTTCTTATATCAAAATCGCGACTCGGAATGCTTTGCTAGGAGAAGGTTATTCTTTTCATTGCGATGAAGGGATCGCTGTCTTAAGAACAATATTGTACATCGAGTTTGAGAAGGGATCATGGGTATAGATATGGATGGCTTGGGAGCAAATCGAATAAGGAGGATTGGCTGGGCTCACGGAGTACATTGTGTGTTACATAGCATCTTGCATACATAGATATTAGTCGATGAGATCTGGAGCTGGTCTCTGCTTATCGTGTCGTGGTTTCATCTCGTGAGATTTCAAAGTGAGAGTAAGATCTGTGGCTAATATGATGTGCTGTTATACACAGAGAACCTGCCATACTTTCGCGCCTCCTCCTCTCCAATAGCAAGACGGGATCTCCGACGTCCTGTCAGAGGCATCTTGGGTTCCTAGAGTGAGTCTGGCGAGGGATCATCTCGATCCAGCAGTGAAGCTTGGATTCGGGTTTTCTGCGGGAGTTGCAATTTGATACTCACCGCATCGCATCGCATCGCACCGCACCATTCAACAGACGAATCCCGTCTCCTGTTGTCTTTCCGCGTGCATGCTTTCCTTCTCGCGACTCGTCCGAGTTCATGCAAGGGAAAGGGAAAGGGTGGGTGTTAATAGGGATGGATAGATGGCTTTCAACAACCACCGGGCACCGCCCTCGAAATATATCTTTCACCTTGAGGATAAATTGGGTCTCTCTCGTTCTCTTGATCTGATTTTGACTTCTTGGATAAAGATCCCAAATCAGTTCACGAATCGAATGATACAACAGAGAATGGCACTCCGTCTCTCACAGCGCATCGATCGATCGGTCTCGAGAACCGACAGATGAAGAGCTAACAAATATAGCTCTCGCTCATGGCGAGTCCCTAATGATTTGGGATGTGGAATATAAGTTGAGCTTTGTCATTTGAGCGATGACACATCCATTCCATCCCAAGTGTCATGCTCGAGAGTTTGATCTGATACTGATGGACCGAAGACCGAAGACTGCAAACTAGACCTGAATATGAGCTATTCGAGGCCATATAAAGTAGGCTGTGTCTTTGGATTCCAACGCGGTATGACGGAGACGAATCGTCGTGTTGGAAGCTTGTATCCCTGTGTTCTTGCGGTCTCATTATGCGGGCTTGATACAGCCAGAGCAAGATCATGTTGTAAATTCAAAACTGGATTAGGAGGAGGCGTGGGGTGGTTCAAGTCAAGACTAGATCCAAAAAATTGTCGCATCTGAATACTGTCGTAGCTGAAAGAATGATCAACGCCATCATACTTCCCGGTGCGCTCTTACTACTTTAAATCTCTTCCACTGTTGCTCTTGAGAACTTCCTTGCTAGAAATCTATCCACGACCACCCCGTGCGACAAGACTCACTATTTCCCACGGCCTCAGCTTCCACATCATCGTTTACAACAACAGGATGACCATTTTAAAAAGACAACTTAACGCTTTGAAAACGGACTAGCACGAACCTAGACCATTCTCTCTCATCTCCACACTTCCCTTGCCCTAAACCCAGTATCCCCACAAATGAAGAAGAGGAATTTTTTTTTTAAAAAAAAAAAAAAAAAAAAAAAACCTCCCCATCAATTCCATCACGGGAAGATAACCATGAAAAGTTATTTTTCAAGGCCGTATGAGGTAGATCAAAACCGACACCAAGGCAAGACAACTTTTCTGATCTGATTAGATACCATCACCTCTCCCCTCCAAATTTCATAAAACCATGGAATACGAGATACCCAAATGCCATACCGACGGACAGCGTACCTCACAGTGAGTGAGATGATACACCTCACCGCCGTCCATCTAACGCATTGGATAGCTCGGAGATGAATCAGATGATGACTTATCATGATACATGGATCCTCCGTGATCTATGTGCAGTAGGCTTGACTACGCCTCTGTTGCAGGAGGAGCTCTGTTCTGTTTGGGAAGCAGACAGTTCTTCACTAGCAGGCCCGATTTGAAAAATCTCAATCATGTGCTGGGTGAGATATGCGGAGTGAATGGGATGAGATCGATGATTTGGAAGGAGGAGATAGTATCAGTTCCTGCACATCCTCCTCCTCACCTTCTATCTCCACATATCAAATTCAACTTCGACCATGAGCCATCCCAAATATTCTCTCCACCAACCTATTAATCACATCCTCACAAGCGAAGCTATCACTCCCTCGTTACCTCTACGACGACCATTACATCGAGATCAGACAGAACGCGGATATGCACCACTCGATAGACAGCAGAGCGCCGTTTTGGAGAGCGACATGGTGAAAATGTCCAAGGACATTATGAGGAGTATGCACGAATGGCGATGCAGATCTCGTGGATCTGGAATGAACAAAGGGCGGTGACGATGTGATCCGAAGACGAAAATATTTATAGATGCGATATCAGGGAGAGAAAGTAAGCATTTCCGCAGAGATTCGGGATGATGAGAGAAGAGTTGTTGGGTTTACTTTGGGGGTTGGATATGGGAGAGGCTTGTGGTGGAGAAAGGTTGATGGGAGGTAGAGGATGGAGGTACGATAGGGGAGAAGGTTGATAGCAAAGGAGGATCTGATGGTAGCGGAGCATCTTGATACTAGGGAAGGAGCATGAGAAAAGGGAGCTGACATAGAGGACCAAGTTGGGGCCAAGAAGTGCTCCAGAGCAAAGAGAGATCTGAAACTAGAGAAGCGGGGAGAGCAAACTAAACAGCAGAGGAGGATTCAAAAGCACCCCCCTAGGCTAAAGAAATTGGCCTGCTCGCCGAAGGAGGATAGTCTAATTGGATCAAGTAGTGATTGAAAGCACCGACTAGCCCTCCTGTATGTCCGTGAACCTGTCTCCACCACACGCCGTCGCACTTTACAGGAACGGTCCCCGGCAGTACCATTGAACATGTATTTCAGCCTCGACGGCCTCATCTGCACGATGAGACCAGAGAGAAACAGAATGGTTTCCCCCCAGACTCTAGCCTAGCCTAGGCCAGCCATATCTGGCAAGTTCGCCCACTTCCCATGTCTCGTCTGTTCGCAGACTCGGTGCATTATACCAGAATCGAACAATCGTGCATCTGCGATGCTCAGGTCTGAGACAAGCGGGTGGCAGAGAGACCATTCACCGCATCAGAAGCCAAATCCGAAGCTAGACGTCTCCACCACCTCGCATCTCGGGCTCCATCCGAGTCGCGCGCGGATGGTTGGCTGAGAACCTCGCCGAACGGACGGCAGATGGATGGCATTATTGAATCGACGTCGTGCTGTCGCAGTCGCGGCCGAAGAGGTTGGCCGTTGCAGCAGAAGACCAGAAGACCACAGGACCAGCAGACTTCGGCCGAGACGGAGGCGACGAGTGCAGCAGAGCACCGACCGGAGCTGGTGTCGCCATTCGGTTTACCGCTGCTCTGGACGGGAGGAGCTGAGAAGGGAGGCCAGAGGTAGTGGATCCTTTGGCTCGCCTCGATTTTCTCATTCTGCTTGGGGGACGACGGTACGACGGCGTTTTCGAGAATAGAGTACGTGCAGAATGTCGAAGGGGATGAGAAGAATGTCCAAGGAAAAGAAGATTATAGCCGCGAGGGAAATATGCAGACCAAAGATCGACCCGAAGATCTGGGTGAGAAGTTGGAGACGAAGTTTTGTGCTGATGGAGATGGATCTGCCCCTGCAGATTGGCTTGGAGGCCGCATGTTATCAGGTTGTTATCGATCACATTCTCGCAGAGACGCTGCAGTAGTGGCGAGTTCAAACCAGATGGCTCCGATGCAGCATCTCGAGGCGTCTTTTTCGCAGCAGAGGTTGGTCTTCCCTCCTATGATCCGTTGGTGCATGAACTTGCACTCTGCGGGAATTGAGGGTGCAGCAGGATGGGAGGCAGCGTGAGAAGAGGAGGGTGGTGTGTGTGTGTGTGTGTGTGTGTGTGTGTGTGTGTGTGTGTATGTGTGTGTGTGTATTTCCCGTGCAACAGGAATTGGTGATGGGAAAGTCCGCGAGGCTGGGACTGAACTGACGGACCTTGACCTTGCTCTTGCCTTTTGGCACCGCCGACGCCACCAACTCTGTGACTTGCAGCGCACGCGCTCAGACTTGCCAGGGCAGTTCCTACTGAGTCTTAAGCCGCAACCCAGCGCAAGATGACCGCTGAGTCCGCCATCACCACCATCGCGAAAAAATAAAAAAAATAATTTCAAAGTGCATCAAAACAGCTGTCTTGCATTCGCATGTCTTTCCAGGTCGTGGAACATTGAAATGCCATTTCACATTCATCCGAGGCCAGCCTGAATGGGCGACGAGAAGCAGTTCGGCATTCCTAGAGCAGTCTCTGCAGCACGAACAGGCAGACTGGACGCCGTGACCCCCATTCCAATTAAGATCGGGATACCTGAAAAGGGCAGAGTCGCATCGGTGCCGTGGTCGGATGCCGGCTGCAGTAGGTCGTCGAGTCTAAACCGACGCATGGAGAGAGCAGAGGCCTGCTAAGAATTATTGGCCGAACTATCCAAACCGATGCGGAGGACCTCGACGAGTCCGTCGACCTCGAAGAGGACGCACGGCTGCCGCTGTCTCACATACGCTCCCTCTGAACGACCGGGCCAGCAGTTCAGAGGATGGAGCAAGAACGTGCTTCCTGGTTACAGCGGGAAGATCGGAGGGGTACGTAGCTTTCCAAGATGAAGATAACGGCGTCGTGCAAACCTGGTCCTGGAGTCTTCGTGCTACTTCGGTCCGCCCATGGAGTGACGACCGGTTGATGTGAACCAGATATCCGCGCTGCCAGATCACCACTTGGACTTCTCGCGGGCTGGCCAAGTGCTTCACCTCGGGCATCGTCCCTAGTTGACGCTCTCCTCGCCCTGTGAGATAGATTGCTGCACGATTTGACGCTCTCAATTCAAGTAGCATCATACTCCATGGCTCTCTCTTGACAAGGAACCTGGGATAAACAGTAAACTTCCCCCCTCTCCCCTCCCCCAGTCTTGTATAATGGTAGCGACCTCCTGCGCTCTCTGAGTGACTGACGGCGACGGATATGTTAACGGCATGGGCCAGGGTAGACATCTGCAGAACACGACTTGAGCAGCACTGCATTCTATGAAGCCATGGCTGGATCCAGAGGCCCGGTCGAAGAACGCCACAGAATGTCCCCGGCTGCACATGCTGCGGTCATTTACCAGCGTCTTGCTCAGACGGAAAACCGCTCAAATGCCAACCCGACGTCAATCTACATCGGCCCCGTTGAGAGTGCAGCCGCTCTGTGTCGGTGCAGCCAGCTTGGCCAGGACGCCGAGCCTCTGTGGAATACTCTCCTGCTCTTCACCCGACGAATGAATCACTTGTTCCCCATCTGGGAAGGTTTGCGAGATGCTTTTCCGCCTGAAGGATTGCTCCGAGAGCCCTCAATCGATTCGAGTTTATTGGGCGAGTTGCCCTACGCTCTTCCGGCCGTCAGGGTCCACAGCCGTTTGGGCCATCCTGAATGGTCAAGGCGCGAGATCTCTCCCGTGCCTAAAGTCAGATCACTGGCAAGCCCACGGAGACTCTTTGGGATGAACAAACTCTCCCCGAGGGCGAGCCGAAGTGCTGCGGCACATGAGAGCCTACGCTGACACGACATTCGCTCAGAGGCAGGTGAAACATCTTACTCATTGACGCATCGAGGCGTAAATCGAGCACCGCAACTCGTCCACCCTCCTTATCATGGGCCGCATCAGACCTGCCATGCTGGGGTCGGGTGAAATTTCCCCACATCTTGCTGTCAAACTTTCGTTCCACCAAAAGAACGCCATCAGACCCAGCAGACAGGCATATGGGGCAGAAATGGCTGTTGGTGGAGAGAGAGAGGAATCTTGACGTCGTGCGACCAAAGGCGCAGAAGAGGGGTTACGGGAGATGTCAACTCACGACGGTGTGATCCTCAGAAAGAAGTATCCGATCCCATAGCTGGTCCTGTCGAGCCATCTCGTGTCTGTCCTCTCTGCAAGTATCGGGTGTTGTCGTTGCTTCTGGTAACGAGCACACACCAGCGGAGTTCCATTGCATTCTCGCGTTACCACGTACACGCCTCTGACGGGAGGACCGTATCTTTGTATCTGGTACATTTCCGGACGCGCAGCTTTTTGCGAGTGTCCTTCCGATCCCATGCTTCGGGTGATCACCACCGCCGTTTCTCGTCTTGCATACCCTCCTCGAGAAGGTGTGCCGCTGGAGGGTGAGGATATATCCCGCAAGCCTGGTTGAGAATCCACTTACTTCACGAGACGGCCTCAAATCTCCCCCAATTGCCACGATGCCGGTCCCTAATAACATGGAGCGTGAATTGACGCGAAACTCTCCGAGATATGCCGGACGCTTTCATGAAGGCCAACAAATCATGGAGGTGTCGTGTCCGCCGTGGCACAAGAGAAATTCGGAGCTGTAAATGCATGTGCGACCTAAAATGGAATCGTTAACGAACGCCATCTTTCAGCCTTTTCAGCACTGATTCGCGCTGGGCATTGAGGCACGGCTGCATGGGTTCAGGCGTGGAAGCATGCCATAACGATGCTTTGTTCTGAGAGCGCATTGCAATCCGGGCAGCATTTCTGTTCACAGCATGCCAACCGCCAAAACATCTGCAGCAGGACGAAAGTACCAGATCCAGCCGGATGGATCGTCCTTCACCATGACCGTCTTCGTCATGGTCTTCTAGGGTCCACCGATGCTCCGATATCTATCATGCTCGTCCAGCTACTCAGCCAGCGCCCACCATCACAGTCGCCACTGTTCGACGAAAGGGAGACCATGTCGACGCTGGGCTCGGAGGGACGAGATGTCTGCCGCGAGCGTCAAGTGCCTATCTTCGGATAGATGTATGGACGGGGGTGCGCCAAGAAGAATAGGCATCACTTGTATCGGCCTCGTAGTATTCCTGGCTCATAATCTGTTCTTGCATCAAAGGCTCGCCGGGGAGGGGGGAGGGATTCGGAAGGCAGTTTGGGGATCGAAGGAAAGTCACGACTCAGGGACCAACGACTCCCATTTGTCCCCGAAAAGAGACGACGTTGCATACTCGAATGATATCTTCCAGCATTCCCCTGAACGGGTTGCCTGCATGGAGGGGCAAAAGCTTTACTGCTCGAGTCGGGGCTGTCCTCCGGAGGATGGAGCGCGGTCGGTGGGTGCGATTCCCCAGAGTTCTAGCTGGCGGTGGCTTACTGGGTTGGGAAGGGATTGAGCTTAGAGGAGATGATGATTATTATTTCGATCTCCACCCGGCCTTCTCTGTTCTTTCTTTCTCTCTTTCTCTCCTTCTAGCTAGGTGGTGGTTGTTCTGTGCGCAATCAATGGCCAGAATCTTCTTTCAGGTTAGTGGGGAAGGGCAGGGCGAGCTGGGGGAGAGGAAGATGCTGGTTCAGCGCACGGGCGTCAGTGGCTCGCCCCCTGTAGGCTGCCGGGTTAGGGAGGGCCGGGTGCTGTGCGGTGCTGCGTCGGGCTGCACGGCGCTGCACTGATGATTTATTCTTTACAGTATTACTATCGATGGGGGGATGGGCCATGGGCCATGGGCGTGGGTGTGGGCATGGGCATGGGGCATCTCGCCGCTTCTTCAGTGCACCGACCCCCCTCCCCCTCCCAGCATCTCTCAGCATCTCTCAGCACCTCCCAGCACCTCCCAGCACTTCCCAGCACTTACTTCCCAGCATCTCCAAGCCCCTACCAGAATTCCCCCCCTCCCCCTCCACCCTCTGCCCGCTAAATCCACTGTCGACAGACCGACACCAAAAAAAACCCTCCATTCCATTCGTCTCTGTTCCGCCCGCCCCCGTCGACGGCTGGAATTGCTGACCGGGCCAATACAATATTACCACCTCGACAAACCTCTCCTCTTCTCACCACCTCCTCCTCCTCCTCCTCTTACAACCCTCCTCTCTTTCTACCCACCCTTCGAACAACCCGCCGCCCACGAACCTCCTCTTCATTCCGCGCATCTCTTCCTAACCCCAAATGTTCGAGCCGTGGGTTTGGGACCATCACCGTGGCCGCTACTAGGTGAGCTTCAGAATGCCCGAGCGGGAATATTCGCTGGAGGATATCGACATCACCCCACAACCCACCAAGAATCTGACACCCGATTCCGCTGAAGAAGACATCCAAGAGGTCATTCGACAGCACCAAGTTCCGCTACACCCATCCAAGTACTACCCTCTGGTGGGTCCCGGTGTCCAGCGCGACCCACGTCGTCGAGTGCTGGTGGACAAGACGGCTGGAAACTCATGCCCTATGTTTGAGCTATCGACCTCGGACTCAAGGGCAAGCGTGGATGGTTCGGATATCTCGTGCTCTTCTGCCTTGACCATGGCGACTTCAGCAGCATCGTCGGCGACGGATCCTTGGAGTGCATCGGGCTTTGTGGACGAGGAGGACGATCAGCCGGCCATCAATTGGGACGAGCATGAGTCGGCGACAGAAGATGACGCTGAATTAGTGATTCCCAAGATTGAGCCGATTGAGGATACCAACATGGACGATTTCTCACCCACGTCCGAGGAGAAGAGCATGGGACCAGAGACGCCGATGACGGCACTTCCAACATCACCTACCACCCCTGCGGCGAAGAGACCGCGAGGGCGCCCGCGAAAACACCCCAAACCGACACCCGAAACGTTGAGTAAGATCGCAAAAGGGCGATCGAAAACAGGATGCATCACCTGCCGGAAGCGAAAGAAGAAGTGTGATGAGACGAAGCCGAGTTGTGAGTCCGCCTCTCAGGAACGTGGAGCCAGACTGATGATTCTCAGGTATGAACTGCGAAAAGAACTCTGTCACTTGTGAAGGGTATCCTGAAAAGACGATTTGGAAGAGCGGCAAGGAGAAGGCGGAAGAAGGTAGGATTGTCGCAATATCAATATGCCAGCAAGGACCCATCGAACTGACCAACGCAACAGCCCGTCTTCGCAGGGCAGGAAGCATAGCTTTGGCCAGCGTCCAACTCCCTATTCTGATCCACGGATTGGAGACGGAGGGCGATCGGATCTTCTTGCATCACTATGTTTCGCGGCTAAGCGTCAAATTCACCCTCGAAGGGAGTGTTGATAACTCCTTTCGAAATATCATGCTTCCCATGGCCCAACAGCATTCAGGTCTGATGCATTCCATCCTAGCCCTCTCCAGCAAACATCTCGACTACGCTTCTCCCTACGGACTGCAAATCCTTCGGAACCATCCATCCGTGCACGTTAAGGAACTCGAAGAGCGCTCGCAATTCCACAAAGACGCCGCGCTCAAGGAACTCATCAGTGCTCAGCGTGGGGAGAAGGTCGCACCCGCCACCTACGCACAGATGATCTGTCTTGTCCTCGAGACTCTCTCGGATCCTGCACCGAATGGTCAACACCGCTTCCATCTCCAGCACTACCAGCGTCTGATCCAAGAGGATCCACCGGCCGAGGATGATGAGCCGATGAAGTTTATCCACGAGTTCTTCCAGTACCACATTGGTGCTGACCAACTGATCTATCTTCCTCTAGAGAGCGAGAACGTGCATTTCGTCTCAAATGTTGATGACTGGAACCTCCCAAGCACCGTGCTTCAACCCTCCGCCGTGCGCCTCCTAGGTGTCTTTGACGGTCTCTTTCTCTACATGTCCAAGATCACCAACATTCGAAATAGCATACGACGGAATATCGAGCTCCAGAAGGAGCCGATTGTGGACTATCACATGCTTTATGCTGCAGCCGAAATTGATGCAGGTATCCGGGAATGGACACCTGTATGGCCAGCAGGAGATCCGCGTGATGCGGCTGGCTTCCTCTACAAACAGATGATGTGGATCTACCTATGGCGGACCATCTACCCGCCTCAATCCACCAACTGGGAACCTAACCCGACCATCACCGTCGCCGTCAATGGTGGTCTCAAACTCCTCGCTCAAGTCGGGCCTCGAGATGCCAGTCAGACATTAGTTCTTGCACCTGCTTTCGTCATCGGCTGCGCGGCGTTTGAGAAGCGCCAACGTGAACCGATCCGCGAGGCCATTGCTACCGTGAGAGCCTATATGGAATATCGCAATACAGACACGGCATTGAAGGTGCTGGAAGAAGTGTGGCGATTGATGGATGCAAGGGATGAGAGAAGTTGGGACTGGCAAAGCATTGCGCATCGGATGGGGATGGATTTCCTCGCGACCTGAGGAGGTCTCGACGGGAGAACCTTTAATTGTGGATATCACACGCCATGAACTTACTACGACTACCCTACGATCTTGATCATGATTTCCAAAGTATAACCTATATATATGTGCGACGCTACACCGCTCCTAGGGCAGGGCACGCTCGCTCACCTCTACATCCCTTTCTCGGGTCCGGCACCAACACCACATCACCACTCCCCATTCCCGCCCGTCTATCTATTACTTAATGCTCACATGATACCTCTTCCATATCCAGGTGGTTCACGTCCTTTCTTCAGCAATTTTCTTCTTTTCTCGCGGATCTGGTGCTCAAAAATGGATGGGTCGGTTCGGCTGGGAGGTGATCGGCCAGCGGCCCAGATCTTTCTGCTACATAATGCGTTGGTTGATTCCTCGGGGCACCATGTGGCGTGCTCCCACGACGGTTGGATTTCTCTTCTCGGCGCCATCTACCGTTACGCACTCATGTTATCTCTTGTAAATTCTTACTGCGCGAGCACATTCTCCAAGGTTCATGGGATGGTTGGGTTGTATTTATGAAGGCCAGCTCTGGGAAGAGTCGAGGGAGGATACACAAGAGGCTTGTTAACTCTAGAGGGGCAAGAGGCTGGCAGGCGTAGCATACAGAGGGGGGTTTACGTCTCTCTACGGAGAGGCAGGCGACACGGAGTTACATAGGATAGTGAGCAGCAGTAAATGCCAACTCTTGATTGCTTGGTCCGCTCTGAGAGCAGGGCATAATCCATATCATAGCATACCATTTCGTACCTACCTACCTCCTCGCTATACTGACGGTACAGTACCGCGAAACTCTCAACCCATCTCGATCCATGCCATCACAGCTCATGCTATTGCCCAAATCTCACCACGTCGCATTACCCTTGCTTGCGTGCACTTGTCCTCTTTTCGCTGCCTCTCTCCTCTTTCAGGTCTTGTTTTCCCCTTCACCGTCTCCTCGTCCACATCCACTCACTCCCCTTATCCCAGCTATGCGCACATAGCCGACCGCGTCCTTCTCTGTCCTTCGATGAATTCAACTCCAATCCAACCCAGTGCAAGCATCCAGCGATCCCTACCCAGACAACTTGAGCAAAAGCTGACCTTAGCCCCGTCGCCTCACTTGCGCATCTTATTCCCGCGCCTGGTCCTCTATCCCCGGCGGACACATCACCAACCCTCTCTGCTCCTCTCCTCTCTCCCCCCAGACCCGAAATATCTTCCACCCCCTGTGTTTTGCTCCATCTATCTTTGCAAGATTCCATCTATCTATCTAGCCGATGAACGGAGACACAAACACCCAAAATATCCATCCAATTCTGTCCATCACACATCCACACCCGCACACACACACCCACACCCACACCCACAAATCCAAGCGCATGCCCATGTCGTTTAACCTTTTTCCATCAACAACCGTATCTACCCGCTCATCTTCATCCCCATCTCCATCTTCATTCCCATCCGCACCATTCTCCCATCCCGTCTCCCTTATTTCCCCCGAACCTCCCTTCGTAAAATCTGCCTTGCTCATATTCTTCCTGATACACAAACCTGATTCAACCAAATCCGTAATGTATTTCACCCAAGTCACCCGTCTCAGAACGCGCTCGCAAACACCTGATTTCCATCCAGCCCAGTCCATAGCCTACTCTTTTCCCACCCCTCCATTCAATCGGTCCTCATGGCCCATGGCAAAAGAGAAAAGGATCGTATGATAATAGTATCATCCATCATTCACCGTCACGTACCAACATCGTCATCTTACAAAGTAGCATCGCAGTAATTACCGGAACGAAACGAAACCCATGTTATGACAGTGTCACGCACACAGACTACCGCACCGCAGCTCTAACCGAAATTCTCGCTCATGATTACTCTCCATAGACCTAGGTACTTCTGGGTAAAGCTAAAGATTCCAGTCCCATTATTTCGGCAGAAATTGGGATGAGTGAGATGTCATCATGGCGTCAGCAAAAATTGGATCTCCTCGTTTCGAGTGCCATCGCGACAATACAAACTCTCTGCCTAGCCTGTAAGTACTGCGTTGTACTTTGCCTAGACGGTAACAGTGGGACTGCGATATGAGATACGGACACGCATACGAAGGATACCTTAGTATCACGTATCCTGATCACGTACGTCTCAGCTCCATCCACACATCAACAATCTATTTCCCTATTCCAGGAAATATAACATGGGAACGGAGCACCATCTACTGCAGTAGCTCTCTCCCTTCTCCGAGATCTAGATCGTACCCCACAAAAACGAGATGGAAATTTCCCCATATATTGATCACCGTAAATCAGAAACAGCCAACATTACGACCACGGCTCTCCGATTTGCTAGCTCGGCGTCCCGAAACGCACCTTGGACGAGGAAAGAATCACCAACAGGACCGAGCGACGACCGACGTGGCACTTGCGTGCTTGTACCGCAGGACCGAGTTGCCTACTACCGACCCACGGTCGTACCTACGTAAAAAATTGCTTCTGAAGGCGAGATTTCCAGGGTAAGAAGTTCCAGAATCGGAGCAGCAGGGAATGAGGAGATCCGGAGTAAGCAGTACAATCAAGTCGGCAGAAATGAAAGGGTCCATGTTAGACTTGCTTTCCATGCTGCACGATCTGAAAAATTGGCCCTACATGCTGCGTATTCGAGGTGATGCAGGCAATCATGCTACGTCGATCGGAGAAGACGGAACGGAAAAAATATCCAGGACAGAGGGCAGAGATTCGGCCTCTCCAGTTCGGAATAGTCGGGCTACTTCTTCACACTCTCGTAGACTACCGTGCCCTCCTCTCACCCATACCCTAAAGTAAGGTACGAGATTTCCTAGGCATGGTCAGAAGCCAATCTAGCGAGCATTTCTAGAAGAAGGTGGGTCAGAAGCTTACTTCTCCGACTTACCGTGAAATCAAAGAGAGCTAGATAAAAATGTCAACATGCAAGCTTCTTGTTCCTTCCATCTTGCTCCGACCATTCATCCAACAGCTTCGTCTACTCGGAGTCAGCCGAGCAAGTCGTTTGTCGCTCAGTGATCGAATCAGATCAGATGCTCATGCAGTCATTCAGCCTTGGGAAAGAGGCGACATCGACTTTCAACCACCATACCTCTAACCAATACCTCAATTCTGCACTTGCACGAGGTCGAACACAACCCCTCCAATCCTCCCGTCCTCTTCAAACCAACTCCTCACGTCCAGGAGGGACGAGTCCCAGGCAACAAATAACCTTTCGCTTTCCAAAACGTCCTCCTCCCCAGAGCCATGGATCGCGGTGGGTCAAGTGGTTCAATCAATCCAAGCCTTTCCATTTCTCAGGTTGTACAAACATGCAAGAAGCCCAAAAATCTCCGTGCTGGTAAGCCGAATTCCCCTGCGTCCGTTTAAGGTCACATCGGTTTGAGAGCATTCGGTACATTCCAGAACACCGACTCAACCCGTCCAATTGAAGATATTCCCAACAAATATTCGTAGGATCCATTTCTTGTAGACTAGCTCGACTCAGTCGGCACAGTGATCAGCAAGTCAAAGGGCCATCTCTCCAAATTAGTTGCAGAAGGCAGACTTCGTATTAGTGAATCTACGGCACGGAAAATAGAACCGAAGCAATCATTCTTGTTCTCTCGGATTATATTCTCGGCTTGTTTAGCTTAATTGTCGACCGCAAATCAAACTAGCAATCCATCCGTCCATCCATCCCGAGGCTGGTATGAGACTTCGCTTGTCAGCGGTATGGCATGTACGGAAGAAAAGTCGGTGAACTGCGCCGTATCACTCATGTCAGCTTAGGGAGAGGAGCTTCCATTCTACTGCAAGCCACCGCCAAGAGATGGGTAATGGTGTCCGCTGAATGGCAATCACAAACCAAAAAAACAGGAATTTTCGGGGAATTAAACAAGATGGCCTTGTTCAAGCTTCCCCAAATAGTGCCGTCCTTGCAATGTGACGGTGACCGAGGAGCGGGGAGGTTGCCAAGGATTTCCGTTTCCTGCTAAGGATATGTGATTTGGATGCCTGCCTCGACGGTGATTCGAAGAACGAAAAAGGGGTCGCCTGAAGCATCCCAGAGTCGCACAAATATAGGCAGGGAAGGTTGAGAAGATGGTGTCGATAAAAATGTCAGTGGGATCTCGTAGATTGCTCACACCCAACCGGACGAGGTCAAGGCCTACGAAGTCCATCGTTCGTTCAATGGGTGTCAGGATGCCATCTTCCTTCTGGCTGCTCAGCTCTTGTGATACCGAAGCAGCGCTCCCACATTTCTGAGTCTCATACAAGATCTTGAACCCCCACGGGCCTTCCTCGACCAGGTTTTGATTGAGGGTGGTACAAGCTTAATGCAACCTCAGAGCGGCTTGTTGAAGGACAAAAATCCTTGTGATAACCGTTGAAATGCATTTCATAACAATCGCGTCGCATTGTGGCGTGTCGTATTTTGGTATCAAGATCGAAACCCATCCAATTTCATACGAAATGTAACGGTGAGTGCGCTGCCTTGAAGGCTCCTAGAATCATCGCGTACCGTTACGCCGAGACATTAGAGTGACGCGGCTTTTGGGATTCAAGGAATGATTTGGCATCGGAAGGAGACTCCAAGTCTCCTAGCAATGCAAGAGGTTAGAAAAAGGCTTCAATGAGGGTTGCACCCAAAGCTCACATCTCCTCGGTCCTCCTTGACAGCAAGAAACTAGGAAAGAAAGGGATTGAATAGCGAGCCAAGTGCCGGATTCTCCAACGACTTCAGAGCCAACGTCTCAGCCACGGAAACGGTGAGCAGGCGAAATGCCACGATCCTACCCCACGACAGGAGTTCTGTCCTCCCCGCTTTTCGCATGACTGATTCCATCTGGAGCAGAATGCACAGTGCTCTCCATTCCCTGTGCCTTGCCAACGAATCCGGGAGCACCCGTGGGCCCTTGCGTAGAATGTTTCTTCCAACCAACACCCCGATTGGTAGTGTTGCTGCACGGAAGACCATGTGGTGGTGGTGTGTTTTGAAGCTGCTGCCAATCCTAGCCTGTTCCCCTGCCTTTTGCTTTGGAGTCTGGTCCCTGGAACCATTCGTAGATGCATGTCAAAGCGTTTGCAGATGGAAGAGTCGGTCGCGGCATCTCTGAAGCCATCCTTCTGTCGACGCAGAGACCAGTCCTGGCATCTACGGAACTCTTGATCCTAGGCAGAAGGAGAAGTGAGCTTGCCGTCTCCCTCCTGAAGTAGCATTAAATGGGTTCCAATGACCAGTCAAATCAAGAATCCTGAGATGCAGAAGTGTATGCACTATGCAATCCCCAGCGCACTTGCCATGTTGATTGGGGCCAGCGATCTTGACCATAAAATTTCAGTTATTGACCGGCAGCTTTCAATATCGACATGAACTGCCAAATATGCGTGGGGGAAATAAGATGACCGGCAGACCCTTTAAATCTTTATTTTAGTAGTCTGTCAATAGGATTAGAATGAGCCAGTCTATGCCGTCTGTGGCATCGGAGATACTTTAGCCACAAGGATATTTCAATATGATTGTAGACCTGGTATGATAACGGTATGCCACCGTTGACAGCTTAACTTGCGCTAGGAAGGACGAATATCTGCCATGAATATTTTGAAGTGGTTGAGAGGTCTTATCTGTCTCATTGATTCTAGTTGATTCTGTCAACTTTAGAGATGTTAAAGTCCAAGAGCCTTCTCCGACTCTGCGCGAGCTAGAAGATTTATTCGTCCGAGTGTAAAACTCAACCTCAACCTTCCTTGCTAAACCTCCTTTCAGTAAAAGCTTCTGCGAGTGCTAGTGCAGGAGAAAGTAAGCAGGAACAAATAGATCTCGCATGCTTGCATTCTGCCACAGCAATAGTTCACGGGTTTTCTTGACATGGGTATCTTGAAAGTCAAGAGGAGATCGAGTTAATGATCAGCTGTTGGAGCAAGAGTTAGCCATTCAACTGAGTGTCTGCAGGTTGAATCACACTGCGGCATAGACAGCTTGCCTTGCAGAGGCACCTCCCTGCGCGGATTCCCACTACCTACCCTGGACATCACATCGAGAGCCTCAGCTTACTGCCAATGATTATACGAGATGAGATAGAACCCAAGCATGGCTGAATTTGCCTCGGCATTCATGCTTGGGGATATTATGGGAACAGAAACTTGGGACCTGGATGGTGAGAAAATATCTTCCTTCCTTGAGAAGATAACGTGGGGGTTCTCCAAAGTCCAGCGTAACCCTAATGAGGGAATCCGGATGTTTAGCCTAGAGATCAAACCCAACGATGGTGCATTTATGTCTATCGAGATTCGGATTTCAAAGCGTGCAGGTGCATGGGTGAGATGTTTGTCAATCTTGCAATCGTAGTCGTATGGCTTTGAACGCTTCATGGTTTCCAGATTTTCCACTCGTCATTCGCGAATCACAACAACCTTCATTCGATCGATGGCTTGCATTACGCCTTTAGTGGTCGACGGGGTCAGGAGGAGCTTTTGCCAGAGTAACATGCCTACCCTTCGAATGTGCTCTTCCAAGCGACGTGGAGCCAGTTGACGGGCAATGGTTTCCTGGATGGCGGGAACAGGCTGGAACCGCTCCCATGTGTCCGATCTCCAGTGCATTCCCGTAAGGTCTGTGTTTTGTCTCAATTGCCATCGGACAAATTGACCTCACGGATGTCATAGCTCCGTATGTTCCGTACGAGCCCGTACGGGTTCGACTTTCATATGCTTGTCTACTTGTGGGGACGGAACGAATTGCTTCTTTAGCTTGTGGCTGCCGCAATCCCAAGCCATCCAAGCCAAGGATCGATATTTTGAATGGAAGATGCCTGCGCTCTCAGACGCTCCGGAAGCCCCGAGGGATTCCACTGCAGCGGAACATATGCCATCAGACCAGCGGGATTGATAACGATCCTCCCTTGGCAACAAAGGGGAGGATCCGACTGGAAGTATTCCTATTGATATTCAGACCAGATCATCCAAACCCAACAATGGATTCAACATACCGTCCCATTCCTCATACCAACGGCCAGCGATCGTTCAGGGTCAGACCCAAGGGGAAAACAATTCAGGCTAGAGTTCCAACTCCACGGTCTCAAACGGTCCCTCTCCCTCCTAGCCTGCTTCAATCCTAGGAGTGGACCCTCAATTTGATACCGGTATGATGGCCTAGTCCGGCGAAAAGCTCGAGCGAACAGTCGGCTTTGAACAAACTCGAGAGATCCATCTCTAGTAAGAGAGAGAAAGTCATCGTGGTCACGATATTTAAAGTGAAGAGGAAGACTTGGAAAGAGCAGAGAGGAAAGAGGAGAGAAAGCGTTGAAGGAAGTTTCACTAGCGCAAAATCGCACCAAAATGTCTCCTTCCCATCTTGGAAAATCCCACGTACTATCAAAAATCATCCTTAACTCCTTCCCAAAAAGCAAAATCAAAACTTCATCCCACTCAAAACCAGATCGTATGGTAATTAAAATCCAAGAATTCATTTAATCTATCGACGTGAGATCTAGAACATCTACTTTCTGGCTCTTCCATATTTCAACCTCTCTTCTCCCCATCGATGTCTCATTAGCTTCAAAATGGCATACGCGAGTATGCGATACACTACCGCACATCCAACCATCCCCATGAGATTGGCAAGAGGATTGGTATCCAGTCCGTATAATTGGAGAACCTGCTTCCCCGTGCTGATTGCACATTGGCCGTTTGGCAGCTTTTGTTGTTCCTAAGAAGGTTAGCCTAACTTTTGCCGGAATATGCCAGGAATCTAGAATGCAAAGATATCTCTAGAATAATATCTGGGAACCCCGGCCTGGGCTAGTCAGAGAAGAATTTACATACAGCACAAGTGAAAGTCATTTCTTTAAGAGCGTAGGGAGCGATATTGCGCACAAGATAACGAGTAGGAGAGAGATAATTAATTCCTTGTAGCACAGCAGGCATGTTAATGGACATAATTCCCGACATCACCTGTGCGATAGACAGGAAGACACTGGTGAGAGTGACGGAGAAGCCTGTGTGGGAGAAAAGGGTGTTAAACTATTTCCACGTTAGATACCAATAAAATAAATACGTAGGTGATTAGACGAAAACTTATTACCATAATACCCAGACTCTCACCACAAGAAACGATGCAAAAACAGTTTAGAAAACAAACGAAAAATACTGTTGTTGTTCTGCGTAACCCTGCCGCTAGATCTACCAATATCGCAAACGACAGACTGGTCACGATCTCGAATGGTATCTCCAGAGTCAGATATTGAGCAAAGAACGCCTCAACGCCATAGGTTCCATCGTCATTCTCTCTGTAGAAGACATCCTTTTCAGAAGGGTAAACAGCGACATTTTGAAGCATGCCTACGAAGTAAAAAGCACAAAATTCCTGAATGAATCCGAGATGGGTTTGAATGCCCGGATAGTTGTTTTTGAGAGGGGCAAAGAATAACGCGAGGATAATAGCGAGGGAAGGGACTTGTGAGAGCCGTGCGATGAGAAGAGGTGGTTGCCGACGAAAGTTGAGGAAGGCTCGGTGGACAAGAATAGGATAAGCAGAATAGAAAGATGTAGGGGCACGAATGAGAGAACCAAGTTCAGCAGGTGTTGAGATTGTGGTCGGATTTAAGGCGTGTGCAAAATCCCCAGAGGTCCAGGACGTGATGAGCCCACGCACCTTCTTACGGGTTTCAGCTTCTCGATCACTATGCTGAAGGTCAATCGTTATTAGATCTAGTGCGAAGTCTGCTGGGTTAGTCGTCGTTGGGCATGGATATCCTAACGCAGAGAAGTGTGGCAGGAGGTTTGTGGCCGGCCCTGCGTAGACCGGAGAACCACCTCGAGCAAGAAGAAGAACGTTGCCAAACTGCCTATAAAGATCGGAGCGTGATTGGTGTATCGTAAGAATTAGGGTCCTCCCCTCGTTTGCCAGACCTGTAAGGACTTCCATGATCGAATTTGCAGTAAATGCATCCAAGCCCGAGGTAGGTTCATCAAGTAGAAGCACTCGCGGGTCTGTCAATACCTGCACAGCAATAGTAACACGTCTCTTCTCCCCCCCAGATATGCCTTTGATATCTGCTGATCCAATCAAGTTATCGGCACAGTCCTTAAGACCTAGCTTCAGCAGCACCTCCTCTGCCCTTGCATTCTTCTGCTCGGTTGTCAGAAAAGAAGGAAGCCGTAGACCAGCCGAGAACCGAAGAGTCTCGCGGACGGTAAGAGACGGAAGTAAAGCATCATCGTCCTGGCACACGTATGAGCACACTGAGCGGATGACCGACGCCGAAGGCACAGATCCATTAAAGGTCATTTCCCCAAATTGATTATATTGTGTTCCAAGACTGTCATTCAAACGCAATGCCATTGCATTCAGCAGCGACGTTTTCCCACTCCCGGATGGACCCATGATAATATTGAGTACTCCTGCTTGGAAAGTGGTACTTATGGGCTGGAGAATAGTCTTGGCAGACTTCTTCCTTAGAATGGTCCATTTGTCCAAATCTAGAGCAAACCCGTCAAGCTTAATATCAACAGTCCTAATTTCTTCGGCAGACCTAACAGCCATCTTCTCTTTCCCTGCTGAAAAATCCGTGTCGGAATTCCGGGCTCTCGCAATACTCATCTCAACTTTGATAAGCCTTAACCCAATCCAAGCAATTAGATAGAAGAAAATGGCAAAAGCTACCATGATGATGATGGGCCTCCAAATCCAATCATTGGGCAGTGCTAAAGACTCCATGATAAAAGAGCCAGTGTATTGCAAGCAGGCCTGATTCGATTCTCCTCCAGGATATGGGCAGTCATAGAACTGCCCAACAAACTCATTTGCACACAAGGCTCCAAAAGCATAGTAGACATACGCTGTCCATTTGAACCAGCGAACATAGACCGGAATCTGATCACTTTGGACGAAGAACCCACATGCCATAGCTTGAATTGTGTATATCAAGTTCGCAATCAAACTAGCAACTGAAAAGCTTCTCGAGATGGCGACGCAAGCTGTAGCACATGTGACCGCGATCAGTTGCACGATAAACACAATAGAGAAAAAAATGAAGAATGTCGAAGCTTCTGTCCTAAATCCCGCCATCCAGTAAAATATTACACAGTATAGTAGTGGAACTGGGAGGTTCTCGGTGAAAAATCTCGACAGGCGCCTGCTTAGTAGGAAAGGGATTACATCCACGACGTTCTCGTTGTATTCCCGGTCAAAGATCTGAATATCAATTGTCAAACGGTACGTTTCGAACATGAGGATCAAGTATCCCTGGAGAGCCGCCGCATTGTACATAGCTCCTTCTCTGCTCCGGATCCCGGACAGGTCACGACGGAGGTCATAAAAAACCCATCCACTCATGACAGCCATTAGAACCGCTTCCACGATAGAAGCGACTATTCCCATGGGGTCACGGTAGGTAGTCACAAAATCTCGGGATGTGAGAACACGGGTTTGGCGAAGAAATGGGGAGTGCAAACCAGAACGCGGTTTTTGAAATCGCTCTATCTCTGGCTGTAGAGTTTGTTTCTCGTCCAAGGTGTAAAGCTGCTGGCTCTGATTATGCCAAGCAGCTTTCAGCTCATTAACTCGCTGCATCGAAGACGCTTCTAGCTCCGGAGATCGGTTGTCAATAGCTGCCAGGTCAATCAAAAACTCGGCCGGGTTGACGAATGGTGGTAGCTCCAGTCCCATATTCTTGAACCAAGGTATACAATCAACGGCTTTGCCAGAGTATACGGGGCTTCCTCGTGTCAGAATAACTAGTCCATCGAACATACCCCATATTTCAGACCTGGGTTGATGTATGGTCGTTATGATTGTTCTTCCTTTTCTTGCCAAATCCTTCAGTGTCCTGATCAATTGAAAAGCACTCGTAGCATCGAGCCCAGTGGTTGGCTCATCCAGGAACAAAACACTTGGGTTGCTGAGTAGCTGAACTCCAATGCTAGTTCTTCTCTTCTCTCCACCAGAACAGCCTTTATGTTGATGATTCCCAATTCTTGTGTCCGCACACTCCTTCAATCCTAGTTCGAGTATAACCTCCTCGACGACCTTTCTTCTCGCTTCCTCAATAGTTGCAGGAGGGAGTCGCAAGTCTGCAGAGTATCGAAGTGTTTCTCGGACAGTAAGAGTCGGCAGAAGAATATCCTGCTGCATCACGTATGCACTTCGGACGCCGTTGACTCCTGCCAAGCCATTGAATGTCGTAGTCCCGTCAAATGTCAACCTGCCGCTGGTCATTCGTTCAGCCATTGTGTTTAACATGGTCGTTTTTCCCGATCCACTACCTCCGATGATTGCTGTGAGTGTACCAGCCGGCATAGCAGCCGAGACCGAGTATAGAATATCCTTTGTTCGCGGGCCTGCATCTTGCCGTTTCCTTGAGGGGATAATGCCTGATAGCGACAAGGCAGACGGGGAAGTATCGACTGTTACTGAAAGATTTCGCACTTCCACGTCTACTGGCTCGACATCGGATAATGAGAGATTGTTGACATATGAAGCTGAGTTATCTGCGGGGCGAGCTTTCGATGCCGTTCTCGAGATAGGAGCTTCCACCTCGACCTTGTCTCCAACCCCACTCTCGAGCTTCGAAGCTTCGTCCATTGTCTTAAGGTGTCTCTGTGTTCAAACTCCACATCGCGAAGCTGATTTGGGGTTTCAATTCGCCTCGCGCCTGCTGTCATACACTCAAGATTGTGGTCCTGCCGGACTCATCTCCCATAGATTAGAGAACACAAATCATCTAGAGCAGAGGGCACAACTGAGAACCAGATGTTTCTTCACAACATGAAAACTCAATGACTAACTGAAGAAAAGAAGATCAACTGAAGGAGAGACTCTTACCTTATCCGAGGCGCGAATCTGCCTCGTCCGGGCAGGACTAAAATGCGAGGCGGGCGTGAAAAAAAATGGAGCTGGAGGGGCGGCCATTGACCCAAAAGGGCGATGCTCAGCGGCGCTATGGGTTGTCCTAAGCATCTAGGGTATGGCGATGCCACCCAACATGATCATGGCCAATACGGGCGTATGAAGTGAGTTCGGTTACGAAACGAGCTCCCCAATTCGTAAAAGTCGGAAGATTGAAAAAAGCGCTTCTAGACCCACCTCGCTTAGACACTTCATGGGTGGCTTTCCCATGTCTCCGAACTAACGACGACGACGAAGTGGCATGGCGACGACAATTTCATTTCTAAGACACAGCATCTGTCAAATCGTGAATTCGGGCTTGAAAGTTTGGTGATTATCGACAATAAATTTCATACCATGCAACCTGTACGGCTCTATGAAACCAATTCAGTAGGCCATATACAAATGCGAAGCCAGTAGATTTTATGCCTAACAGAAACGCTGACCGAATAATCATATCCTCATAACTCTTTTCAATCGAGTGTTAAAACAAATCCGAGTCAATCTAAAAGCAACCATGAGTATCCCTAGCCAATTTGATTAAAAACACACGCGAAATGGTATCCTAAATCCTCCTCCAAATCCCATCCCTAAGCTCACGAACGCCTTGCTGTTTTGGTCCATTAAAATCGTTCTTGAATTTGAATCCCTATGTTCTCGAGGTAAACCATAGATCTGACTGGATCGCTGCGTGCGGGGGCATCTGCAGCGTCTATCGTAGTGTTTAACGTTTAGTTTAAGGACGGAGGACCGCCTCGGATAACAAGGTTCGGGCTTTGGGGAAGCTCCTGAGCCATCACGGGAGGAGCGCATACTGTTCCTGGGGTGCCGGGAAGTGCTTGACATGGATGAGCAACCTGAGCTTCAATATGATATGGATCAGGTACAAATGCCATGGTTGTGGCAGAGGTTGTGCTCCACGCCGGTGCGAAGAGATCCGGGACTTGGGCTTCTTCTTCATGTTTGAAGGATGGCTCGGATTTGGAGGCGTCGGAACTAAATCGCGCAGGGATTTGGCTTTGATGAGCAGCAGCAGCATCTGCGGCATCTTGAAGTTGATGGGCCCTCATGAGACTCTTCTTGTTCTGTTGCTCTAACATCATCAATTGCAACTGGTAGTCTTGCAGTCGATGACCTTTCTGCCCGCTTTCATAAGGCTGCTGATTATTGTGGGGGTGTTGTCCAGATGTAGGGTCAATGGTCCGATTACGCATTAGTCGCTGTTTGTTCTGTTGTTCCAGCACCAGTAATTGCATTTGATAGTTTTGTAGCTGATGACGTTGTGCTTGTTGTTCAGCCTTCTCCCTAGCCTCTTGCGCTTTCATAGCATGTCTCTTCTTATTCTGCTGCTCCAACAACATTAACTGCATTTGGTAGTCTTGTAGTGAGCACTTTTCGGCCTGCACCTCAGTATCGGCAAAGTGTCGTCGTTTCTTTTCCTGCTGGTCAAGAAGCATCAATTGCATTTGATAGTCTTGCAAGGCATGGTTGCCCGGAATGTGTGGCAATCCGCGAGAGACTTGTTGTTGTGGCATTTGCTGTGCTGTATGTTCTCTTGAGTCGGATATGAAAAATGCAGTGGCTTGCTGGGGAGAATCAATCCAGCTGGATACTGGTCCATTCGTGGCTGATTGGAGTCTATTGGCATGGTTTTGGTCGGCAGGAGTTGGTCCGTAGTAAACGGCGATAGGATTTTCAAAGTTGTTCTGCTGTAGTTGTGGTGTCCAGCTTAGGTTGGGAAGGGCCGCCGCTGACCGAAGACTAGGGTCTTGTCGAGCCGGATGATCTTCAGGCAGATCTCTAATCGGGACTTCTGTCTTAAATAAGACCATCTTGGCGTGTACGTTGGGATTTCCTTGAAGGCTTCGAGGCTGTGGTTGCAAGATTCGATTTGGTTGCAGGGAAGGCAGTGAATCCCTTGTTTCAGTCAGCAGGCGCATTTGAATGTCGCAGATGGTTCTCACCGGAAGAATACCTATGTCATGAAGAATCTTTGACGACGTTCGAGAGAAGAGTAGATGAAAAAGGTGCGAAGAAAAAGGAGGAGGGATAAAGAGAGAGAGAGGGGTGATGGAGGGAAGTAAGGGATCAGTGATGGCCGTATAGCAGGCAACGCTGCGCGCCCTACGATGGTTCGCACAGGACTCGGCTGTCGGAGCCTCAAATCACCTGCCTACCTGCCTACCTCTTCCTCTTCCTCACCGTCACCGAAGTCGCCGTCCTCACTCAATGCGCCATCCGTCACCGAAAAAAGTCCTTTTCGTGTGTGCAACCTTCACGCCTTGACCTCGATCGTTTTTGTTGAAAGAGGATCAGAGCATGTTACGTCACAATCTTTCCTGTCTAGGATCGATAGCTACGTTTCCGCTTTGGTTTGCGCTCCACGTTGACGTTTGACTTGGTTTGCGATTTCTCCAAGAATAGCTTTGGATTCCTATTCTGTTTTGCATCCTCTCCACAATTTGCTGTGTGCTGGCAGCCAGTGAAGCTGTGTCCAAGCGGAAGATGTGCGACTTGATTGCATGTTTCGAACCCCTATATCCTTGCGCCGGCAGAGCCTCGAGTGTTGTTTCTTTGTATCAAGTCTTGGCATCTGAATCTATCCTCTGGCTTCAGTTCTCCCCCTCGAGTGTTTAGATGGTGTAGAAATGCTCGCTTCAGTTGGCCTCGTCAGCGAAACAGCAAATGCGCCTATTGACCAATCGTCGGGCTTGAATCTTGATCCGACAGAGTGTGTTTATGAATTCTTCGGTAAAATTGGAAACTTTCATTAACAGACCAGCCGCTTCTGTCCAGACCTAATGTCAAAGTCTTGGCATCTGAAACTGCCGATGACAGCTCTTACGTGGCGTCCCGTGTAGACTGATTCACGGCTTGAAGATATATATTCAACGAGAATCTTTTCCATGCTATGATTCAAAATTCGAAACTAGGATTTATATTCTAATAACTTTCCTTTTGCACTCCATATAAATCATATCCGGCTGGCCCGAACTTTTCATCCATCAATAAACACCAAGTACTTCAAATCCAATCTCAAATATCAGTCATGCATTTTTCGACCCTCTTGATCATCACACTCGCAACTAGCGCCATTGCCAAGGATCATAATGAAACTACGAAAGCCATCTCTGAGACTGCCGAATGCAGAGAGATATCCCATCTCTCAAAGATCGTGGACCTAGCATCTAACACTACAAAGCTTGACGAGATTACCAAAAACAATGCCACCAAAGTCGCCGAGATCCAAGCCCAAGCCTCTGCAGCGTCGATAAAGCTCTCCACCTTGCAATCCAACACAACACTTACCTCCTACTGTGCTGTACTTCATGCTCAAGCCGTGGAAGAGAACCAATGCCAAGAAACATTTATGCTTCAACGCTTCGTCGCCTTCGCCGCAAATAGCACCGCTGTCGCCACCGCTACTCACAACAATGCTACCAAAATCGCTGATGTTCAACTCAAAGCCTCTTCCGCAGCCGCCAAACTTGAAACCTTGACGTCAAACTCCACTCTACAAGCTTCTTGTCCGGCCGTAAAGCAGAAAGATGAGTGCAAGGCTATGGATAACCTCGCCAGATTCGTCAGCGTAGCTAACAACGCGACAAAATTAACGCAACTTGCACATGGCAATGCTACGAAGGAACAGGAGATCAAGGATAGGGCTGCGGATGCACAAACAAAATTAACGGCAATGCAAAACAACGCTACATTTGTTGCTGCTTGTAATGCAATTTCTCAGACTGAGAAGAGCACCGAGAGTACTTCAACTGAGGCTGCAGCTACTAGTTCGAGTGCTGTGAAGAAATCAGGTGCGGCGATTGTCAGGAACGTGGGGTTTGGTGCCACGATTGCTTCGACGGTTGGCGTTGTGGCTTTTGGAATGCTCATGTTGTAGATTTTCATCCTTGTTGACGAACAATCTTGAGGGTTCTTGTAGAGTCGACGGTTTTTAACTGCTAGAAATAAAACTCTTTGCAGATTTACCCCAGCTTCGGTCTTGGTATTCTTGATGAAAGTGTAATCACTGAAAAGCGTTTATGGCAAGTGCCTCGGTCATTCTTGTATTCTCCTCTCATTTCTACTTAGGTACTCCTAGACCTCCTTACGCTAAGAATATTGACGGGTCAGTGCCAAAAACTGAGTCTATCTTATTACCATATCGTTTCTCTCATTGCATTTGGCACTTCGGTATTGACATCACCGCGATTCCTCACACCATCAACTCGGAAAAGTTCACGTGACTACCAGTTTCATGACTCCTATCGTATGTCACTTGAACAGACCCGGCGTCAGATTCTAGTTTGCGGGAATCCATTCTTCTTGAAGTTGTCTCTCTATATATCTGGAAATGAAGCACAGCCTCACGTCTGCCCACTACGCCAAGCTTGCTCACGCGCTCGTCACTGACCTCCATTGCTTCATCCAGTCTTCACAGCCAAACTCCTTTCAACCGTCATCTCCTTGCCTCTCAAATGAGATCCAGCTCGGGAATGGTAAACATCCTGGACAGCCTGTTGCACAAATATAAACGCGAACACGAACGCGAAAGTGGGATGTGGTGCTCATGACATTGGAAAGGCGTGCCTCCTAATCCTGTGAATGAGTCAGAAGCATGGGTTGATATTTGTAAATATTGCTCGCCATAAATCGAGAAAAATATCAACTCGCGTTTGGTATTATCATTCTATCATCAAATGCGAGAAAGTTGAAAGAAATATCTGTCTTCCCATTCGATATTCAATTTGACTCGCCCCGCTCTCTCTCACCACCACCCAACCACGACTATCAAAATGAAGCTCCCCTTCACAACCCTCGACGTCTTCACCACAGAACGCTACACCGGCAACCCACTCGCCATAATCTCACTGCCCCCCTCTCTTCCCACGTCGCTTCTCACCCAGACCCAGAAACAACGCATAGCCTCAGAGTTCAACCTCTCAGAAATCGTCTTCCTCTACCTCCCGCCAAACTTCACTCCTGGCACCCGTCTCGCATTCACGCCACGCATCGACATCTTCACCGCCCAAGCAGAAGTGCCCTTCGCCGGGCATCCCACCATCGGCAGCGCGGCGTACCTTCTCAATGTCCTCAGACAGGGCGTCGGCAGCGTGATTACGAAAGCAGGCGAGATTGCCATTGCCAAGAATGGGAATGAAGGTGAAGTGTCGGCGGAGATTCCCCAGGATTTCCATGTGCATGAGAGGAGGTTTCGGTCCCCGTTGACTGGGACGGATCATCCCGTGGCGAGTATCGTTAAAGGGATGAGTTTTATCCTTGTGGAGGTTGCGACTTTGGAGGACTTGGCTGGAGCGGGTACCAAAGAGAATAGTAATCTCAGTCCGGGAGGGACGTATGATCCGAGTGTGCTGGATCAGGGGTGGAAGGAGGGGTTGGTGGGGACCATGTATTTCTGTCATCAAGGAGAGGAGGGGGGGAGAAGGAAATACAGAACGAGGATGTTTGGGAGCAGAGAGGATCCTGGAACTGGGAGTGCGAGTTGTGCTTTGGGATGTTATCTCGCAGGAAGGGACGGAGAGGGAAGTGGAAAGTTTGCGTTTGAACAGGGGTTGGAGATGGGGAGGAGGAATGAGATTGTGGTTGGTGTTGAGGGAAGTGGTGGAAAGGGAAATGGAGTTGGGAAGGTGGTGTTGAGTGGAAGAGCGGTGGTGGTCATGGAGGGAAGTTTGGAGGTGCCGGATGCTTGAGCTTAGTCTTGAGTGGAAGTAGAGAGGAGGCTCGATGTTCAACTCATTGGCTGCCTTGAAAAGTTTTGATCTATAAAAAACCTAAAATAAATAAATCAGTTGCTATCTGTATGAACTCAAAATCAGCTTAGCTACTTCAGGCAATGAACTCGCTCTTTGCGATTGAATCTCTCGCCTTCAGCGTCCCCAAATGCGGTGGCGAAAAAGCTTTCCCTTCATGTCAAGATTATCTCTTCTTTCTCAGAATTAGAAAAGACGCCAAGGAAGTCGCCAGACTTATATGGCAAATCAATTGTTGTTCCTGATCCAATTCGCACCCACAACTCAGGCTTGTGCTCGTCTGTGGTTGGGCCTGTCGATGTATGTGGCATGTTGGTACTGGTGACCTGATATTTTGTGGAGCCCAGATGAGTTTCCTGAGAAGGAAATAGATCTATTTGTCTTGCAATAAGCAAAAAAGAAGTTGATTTCCTCTCTTTACCGACCTCGAAGAACGGATTTTGCATAATCCTTACAGCTTTACAACGGACGGCCTCTAGACTTGGGTGTTCTCGTTGCTCGGAATGTTGATGTGATACTATCCATGAATATTTTCGAGGCAGACAAGCATCACCGACTGGAGTGCCATCTACATCACAGACTGGATAGGTTTCCCCCAGGTCTTTGTGCTCACAAAAAATAACATCTTTGGTGAATGCTTTTATGGTTAGTCGGGATCCAGGTGGGATATAACCCATGACATCAAATCCAGAAGCCCATCCCATGGCTGTGTCCGGTATGAGAAAATCACATATCTCAACATCCTCCTCGAAAGTTAGATCTGCTCTAGAATCATAGGATTCAAGAGATAATGATTCTATACTTGCCCATGACCAAGATGGTGCAATGTAAGAGTCGTCAAGAGGTATTTCTTGGATGTCCTCAGATAATTTTTCTTCCCACAAAAGAGAGCAAATCTCCTCTCTCCACTAAATTCCCGTATCGTCAGCACTTTTGTTATTACATGTTTCATAATTGAAAGAAAACCTTTAGATCTGACTGTCTAGAGTGCACCCGCTTGAGTCACTCAGAAACCAAAAAACTGGGATCCTGGGGGTGCTCACATGGCCAGCCATGTAGGTGAGAGAACTGTCTTGCGTCATCCTTGACTTGAAGAATGTTGCAATTCCCGAGATAGCAACAAGACGGTCTGTGGTATTGGAAAGTTTCCTTCGATTGTAGTTGGAAACTATCACCGTCCAAATCGGCTCCAGATACCCAACTTTGAAACTTCGTGCATCGTCCGCCTGTCTGTCGAATTTCTCCAAAGATAATGCTTGCTTAAGTCCAAGGCCCTCTAAACTGCCTGAACTTGTGTTCAGAACACTCACATGATCTTCCAGTGCTTCTCTATGCGAGAGCTTTTGACATTCCCAAAATATTTCATGGTTACTGTAATGTAGGATTCTCTTAGACAAAAGTCTTTCCTGTAAAACCCAAGCCCTTGTTTGGAGCACGCTATTCAAAAATGTCTCCGCCCAACTTAGCACTGGAGACATTATTCTGAGTCCTTTTATGCCAAGTTGAAAGGATCTCTTTCTTTTCTGAAACATACTTTCTTTACAGTTCTTGGATGACAACGACGAGATAGTTAAATGGGCATTGCCATAGTATTGTGCCATCCTTACCCCCTCCTTCTCCCATTCTGATTTGTGCAGCTGGCAATCATGGTCATCAGAATTCTGAACGATACATAGAGAGTCAATCCAGATATATTGAATTTGCAAGCTCCTCGCAATATATATAGCTTCTCGGAAGAGTACAGGGAGATCAGCCATTGGGAGTTGATTCTTTCGTGATTTTAAATTTCGACAAGTAGTTCTCGGTGGTAAATCATCAGGAATACTGCCCCAACAATAGCTGAGAGCTACATAGCGACCGGTTGTTCTATTCTCCTCTGTCAAAAATGGCTCGTTACGACTACTAATATCTAAGACTCTTGTAGGTAGGTTACGATCTGGAATATTTTTACATTCGTGGTGTGCGGAGAGGCAGCTGGCAATCCAAGACTCAATCATGGTCATGGAATCACTCGAAATTGGGTCCTCCGGAATGTCTCTAAATTCGGGAAAAGTTGTAGAAAGCTCCTTCATTAAAAATTCTTCACGGTTAAATGCTGTAAACATCAGTTTTAACCCAATGATAGTGTTATTCTCTCATGAATACCTCACCTTTATTGCAAGCGATTCCTAGGTTCGACTCAATGATGGTATCACTTTCAAAGAGCCACTGGCTTTGAAACCCCTCATCACAGCCAAGTTGAATAGTGATTCGCTTTTGAGACTTGAGGAATTCGATCGTATTTGTTGAGAGCGGGTAGTATATAAATGTACCATGCAACGAAAATCGTGGAACACTTGAAGATTTAAAGATGAGCCAGCAAAGTCCACACTTGGATGCATTGAGAAACATGTCCAAGAAGGAATGATACAGGATTTCCGAAGAGAACACCTCTTGGCGCAGATATTCCTTGCAAACATGGCAGAAATCTAATGGTCTTAATTCGCAAGCAATTAGTGTATATTTCCGATCAAATCTACAGAGATACTCCTACTGTTGAGAGAATTCATCTCCGTTTTGGATTTCGACCCATAAATCAGCTGTCTCGTCCTGAAAATAGGAGCTCTCTTCTCCTGGTTCTTCTTGTACTACTGTGGCACAAATTTGATCAATGTAGGCTCTATATTTAGCCTCTACATGAACAGCCTCGACTCTAGTCGCTGGCTCGTGTATTCCATCTATGCTGAGAGTCGGCGGTTGGCTTGGTTTGGCCATCTTGTGAAGGTTGATCAGAAATCTAAATTCTAATCAATGTAATCGACTATTATTCAGTTTGCTGCGGGATGACTCAACTGAGAATTCGATTCCTGATATCTCGCAACGTAGATTCGGCTTTGAGATGAAACAGATTGGCCCAGGCGAGGATGACACCGCTTCGCATTCATATAGATCAGATGTAGCTACCTCGTATGCAAATCCATAAGATTGAGTAGTGAATTTTGTTGAAGCATCAAAAAGACTAAACGTTGATGCTTCTAGAAGAGGAAGTAGCCGCTGTTCTCAGCAGGAACGTCCTGAAGGTCCTGTGACATGTCACGTGCTAGAAGAACGAACCTGAACATTCCCATCCTGGTAGTAGTGTTGAGAAGGCTATCAAAATTAGCGAGACAAATCTTGCAAGAAAAAATGTGAATCAAAGAGTGTCAGTCCGTGTCGTAGGCATTACTGCGAGTTACCTAGGTAGAGAGTGTAATATCTTAAGCCTTCTATGTCTAACCTCCTGGTTAACAACGTGGGTCTCTTTTCGTTACCCTCGGTAAAGTCAGCGCAATATATTTTTCCTGATACTAGCGTTTTAAATGAAAATACAATGCACGCATCAATATCCTATCTCACAAGAGCCTCAAGTCACATGACCAAATTTAACCACCCCCGTAGCGTCTACTCTTCACTATCCGAGAGCTGAAGTCCTACCTGGCACTTGCTTTAAAAGCTAATACAGGCACCTTCCCAATGAACATCCAGTGTTTCAACGTCCTCTCTGTGATCCGAGATCTCGATAAAAGGTTATTTACACCCTTGTGACTCATGCTGGTAATATCGCCTAAAGCGCTGCGCCGCAAAGTGTACTCTTAGTGCTAAGCTAAGTTTACAGGGACCCTCTGGCTCATTTTATTCTAACAAAATTACGAGAAATCCCAATTATGGATCTTCATACAGTTTCCCAGCTCCCACATAAAACAGAATGGTGCTTTGCAGCAAGTTCTTGATTTTGGCGCAACTCAGCAGTATCTCACTCGCTGTCGCTCAGACGAATGTGGTACGTCTTCCATATCTTCCATGAGAGAGTTCTCAGTCGCATGAAGAATAATTTTGAACCGCATGGAGAGTGACCTGTCTAAATAAGGAGGTTAGCTGATCATTTTACGCAGACCTTTGCCTACGTTGGTGATATATATAGACATGATGCCGATTTTGACCAATATGCGGCCACAGTTGTAGGCGTTGTGAGTAGCTCTGGCTGTTGATACGTACATAATACTAATCCTTATGAAGTCTAATGACAAAACAACATACAATCTCGGATGTCCAATCGTGACTTCAACACCCTGTCTCGCGCAGAACCTTCCACCATTCACGTTGATCACCGGTCCCAGCAGTAAGTTGATTGTGCATCAGTTGAGTATGTTACTATATCTCACAGTTATTAGCATATGAACTGCTGTTTAACGATGACCAAATGTAAGTGTTCATCTCCATTCATTCAGCGTTAAACTCATCAGAAGCATAGCTACTCCAAGACCGCTTGCCAATTGACAGGTTCACCTCAACCCACCACAGGGACTTGTTCCGTAACATGGACGGAGCATATTTACACACACAGCCTGAGCTCAGAAATTACTTACCAGATTCCCAATACAAAATCACCACCTTTCGATGGAATATATAATGCTACTTTGGTGGTTGTGGGTTCAGGGACAGCTCCAGCTTCTGCATCTGCATCTGCAACAGGACCGGTATCGGGGCTAGCCTCTCAATCGACGGGAAATATTGCTTCAATTACTTCTTCAACTGCTTCTTCGGCTAGTTCCTCGACTACTTCTTCAAGTATTTTGGGGAGCGCAACTGGAACTGTGAAGACTGGAACTACTCCAAATATGGCTCAGCGGACAGTGGCTCCCGTGTTTCTTATTGCTGGTGCCGTTGCCGGCGCTGTATTTGGTGTTTGATTGAGATTGAAAAGGAATTCGTAAACTCAAAAATCCAGGGAATCAGGCAACTGAAGTTAATTCTTGAAGAATTTATGACTGACGAATTGGAGGAGACTGTACTGCATAGAATGTAATAGCCGTCGATGAGATCTGAAATTCAGATTCATCATACTTCCAAGACTTCGCGATCAAATTTCAAATCAAAGGTCCTGAAAATAGCCCTTAAAATACCTTGTCTTTATACCTTGAAAAATTGTGCATTTTCAAGTGCACTTGGATTCAAAGGAACTCTCGCCAAGCGAATATCAGCTGGCTGATTTGGAACCTGAGCCCAAAAGCCTACAAGACACCTTTGTAGCTAAAAGGTGGATAACTCTTCGCTTACTTACAGCCTGTAGAAGTTCGTTACTGTGAATTTCCATTCCTCCCATCCTTTAAATTTCAGCTTCCTCGCGCGCTGCACTGATTCGCGCTGTATTTACATCTTCGTTCCAAGCGGGTCAAGCGCTTGCCTATAACCTAACTTTATATCTAGATCATAATTCCCAAGATCGGCGGTGTTCAAGAAAATCAGTTTGCTATGTAATGTCGAATTCTACTTTATCTACCTAACGTCTCTCCCAAGGAGGACCAGCCGCAGATAGCCAATCGTCTTCTAAAACAAGATCAGCATATTATTCATCTTAATAATAGTTCATTCTCATCGAATCAGTCTATTCAATACTCCCCATATCTTAAAAGCTTGTAAAAAGAAGGTGGAGTCAGCAGTGAATGCTGGATGTCACGTGCGTGGCGGATGGTAGGTAAGATCCCTGCTACGTCAAATCGTCCCACCCTCCTGACGGAGCCTTGCCACCTTTCTAACCATCTATCCGGTAGTCTTCAATGGTTTAACGCACTGTTTGAAGAGACTGTCGTATCGCATTGCATTACATGATCCTTGTGTTTCCATTTCCCAATCATGGGTCGGCGCGACTTTCTCAAAAGAAAGCTCTTTGGGAAGAAATTCGGCGAGGCTGCAGCAAATGAGGTTGCTGTTGCTTCTTCAACGCAAGCTGGTCCTTCAAGTTTATCCGCTTTAGGCTCTGAAGATATTGATGCCGCAGCCGATATCACTTCAGATGACAGCGCATTCGGCGTGGATGTTTGGGTCGAGGGGGTAGACCCGACAGTGGAGTATATCTCACAAACAGTTCTTAATTAGGGAACAAGACCTAATTTTCGCCTTCACTTAGTATTGTTGCCATACATGGCCTTAATGGTCACCGAGAAAAGGCTTGGACGGCGAAGAACAATGTAAACTGGCTTCGGGATGCGGATATGCTACCAGCCATCATCCCGAATGCTAGGATAATGAGCTGGGGTTATGATGCTAATACACAAAACACAGAAGGGTTATCAGCCATGTATCTCTACGACCATGCTCAGAGTCTTGTGTCGGATCTAAACCTCTATAGAAGAAATGATCACGTAGGGTTACTATTATTCCTAACCTACCTTCGACAATGTTAACATTTATGTCAGACTCACGAACGGCCAATCATTTTCGTGGCCCATAGCCTTGGGGGAATTGTTCTTAAGAGTGTAATTATGTCTTTATTATCAACTTATAAAGCTTAATAATAGCAGGCTCTTATTCACTCAAATTCTGCGCGACCAAATCATTTGTTTGAGCTCAAGTCTATCAAGACGTCTACATACGGTATCATGTTCATGGGTACTCCTCATCAAGGTTAGTTTACCCTCATCCGAAAGTGCTACTGTTCTCTTTCTCTGCTCTGAGGTGAGAAGCTGTTTTAGGAGAGAGATACTTGCATCTGCTAGTGTACCTGCTTATGAAACAGCTCTTAAGCCTCTTCTCATTTCTAGCTTATTCAATGCTAATTTGATGGCTAAGGGGGCGAGGGAATTAAATGGGGCAAGAGACTCGTCAACGTGGCCTCGATATTTGTCAAAACCAACGATAAACTTTTGAACATCCTCGAAAAAGAGTCTGAACTTCTGAACCAACAGCTTGGCCAATATAACTCTATTAGTGGCGATTTCGAGACGAAATTTGTTTACGAGACCCAACCCACCCCGTTAGCTTTGGGTGCCACAATGATGGTAGTTCCAAAATCCTCTGCTGTTGTTCCAGGTCAAGTTAATGCGGAATCGATTGCTGTTATGGGCAATCACAACAGCATAGTCAAATTCGCGACACAGAGTAATGATTTCAAGAAGATAGCTGGTCATCTGAAGCTGATGGTGGATAAAGCTCCTTCGAAGGTACGAGAAAATTGGCTAGCTGAGAGGAGTATGGATGCTAGTGAGTTTTTCATGATATATCTCCTTCCGTGTGAAATATAAATGCTGTGTATTTGAAGAGTACTAAATTGTGATTAAGTCGCAGCCCATGATCCGAACCTAAATCCAAAATTCGAGATTGATTTTGACCTGACTGGTGTGCCTACAACAAGCAATTTTATTGGGAGACATTCAGACTTGGACATGATTGAATCGCGATTAACACCTACAAAAGTACGAGACCGCCGTTTGATATGTATTCTTCATGGATTGGGGGGTATCGGCAAGACCCAGTTAGCGGTCGAATACGCTAGGCAGCACAAGAATATGTACACTTCCTTCTTTTGGATAAACGGAAAGACAGAGGAGTTACTACTTCAAAGCCTGCTGATGATTGCTTCGCGTATTACGACAAACGGTTCAAAATCAGATGTCGATACGCAGAAGATAACGAACCTCGAGGAATCTAAGAGGATGGCACAAGAGACCCTAAAATGGTTCACTATCAAAGGCAATACAGAGTGGCTTCTGGTTTTTGACAATATTGACCAGACGTCCTATGAAGAAGACCCTGATCAGAGTTCTGAGAACCCATCCTATGATATTACAGATTACTTCCCCAAAAGCGATTTCGGATCGATCATCATCACTACTCGTCTGGAGCGCCTTACATCTCTTGGAAGTTCGATAGCTTTAGGAAGAGTTAGCATTCTTGACGGCCTCAAAATCCTTGAAAAAAATACGAGACGCAGTTTGAGACTCAATGGCAAACAGGCCGTCTCGAAAGATACGCCAGAGATTGAGGATTGGGATCCAGGTTAGCATTCCACGCTATGTTCTCTATGATAGCGCCACTGATTCCATTTTGTGAATCATGTTTCTCTAAATAACATCTTCTAGATGCAATTGCCCTCGTCAAACGACTAGGCCGCCTTCCTCTAGCATTGGTCTTCGCCGGCTCGTATATCTCCAAAACCACGATAGTGAAGTATCTTGAATTATACACCGAATCATGGGATGAGCTGCACACACAAATGAAGCAACGTGGTGACTATCCTGAACGGACCATCGTAACGACGTGGCAAATATCGTTCGATGAGGTAGAGCGCCGAAATCCAGGGGCCGCAAAGCTACTAAGACTGTGGGGTTATCTGGATAATCAAGAGCTTTGGTTTGAGTTGTTACAGTGGCCCGATCAGGAAGATTATGTACCTGATTGGCTTCAACAGATCACGGAATCCGAGATCAAGTTTCTAGAAACAATCAGTATTTTATCGAATTTCTCGCTTATTGAGCGGAATGAAAATAGCGACACCTACTCAATGCACGCAGTAGTTCATGACTGGATCCAAAAATCGATCAATAAGAGCAGATATGATGGATTATTGGAGATAGCAATTGTTTCAATAGGTCTTAATGCTCCTGAAAATACTGCGAAAGATGTTGTAGCGATACGACGCCGACTTTTACCACATCTAACACAACTTTTACAGCACTGGAGCTATTTATCAGGGAATCAGAAACATTTAGACAATGATTTATATTTGTCCTGTCTTCGAGTCCTAGGAGATCTTTGCTCAGAGCAAGGTAGAAAAGCCGAAGCTGAGAAGATGCTCCAGAAAGCGTTACAAGAGAGCGAGACAGCGTTAGGTGCAGAGAATATTGTAACACTTGATGTATGTGTTTCTCTAGGGGTCCTCTACAACAAGTTAGGCCAGCGAGCGGAGGCTGAGAAGATGTACTTGCGGGCGTTGCAAGATGCGGACCCAGAGTCAGGTGCAGAAGACGCAGAAAGGGTCTCGCTATTCAATAACTTGGGAAATCTGTATAGAAAACAAGGCAGACTAGCTGAAGCCGAAGAGATGTTGTATCGGGCGTACCGTGGAGAAGAGCAGACGTCGGATCCAATGCACTTGCCGGTGTTACTCATCAGTCATAACCTGGGCACTGTATATCTGGACCAAGGAAAGCTTGCCGATGCTGGGCAGATGTTAAAGCCAGCACTGCTAGAGTCTGAGAAGAAATTTGGTCTAGAGCATCCAACGACGCTTGCCATAGTGCAAGACTTAGGACTGCTTCATTTGAAGCAATCGAAGCTGAACGAGGCTGACGAGATGTTCCACCGGGCGCTGCGAGGATACGAGAAGGTATTTGGCATCGACAGTGCCGCAGCTCATTTCGAGACACGAGACATACTTTGGGGTCTTGGTCGAGTCAGTGAGAAAAGGGGCGACCTTTCACAGGCCAGGATCATGTATTCACGCGCCTTGATGGGATATGAAAACGTACATGGTCAAGATCATCTAGAATGTCAAGATTTGCAAAAAAATATTCGTCTTCTGGATGCCATGATAGAGCAGGGTCAACAAAAATCACCAAGCACGACCTCGACGAAACCAAAATAGAGAAACCCTAATTCTAGGCGAGACAAGAGAGTCATGTCAGAGAGCAGCAACATCCTACAGAAAGATCTCGATGCCTGCCGTGATTTCACGCAGAACACACGGGAGATGGGTTGTCGAATACGCATTTCGATAAAGCGGAATACAGGTGTCGGAATCGGAGCGTAGCCAAGGTGATGGAGGGTCTCATGACGAACATCACAGTGGGTATATTGACATCTACGGAACTGACGCAAGTTTCTTTTGTGTACTTCTTTGACAACGTCAAATGTGCTGATGGACACCGAATGCCTGGTGCACGATGCTGACGACGAGGAGTTCTACGTTAGATACACTGTTGAATGGGCATATAAACGGAGCATTATCGCTCGATCGGAATCTGTCTGACATCAGAGCGAAATTTCGTGATTAGGGAAGTCAGGAAATGGATCATTGGAATTAGGCTGGGGAATGAGATTCAGCGGCTACGACGAGGTGGGGTATCTATGCGCTGGGCAAAGCAGGAACTGATCTAAAGGTCAGCTACGCAATGGGATCGTGGGTGAACGGTGAAAACAAATTTATTTCTATGGTGTTTCTATACCCAGGTCTGCGGTTCTTCAAAATGCGCTCGTTTCGGCGACTCCGGTGCTGTATATGACAGCCACCCTCGCGGCATGTTGAGAATGCCTGCACTTCCCTCCGCGCTCCGATTCATCGATGACATCTCCACGCCGTCCTCGGCAGGGACCTCTACGGTCCTGGTTTTCGACGCCTCCTTTACAGCATTCTCTCCCTCCACCGTCTCCTGCTCCCGCTTCAATCTCTCCTTCTCCTCCCTCTTCTTGGCCTTGAACGCCTTCCAGATATACCACAGCACGCCCACGGTCACCAGACTGCTGACCGCAAACACCACGTCCCCAATGGGGCTGTTGTTGTTCTTATTCCGGAGCAAAGTCCCGATGAAGACGGGTGGGAAGAACTTGACGGGACTGGCGAGGATGTTGGCCGCCATCCACTTCCACCAGGTGATGGTGCGGAGCGAGCTGAACAGCGGCGTCGAGAAGTGCGGCGGGATGACGGACATGCGGATGAACCACAGCATGAGCACGCCGCCATCCTCGACGACGGCCACGAACACGCCGTAGTTGTTGGCGTGCTTGGCCCGGAAGCGGTCCAGCGCCCCGCGGAAGCAGTAGCGGAAGCCAAAGTAGACGAAGCTCTCGCCGACGATGCTGGAGATGGTCAGGATCAGGAAGCCGTACAGCGCCCCGTACACGTAGCCCGCGACGACGGCGAGGATCTCGTGCCCGAACAGCGGCGGGATGCTGACGACGGCGATCAGCGAGGAGAGGATGAGCCATGCGTAGGGGGTTGCCTCCATTTTAGCGGCGAGTGGCGAGAGGTTGTCTTCGAGTTTCTTGCCGACCACGGCGAGGGTTATCCCAACGATGTGGACGAAGACGAAGAGAGAGGTGTAGATGATCTTCTTCCTCCGGGGAAGGGCCTTGTATCTCGCCCACAGTTTACCAGCGTTTTTCTTGGACGAGGCTTTGAAAGCCTGGATCTTGGATGCCATAGTGGCGGATTTGGGAGTGTCGGTGCTCGCCATGATGGCGATGTGGGAGATGGAGTTGCGATCGAGTCGAGCTCGGAGGGGTATCTATGGAGTGGGCATGCGATGATTGATAGCGAAGACCAATCTTGGCACAAAATCGAACGTACGCAACTCCTCACAGCCCCAAACCGCCAGCGCGAGCGATGTTTGGTGCGAGTCGGGAGCGGCGATGCAATGTTTCCTTTGCTGGTCCACGGCGCAGAAAAGACCTTTCAGCGACCGGCAGCCACTCAACCCATCATGCGGCACATCGCGAATCGCCCGTCAGCAGCAGAAGTCGTTTTGTGGGAGGAGAGAGATCGGTCGCGGTTTCGAGGGAGATGTGCAGTGTGTGCAGTGCGCAGTGTGCGGATGTGCAGCCGGCGGGGCTGCTGGGCGATGGTAATTATAATCTTTCTCGAGGCGATAGGGATCGCAAACCAGGCACCTGTGGGCGAATCGTCGGCGCGCAGCAATGTGAAACGCGGTGGGTTCGAAACAGGTACCACGACCTCTGGGCCAAACAAACCATGTGAGAGCATTCGCCGCACCCGACATGGGCATCTGCTGCTAATCTGGGGCTGACGCTCGATTAATAGGCACTCGTCGAGTATTCTTGGGTCATGGTGAAATGCGCCGTTCTTTACTTGGAGGCTGAGCGCTTTGGCAGCAGGATAAACTTAGCTGGGCGCCAACGTCCTCGATAGAATAGGGGCGCAGCACTGCACGTGAGACGCGGTCAAGGTGGCTGCTTAGATTGATTATCCTTGATCCTGAACTTCATATATCTGAGAATCCCGATGGAGATTTGCATTTTCACAGTCACGTGACGGCAGAAGTAGACGTCCCCTATACCAACTACCTCAGCCACCTCCTATGCGATCCCAAACCAAGCCAAGTCAACAGCTGGATGAACTGGAACCGTATGGCCGACGCCGACAGCACTATACGCCTGGAAAAGAGTACCATCCCCATAGATCATCTGTGTATAGGCACTCTGCGGCGTATTGGTATTATTCTTTGTCCACGCCAACGGTCCACTTGCACCTCCCAGTAAGCCTGTCCACTCCTTGATCTGCTCTCCCAAGTTGGGATACAGCACTAGAGTATCGGCTGTTCCATGCCACGTTTGCATCTTCGGGTAAGTACCGTTGTACCCAGGATACATGGTTTTGACCTGCACGACCCATTGCGCCGACGTCTTGATGTGTTGCCCATTCGCACACGCAGGGTCGGCGGTCATCGGGCTCGAGCCTAGAGAGCCTGCGAGACAGCCTGCTGCTACACCCGAGTAGACGGAACCTGCGGCTAGAGAGGGGTCAGTGTAAAGTGCTTTCATGGAGAGAGAGCTGTACTCACTAACTAGTTCTGGGTATATCGCTGCCAGTACATTTGTCATCATCCCTCCGGACGACGAGCCGGTGACGAAAATCTTGTTCGGGTTGGCGTCGTACTTTGAGATGGTGTATTTGAGCATGTTTGCGAGACCATTACTATCACCTCCGCCTTCATGGGTGAGCGACTTGTTGGACGCGACGTCCCAGCAATTGTTGTCGTGACTTGAAGAAGGGTAGATGGCAATGAACCCATGCGTATCAGCCAAGGGACCATATTGGGCTTGTTGAGCATAAGCAGTGCCACTACTAAGGCATCCGTGAAGCTGACAATTATTAGATGAGAGAAATCATAGGAAAGGAAGAACACAAACAGCAAGAATGATGGCTGGCTTGATGGCTAACTTGGTAGGCACCCAGATACTCATTGCAATCCCAGTAGGATTAGTGGCTGTAGTACCCCAGTTTGGCACAGAGACGAGGGCGCCATTCGCAGTAACAAGTAAAGCGGCAACGCTGCCGACGATAGTTGAGAAATGCATAACGAGCAGAGATAAATATGTACACAGAAAGTCGATCTTGACCCGTAGATCTAATGTGGAAGTGAATCGAAAATATATACTCTTCTCAACAGCAGGGACAGTTGCCGTATCAACTGCCACATAAAACCTGTGCTGGTGAAGATGGAGAGCGATATATTAAACATTTGATCCGAACCATACATCTTAGATAAACAACCTGAGATCTGTAAAATCAATTCAGGCACAAGCCTTAGTGGAGATATACCTGGGGAAGTGGACTTATCGTGACGCATAGAAATGATGGGGAAGTGGACGGAACATGACTCTGTAAAGAGCAGTCGGAACAATGTGCATCGCAACCGAGAAGTTGACGTGGTTGATGGGAAAGAGATGAACATTAATCTAAGATTGGCACGAGACTTTGCCCGTCGGAGCCGCGTCGTGATCGCTTGAAGGCGGGGTGGTCGGCCGACCGTTTTTCCGCATACGAACTCGTATTGGCAAACCCCGAATACGAAATTCTTCATAAAACGACATGGCATAGGTAAAATGCCTCCCAAACAATTCGAAAGATGTGATATGCTGCGAAAATAATATTACAAGACGACAGTAGGGACGGATGTCGAAGACCGTCAATAATTGAAGCAGGCGGAGCTGCTGAGTGAGAAGGCTGTAACAGTATTTGTCCTGCCAGTTGTTGACCTGGCATGAAAGAGTAGTTATTGCAGTGCTGATAGGAGCATCACGCAGTCTTGAATGCAGTTACAATGATAAGAAACTGAGGTACACGAATCAGGGCTGATGAATCAAGAATCATAGCTGCAGTTCATAGCTGCAGTCTCAGGTTGAAACAACTCGCCAGGACGGCTATCTCCCGAATGGCTGGGGAAGTTGTGTTGAGTTAATAAGACTCCAATAGGAAGGGTTGAGTAATGAGACAATCGTTGCCATTGATGAATGGGAGGTAGTGCGGAGCAATGCCAGCAGCGAAGTCGTGGTTGAGTCGGCGGTTAAGATCGGCCGGAAGAGACGGATTGGCTTGATGCACCGACACGATATCCAAAGATCGTGGACAATTGACAGCAGTTTAACTGTGGCTGTGGCGAGGATATGTTGGATGTGAGGTTGGTAAAAGCAAGATATGAATGGTCCCTAACCGGGTGTCCCTGCATAAGATATGCAACGTGGCGGCGTCGCTGGTAGGAACGGGGGCTTGTCGACAAACGTTGGACACAAGCGTAATCTAATCCAGATTCGAGCCCTTCCTCCGAATGTAGGATTTTGTTGTTCTGTAATGCTCGTTGTGGGGAGTCATGAGATATATACAAATATGATGATTTGTTAACCCCGCACTGTATCCGATGCCCAACTCCAAATTTGGTAATAGCGATGGCAATCCATTGTACTTTCAAATGTGGAGATTTAGTCCTAAAGAACAGGAAGCGAAAGTACCAAGTGTCAAAGAAATCATGGCTAGCCGTGTAGCGTTCTTTTGGAATCTAAAGTTGGGTTCTGGCTTTATCGGTCGCACAATTGTTTCGCATACCAGTCCCACATGGACACAAGTCTGAAATGGTCTCGAGTAACGTATGGCATGGGCAAAAATTTCAATGCCACATGTTTGCGGACGAAGAGGATGCCTTTTAGAAAGGAACCTTTGTTCGGTGTGAAATTGAGGCGTCATGGGGAAACTCGAGTGGTGTTGTTGCCTACACGCCTCGCGAAATCAATGGAAGCTTCTGGTTTCGGCAGTTCTTGTAGCCAGATGACTTTAAGAAAAGTAAAAGAAGATGAAAAGAGAATAATTTTGATGGAATTGGCTCATTTGAATTGTGGTGGGTTGAGAAACAAGAGCCCTGGTGTTGATGGTTCGCCCGCCGGTCGCAAAAATCTCGCATCTTCAAAAAGTCGACTTTGCTAAAAGCATCTCGGGGATTCAACCACCGCAAGAAAAAACAAAAATAAAGACAGGAACTTCAAGTCATTCATTCAGATTTCCACGAGAATGGAGCAAAACAATATTATGAGATTGTGGTGGACGGGAACGCTGGTTTCATTTTGAGAGTGGAAAAATCGCGATGGCTTCAAAAATCACAGTTCCGGCGACGTAAATTTCTCAACGCACTTGCTCAAGCCACAACAGTTGTGAGAAAGTAAAAAGTGCAGCATACATTTTTGATGGTCGAAACTTTATCCTCAGACAGTTATAGCTCTGGTAGAAGAGCGTTGCCTATGGAAGAGTTTGGCATAGCAAAAGGTCGCATTCTTAAATCGAGCGATTTCGAGCCACACGACCTCTGTTGACATGCAACGACTTCGAGTGATATCAGGGCCGCCAGAATCAATTGAAAATGAACCCCGATGAACATGGAAGCACATGGATCCTCTTGTTCACGACAACAACGTGACAGTGGTATGAATTATCTGTCATCCAGTGTGGGAGAAAGGAAGAGGGAGAGGGAAGACGGCATGGTGTGGCAGATGGAGGTCGGGTGATCAAGGATGTTGACCTTCTCATAATTCAACCAATGGAATCGCAGCGTTTTGGATAATTTTTAGGCTCGTTTATGATTCAGACGCTCGCCTGTTAATCTAACTCCCGATCCGGCTTAGTTTTCCGCAATCACTGTAGCCCGTCTTCGCTACTATAATAAACAGAGCCCCCGCCCAAGACACGCCTTTGAACCTTTTTCTGTCTCCCCCCTCTAAATCATCAGCTCAACGCCAACACATCAACAAACGCGAGTCCTACATTGTTTCCAAATCTCAAGCCATCCAGACCCACCCACCTCTCTGTTACTCAAATACATCTCATCAATTCTTCAAAATGCCTCCAAAGGGATCAACAAAGGCTAAGGCTCCTGCCGGTGACCACGCCAGCTACCAAGGTGAGCTTGCCACGTTCAACCACAACGTCGCGATACATTTGCAGCCATGGAATCTGGGTCGCGCAATTCATCTGCAGCTCGTCATCAGTTTGATTTCTGCAAAATCATTTTGCTGACGCGTCATATTAGACATGATCACTGATGCCATCATCACCTTGAAGGATCGCAATGGTTCAAGGTACGTGTCTTCTCTGCTGCATCTGCAATGATTCCCAACGGCCTCGAATGCGTCTGTTATTGATCTGGAGCCTCACTAACTCGTTTGCAGTCGCATTGCCCTCAAGAAATACGTCAAGGCCAACAACAAGATCACTCTCTCCGACTCTATGTTCGACTCTCTCTTCAACCGAGCCCTCAAGTCGGGTGTTGATAAGGGAGTCTTTGCGCAGCCAAAGGGTATGTCATTCGACTCTACAGACGTGTCTCTTCTAACCATGTGCAGGCCCATCTGGTGGAACCAAGCTCGCCAAGAAGGAGCCAAAGCCTGCCGCCGTCGCAAAGCCAAAAGTCGAGAAGAAGGCACCAGCTACCGAGAAGAAGCCTGCTGCTGAGAAGAAGGTCACCAAGAAGCCTGCTGTCGCAAAGAAGCCTACAACCACAAAGAAAGCCGCTGCTCCCAAGAAAGCCGCTGCACCAAAGAAGGCCGCAGCTCCTAAGAAGGCTGTTGCCCCCAAGGCACCAAAGGCCGCTGCCAAGCCCAAGGCTGCTCCCAAGCCAAAGAAGGCCGCCGCACCAAAGACTGTAAGTTTCCTTGAGCGCCACAGTACATACACGTCTAATATTTCTCAGGCTCCTGCTGTTGTTGAGAAGCCCACTGTCCTGAGCAAGACCAAGTCTGGACGCGTAACCAAGACCAAGGCCGCACCTAAACCTAAGACTCCAGCCAAGAAGGCCACACCGAAGAAGAAGGCTACACCAAAGAAGGCAACTCCAAAGGCTGCTGCGTAAATTCGGTTTCCTTACGAGTCTCTTGTTTATATCGGCGTTACGGGGTCGGGAAATATAGGCGACGTGATTTCAGGTTTACATCACGCATTGTTTTTGTGCTTGATAGTCATTACGAAATGTCACTTAGGGGATGAGCTGGCAGTTGCTCGAGTCAATGGGATAAATGGATCGGTGGACCTTTTTCGCGAAATAAGATGGTGGATTGGCAAGAGCTTCGCTGTACTTATACCATGAATGTCAATGACACAACTTGAAAACCTACAGAAACCTCTCACCTGCATAGTGTGAAAATAACTTCGCTCCGCTGGAGAATGAAGTGTGACGCGACCTGCTGGGGGTTTGTTTTGATTTTCCCGTTTAGGAAAGGTTCCAAGGGAGGCGAGGTGGACCCTTCGGCTCGGCACTGGCGAGGTGAGACATCAACGGCTTCGAATTTTCATTCTGGACGACCAAGAACCCACGGGATAAATGCCCAACCGCTGTTAAGGTCCTCAGCCCGACTTCTCGAAGCACGTCTGGCCAGGATTATCCCCCCAAGATGATCGTGACACATTCGCATCTTGGCACGAGCCATTCTGCACATGGTAGTCCCACTGCTGTGTCGCTTGAGCGACATCAAGACGTCAATTCATCCTCTGGAGAATCATTGGAGATGGGAATCGCGACCTGAGGTCTTTATTTTCGTTGTGCTTTATCGTTACGCATTGTTTAGGCGTTTGGTTTCACTCGTTCGGATCACGAGTGCGTTTCTTGATGGCCCAAGGTCGTCGTGGCTTGGTTGTCTTTTGGCGGAGGCGAGGCAAGGCGAAGCATGACTTGGGAAAATCTGTATGGTTTCTTTTGATTTTTGATATCTTTGGTTATATAGATACACTCTCTAGTGTCTTTTATTTATGCGATCGAGATCTTTAGTCATCACTCCGGCAGAGGGCAGAGAGTGATGTGGTCACGTGACTATCTATCAGTTGGTTGGATCTTGGAATTGTTTCTCTAGAACACCCTCTGATGGGCATGTGGTTCTGCTGCAACCTATTCTACTCATTGTAGCATATATTATCCTCAAAGCTGAGCCTTGCATTTTTCCAGCTAGTCCTACAGCACGTGGCTGAATCCAGGTTCGGCCACGGGATGGAAAAGGTGCTGAGCCTTGTCGATAAGCAGCCACTCCACAGTATCATGAGTCAGCAGCCTGCTTGCTTGGCACTTGGCAGCGATTTCCTGCGCAACATCAAAAGTTTGTTTCAACTTCTCCGATATTGGGGGTGGCTTGATACCGACTAGATATGCAACGTTGACGGGTCAGCAGCGCCTCATTGGCTGGTGCGCCTCGATGCAGCGGAGCTTTCCCATGGCGCTATCTCCAAAAAGCTGAGATCATGAAGAGATGGCATCCACATTTCTGTGGCGGCGAATCATTATCATTGCCATGTAGGTTGACTTTTTTTGGGCGATGTCGCTGAAAGTGTGTGGGTGCACAATGGCCGGGTTGGAGCTTATCAAATGGGGTTCAACGACTCTCTATATCTTATACCTTGCGTCCTGCAACCACATCGTAGCCTTCTCTTCTTCTGTTCCCTAAACTTCACTTATCATTACGCTTTTCTTGACCCGAGCGGTGAAACACCAGGCGCTCACAGTGAACATGGCCAATCTAGATATCAAATCGCCAACACCATATTCTCCGACAAATTATCTATCGCCTGATGATATGGAGCATATGGCGGAAGAAATGACCCACCCTTCCCCTGGTATTGCAAAAGACCCATATTCTATAGCGAATTACATATCTCCAGAGGAAATAGATCACATAGCAGAAGATCACATAGCAGAAGATCATGTACACCACACAACAGATGATTCAAAAGCGGAAGACCCACTACTTAACGCAGACGATAATGCATTTCCGGTCAAGAATCAGACCGCAGCTACAACAATATCTCCTTCCAAAAGCACATTTACAATTGACGAAGAAAAGGTTTGTCCATCTGCTAGACCGTCAAGCCTGTGTTGAAAGCTTACCTGCTCAAGAACATCAAACAATCCCGCTTTCTCAAACTCACCCCCAAAGAGCGCCACAAGCGTGCTCTCGACCTCGCCCAACGAGTCGTCTCCCTTATACTCTCCCTCATAATCCTAATCATCATGGCGCGCGCCCTCGCCACCTTCCTAATCAACAAAAACGTCACTGCCGACGGAGAATCCATCTACCCTTCCTTGATGAAGCTGTGGCCCACCTACATGATGATCGCCGCCGGGGCCATCACCGTCCTCCTCAATACCTGCATCGTCTTCTGGCGCGTCCAAGGCACGCTCAAAGATCTCCACCGCGAAGAGATCTACTCTAAATACTGGGATTACGCTCTTCATGGCATTAATTTTGCCATCTGGGCAGCGACTAGTAGTACATTTATCGGAACGAAGTATCTAGGTGGTGTTCAAGACCCGAATGTGCTTTGGGGTTACGTGTGCTCGACTACGGCAAGCCAGTTGAATGAGAAGTTTCCGCAGATTGTCAAGTTCTCCGTAGAGTGTAATTTCCAGGTGAGTCTTTGATCCTGAATCAGGGGAGAGAATGTGCTAACGTGAATAGAGCATAAGTTTCTGGATGACGGTAAGTGAGGTCGTACTCGAGGGATTTGCGCTCGCAACGAAGGTGTTTGTCAAGCTGGGCGTAATGTGATTTGGGTTCAGCGGGTTCTCGGGAAAGATAAAGCGGTCTGGAGTCTGTGGTTTCAGGATTTAGGACGGTTAGCAAGGTGTTAAGGAGGATTTCTGGCGAGGAAACGGTATTAGAAACATCTATAATCTCTAAAGTTTCTTTGATTATAATTCGCTAAAAAGTCATGAAAATATACACAGCTTTTAGCAACGCAATCATTTCTTCCTCGCTTGACATTCCGTACCAATCGAAAGAATTTATTCATCTATTTATGTACCAAGGCCCAGATTCATTTCCTGACTTCCTCTCGCGCCACGGTTGGGTCACTCACAACTCCCACCCCATCCAGGGATCCTAGCGCTCATCCATCTCCCTCCAAACCTAGCACCGATGCCTCTTTCACACACCGCTTTCTGTGCGCGCGTCGCGGTCGAAGCTGCCGCGAAGAAGGGAATAGTCGGGTTAAGATTTTGCGCTTATTGTTATGCTCATGCTCTTGTCTATCTTGTTTTTCATTCTCGTTTTCTTTCGAGATCTATTCATATGTAGAGGTAAAACTCGTAGTGTTTCCCTGCGTCGCAGTCCTGACGAGAAGGTTCACTGTAATCATCATCTTCCCGTTCTTCTATGGGTTTGGATGGGAAGGCTTATGCTTTATATCGGTCCTTGGATTGGGAGGGGGATAACGGACCGGGCATGCGATGGAGGAGGGAGGGGCGGGTCACTGTTGTGCTTTGCTACGGAGGTATGATCACGGGTGATAATGTTAAAATTTACAGTGAAATAGATGTAGAAATACTTGTAAAATTCCAGGAAATTGTCATTATTCATCCAAGTTATTCTCAAGCCTAATCTGATTTCACCCTTCTGTTTGCCCCTCATAATGTGGCTCTTCGTTTGCGTGTCGAAGAGTGACCAGCAATAGTTGTTTCATCAGAACCAAGACTCTCAGGTAGCGCTGTGGTGGAGTTTTGGTCAGTGTCGTCCTTGGGCGGGAATAGCTCCGAACGGATGATATAGATGAAGTCCACATCTTCGCGTTTAGGAGGGAGAGGGTTCTTTTGCTCTCTGGGTTGATAAATCCAACGCCAGACATCATCATCATCATCACCATCATCATTGCCGTCGTGAACTTTTTTTAAATTTCCAGTCTCTGAGATCCCACGCGCGCCATTCCCACCTGTGATGTGGTTCCGGCAATATTCGATCAATCTCTTCCCTCCATTGCTCCCAAAAATCGCTGAGCGTAATTCCAAAGCCTCCTCATCAAAATCAACGCGCCAAACTAGTCCTCTTTGACGACAACAAGTATGCGCCATACCCAGCCTTTCAAACACCTCTAATCTAGAAGCCTCTTCGTAGCATTTTTCGCGTGATTGGGAGGACAGTTGAAATGAATCACACCATGTTTCTACTCTTTGACGGTCTCTACAGGTATCCTCTTGTGTATGGTAATAACTTTCTCTTTTGAGCAAGATGTGAACTGGTAAACACCCACCCTTAGAACAGAAGCATTCGCAGCCATCGACATGCATTTCACCAATAATATTTGCGTATTCCAAAGGACAGGGTGAGCTTTGCGCTTCTTTCAATTCATTGAGTTCGAGTTGCGCTGCAACTTCATGCATGCACGACCAATCACTACTAGGTATTTTTGCCCCCCGGGATACAAGCCATTTTATTGCCTCCATTTTGCTTACCAAAGAATCCCCCCCAATTCGTTCCAATTTTCGAGAGTTTTCGATAGTAAAGTTGATGAATTCGAGCCGCTGTCCCACCACCCGTAGCCCTCAGTATCTAAGATATTGAGATTTTGAAATCCAACCGCATACAGCGCTTTGATCTGAACAAATGATAGGTCCCTCTCATGGTACACTCTCTGCGCAGTCCCGGTCCATAGAGCCAACGGTACCTCAATATTATTCTGGACCAGCATTTGATAAAGTCGAAAAGCGCTCGCATCTGGTAGCTTATCATCAAGAATTCCAAGAGCTTGTTGCTCACTTTTTCCTAGCTAAACCGTCGCAAGTTGCTTGAGTCGTAAACGTCGATTTGCTACCGCATTTGCAATACAACTCGCCAATTCAGGATTTTTAGTTGACCAGAAGTTCGAAAACCTCCAATCAAAGTCGCTTCTGAACCCGGAGTAAGCAAGCTTCCCTGCAGCGAAAGTCGTGAATCCGACATTGACTACTGCGGCAGAATTTCCTACCTGAGTGAGCCAAGGTAAGAACAAAGGGCAGTCGGATTCAAGTAGTAATGATAAAGAGCTGATATCTGATTGATGTACAGCCCGACCCAGTGCATAGAACCCGTTTGCGCCGGCATGGAGAAATAACTGCAACCCCACCTTCCAGCCGATGGCACACTCAAGTGGTGTTGATGGTATGTCAATCATATCAACCCGATTTATTTGAATAGGAGCGGAAAGGGTGTCACCATCCGGTTTATATCCCTTTGCGAGAAGTTTTTCAACATCGCATTCAGATCTTTGGAGTGCGGCGATTTTCAAGGCCCCAAGGTCATAGATTTTAGAGCATTAGCTAGGACAGTTTACCATACTGGAATTACTGAACCTTCTGTAAATCCATCAAGCAGCCCTGCCATTGAGTCTTGGACCAATAGTATCTATGTCTCTCCACAACAGAACTCCGGGTATCTTTTTGCTACTCATTATGATACCATTATATTTCAGAAGTACAATATCTGGCCTGAAACCACTATTTGCTGTGAAGTTTCCCAAAATATGAGAAAGAACGGCAAATGCATGTTCAAATGCAGTGCTTCCACCATCACTTTGATGCTCACTGTAATATATGATAATCTGGACAACTCTCTCAAAAAATGTCATGAGGTCAGAATGTTCAGCAAAGCAAAACCTTTTTCTGGATCATGGTGAATCATATCTTCTAACAAAGCGAATGCGGGTGAGTCGGAGCTCCGCACAGTAGGATAGTAGACCAGAGTTGGAGATAATGAAAGGCCGCCAGCTCCAGACGTTACGCTGAATGTAACTTCAATGGCTATAGATAGAAATGGGATCAATGGGATATAGACCCCGATGCTGTTCGTGTTTTCTAGCAATGGAAAGAGTGGACAGTGCCGTGAGTGGGTGGCGGAGCGTTGGCTTGTAAACCGAAAGCTACCTTTCCACCATGTAGACTGAGAATTTTCCTGCCGACAAAAACATCTCTACAGCCTGTTTTGTCGCATCTTCTTGTTTTGAAATCTCCTGGAATTTGGTTGTAAACGGGAAAGCCTCACTTCGTCTGCCAATAGGCTTGGGTGGATGCAAGCTGGTGAAGTTTCTTCTGCACATCCTGCATGGATTCTATGATCATCACGACATGCCAGAAGTCGAGAGCAGTCATTATCAATATAAGACGAGAAAGAGCCATTCGAGTTGCTGAAGATATTGAGAGTCGATGAGTGGAGCGGAGGATCTTCGTCGATCCCGAGGTTTGGCCAACATACTGCAGTCAGTATTTTGTTACACAGCCGTGCGGAATAAAGAGAGAAATATATATTCTTATCCATCTCCAACCCTGTTGAGATTGCTGACTACCAAGAACCCAGGGGTTCGGGATGGAAAGTAAGGTTAACTAACCTAATGTCGAAAGGGCCGCAGCGGACGGGTGGAACCGTCTCCCTGACCAACCGACCGACGCAACTAGCTCAGTAAGCAGATGCACACCCCAGGTGGTTTATGTTACACACAAAGGATGCATCTTCAAAATTATGTGAACCTGTCATGGAGTCTTTTAAACTCTTCCACCGACGCCATATCTCATTCGGAAAAACTCAATTCACTTCTCACGAGGATGATGAATGTGTCTTCGCATTTCTCAGCACTCGTCCTAGGTCTTGAGGTGTTTCTCTCTTTGGCAAACGGGCAATCGACATCATCCCAATGCGTGTGCAAGCCTCATTTCAGGATCTAGTTGAGCGACGTCTAGCTAATATCTCGTACAGTGCTCCACGCTAGCTAATCTCATTCCTGGGAATGTTTTCTTTCCGAATGCGTCCATGTACGGAATCTCATTGGAGTCGTATTGGTCTCAGCAAGAGCAGGCTTTGCAACCATCTTGCATTGTGCGGACAGGTGACCTTGATGCCATTGCGGCTGCGGTTGAGTTTCTCGGGACAGCAAATTACCAAAAACCTGGATCTTGTCCATTTGCTGTACGCAGTGGAGGTCACACCCCTTTTGCTGGTTCAGCCAATATCCAAGCCGGTGTTACAATTGATCTTGCCTTGGTGAACGATATTGTGGTTTCTGAAGATCAATCTCAAGTACGTATTGGAGTTGGAAATCGGTGGGGTGCTGTGAATCACGCTTTGGACCCTCTCAATTTGGCAACTGCAACTGGGCGTATCAGTGGTGTTGGAGTCGGAGGATTTACTAGCGGAGGTGAGGACTTTACATCTCTATAAATAATTATTAACTGAATGTCTGATAGGAGGAATGTCTTTCTACTCTCCTCGACTAGGGCTCGTCTGTGATGCAGCATTAAATTTTGACGTAATTCTCTTTACTTTGAACAAGACATGATTTAACCCTTCACAGGTCATCTTGTCATCCGGAACAATAACCAGTGCCAACTCCATAGACAATCCAGATCTATTTCGTGCTCTTAAGGGAGCATCGAATAACATTGGTATCATAACTCATGTTGACCTCCCACTCGTTCAAGGAGGGCTCATCTGGGGAGGCTTCTATGCTATCGATATGTCCAACCGACCGAAAGTATTTTCCTTCTTTGAGAGTTTAAACAATAGTACAACATACGATCCCTACGTTTCAGTAATCGAGACGAATGAGTACACGAACGGAAGCTGGCTCATCTTACTCCATCTAGCATATACCAAACCGGGTGCAATCGACCCAGCCGTTTACGCCCCTCTCCTCGCCATCCCACCACTATTCTCCAGTCTCCGCCAGGCAACTCATGGAAATCTAACCGATGAATTCGAAGCCGGAAGTCCTGTGAATAGTCGAGCCCTACTTGCCACCATGACATTTTCAAACTCAGCGGTCTTTATGGAAACATTCTTCCAGCTCGCAAACGCCACCTCAATAATAATGACCGGCCAAGTCCCGGCTCTCACTTTCACGCTGAGCTATCAACCGTGGCCCCAAACAATCACCCGCCACGGTCCTGAAAATGGTGGAAATGCCCTCGGAATCGATGCAGAGGATGGCGATCTGACTAACATCGATATTAATTTGTATTGGGAAGATGCGGCAGACGATGACTTCATCTATGCTGAAACAGAGAAGCTATTCGAAGCTGGGATCACGAAAGCAAAAGAGTCGGGAGTGTGGAATCGGTATCTCTATCTGAATTACGCGGATAAGTGGCAGAAACCGATCCGTGGATATGGTGAGAACAATGTGAGGATGTTGAGGAGAATTAGTAGGAAGTTTGATCCTGCTCAAACTTTTCAGGAGGCCGTTCTTGGAGGATTCAAGCTGGATGAATAAAATGTGGTAAGCCTAGATATATCTAATGAGAAATAGGATATATCTGCCTATTTTCACAATTTTATCTGCATAAAATCATGAGGATATATCAGTTCGATATATGTCGAAGCGACTTTAGATGTGACTCGGGAATGCTCGTATCTTCGACCCAGGCATAAAAATCCAGACCAGTAGTCTTGATAAGAATACTCTCTCATGCTGAAATATTTGAACAAGACATACGATAAAAGCTTATCTATACCTTCTCCAGAAAGCTCGAGGAAATACCAACTACCTACCAATACAACCACATGACCCAGCGTAAGAGCGATTCCACGTTCTTTAGATCCTAGCTAAGTAAGGTAGGTAAGCTTACCCATCTAAATGACTGCACCCAATACCGTGATATGAGCGAACCATCACAGTGACGGTCCTCGCTCATCCTCAGTTCTGATTAGGCTCTCTTGCATATCACGTACTAGAGGACAAAGATCACACGTCACGAAAACGCTGTTCATTACCCGACTTGGTAAAGGCTAGCGGTAAGCAATGAAGTCAGTAATTGAAGCTGTCGATGATTACTCTGCGAATCTACGTAGCAAGAGTAGATGCAGTCAGCAAACCTAGGTAGATCTGATTTAGTGCCTCTCCAGATCCGGTTCTTCGGCGTCCGTGCTTCGCTTGTCCTTTGAGCATCCTTCCTCCTTCTACGCTTATACAATCTCTCATCTACTTCAGCTTTGGTATCCTGTCATAAAATTCAAATCTGCGAGCTTTGTTCTTAGTTGGTCATTGTGAATATTTTTCATCCTCATTGTATCTCTCCCTCCGCCTTGTAGCCGCGAACCTGTCGAGATGTCAGACCGTACAGGAGACTCGCGATTTCCACACCTCACACCTGCAAATGGCAATCTCGATGCGACTCAATTGGTGCAATACGATTTTCTTGTCAACATCAGTCAGAGAGTTTACGGTGATACGATTGTCACGCAAGAGAATGATGGCACGCTCAAAGGTCCTTTTAACATTTTGCTGTGAGCACTTCTTCCATACTTGATTCGTCACTAGGTTGAATTGTTGTTCTTAAACTGTTGTAATAGGAAAATGATTTTAATAAGGCAACCAGCTACACATCATCAGTTGTTCAGCAGTGGATGACTCTCCAGCGAGCTGTCGCTGGTCTCTTACCTCCCATGGCAGCCGAAGCCGCCGTCCTCGGCGTTCTATCCGTTACCAAAGCCAGATACGGGATCTACGCACATACTATCCTAGCTGAGAAGGCAGGTTATACTCTGGAACAAGTAAAAGCCATGCTTGCGGGTACTTGTCCCTTAGATATAACGGCCCGCCAAGGTGCAATCCATAACTTGGCTGTCGAAATAGCTCAAACAAGAGGTCCTCTAGATACAAAATCTTATGATGATGCTGTGTCTGTACTTGGTTGGAGGGTGTCGCTGCTGCTGTTCAACAGGCGGGTGCCTTTATGTATGCCGCTATGATGTTGAATACTGGAGATGTCTCATTACCCTCTGGCGTGTGTTTTCTAATACTTTTAGTTGTGTATTACTGGTATTTAGGTATTAACAATTCAAATCTTCTATTCAAGACTTATTCTTCCTCTCGAATTGTCTCAATCATCATCCGCTTTCCGATTTCAATAGTCGAAGGCAAAGATTTCAAATCATCCTGGACTTGGTAGCCTATAGTCATCTTTTGTTGTCCTCGGCGCCTGCACGCTACCGAACCAAGGAGTCGGATCACGCAAAATATAACAGTGCATGATGCATTGATTTTAGTAAGGCGGATTTACATGGCTTTGCATGCTCATCATCCCAATCTACGTGTCCTTGCATCAAGGTGCGCAAGTTTTGGGTTTCCGCCCGCCTCATCGGACGAAGCGCTCCATAGAAACCCGTCTCGACGATAAGGTATCACGAATGTGTTTGCCATTGAGTGAATGTTTCGGCAATCCGACGAACGATAACTGCCGCGCTATGCAGGTGAGCAAGATGTGTATGTTGCGGGCGCTGGTGGGCAGGAGGATTCAATGCGAGCTCCCACCGATGTCGACAAGCCACTTCCTACTAAATAAAGAAGTTCAGCTGTCTCTGATCAGTCAATGCTTAACTCATCCGCATTCCGCTTCACGCTATGTACATGGCCAATTGCCACTCCCTCTTCGTGCGCAGCTTCCGGGGTAGAGCGGGAATGGTGTAAGCGACCAACCATCTCCCTCGCCGTACTTTGAAGTTTGCAGGATGTCAAGGGGGCTTCTCCTGCGGATCACCCGCTGCGTATTCTGCCTGATTATCCGCTCCCGCCACCTCGGACGGCGCGGTTAAGCGAGTCGCTACTCGAGTTCTATATAAGTAAACCGCTATCATGTTGTTTTTGTTTTCCAATGCTACAGATCATAGCTCTAGCATCACAGCACTACCCATCTCCATTCCCGAAAATGAGACTCGTCACTCTCCTCTCCGCCGCTCTCTCCATCCTCCCGCTCATCTCGGGGAGGTACATCACGGGAGGATCCTACTGTCCCCCGCGGCCAGCCCGCCCCGAAGAGCAGACCCGCATCTGGAACGGCTTTGTCCAAGAACTCTACATCCGGAAGAACGTCAGCCGTGCGTTCCTCACGTACGTGGATCCGAGCTACATCCAGCACAACCCGGACGCGCTCTCGGGCCGGCAGCGAGCCATCGACTTTCTCACCGTCCTGTGGCCGACGGTCAACATCTCCATCATCCACAATGGCTTCTCGAACAATACGGGGTACCTGCACTACAAACAAGGCGCGGCCGGTCAGTTCCCGGAAGCCGTCATTGATATCTTGAGGTTTAATGGGACGTGCATTATGGAGCACTGGGACGTGATTCAGTCCTGGTCGCCAAATTATACGAATCCGTTGGCTCTGTTTTAAGATGGAAGGGGATTACAGTTTAACTGGTGAGTGAAAATTGAAAAGGAAAAATAGTCCGCCCAGTGAGTAAAGCTGACGAACTTTTCTAGTACATATTAGAAATGATATATTCATGGTTGTGATTTCACTTCCCTAAAAGAGCAGAATTTTGTTGTCACTGTGACAAGAACACATTCTTGACATGTCGGCGCTTGAGTCTAAGCGGAAAGTTTGAAGCAGAGTAGAGGAAAAAGACTCGGCGCAGGTTCTTGAAAAGTAGAACGCGGAGTAGTGAAGATCAACACGATCATCTAAATTGAATTATGAAGCACAAGACCTTAGTTACTTTGTCTACATTTGACACGGAATCCTTTCTACTCGGTAATTGCCAAAGTCTAGCCCAACTTAGATTGGCCTTGCAGTTAGTCTTTCAACTCTCTTCTTCTAGAGAATATTTGCATCTCATTTTCCCATTGGATTTATTCCAGCAAAAATGACGTCAAATTTTGGGTTAACTACGTTCGTACAGTACAGGACAATATTTCCATTTGAACTTGTCCTTCCACTCATATGTATACAAAGCAGTACAAGCAGTTATAAAGCATGCTCAGTCCCAGTATCATAACAAGGAGTTGAGCTGGACACAAAACGTGCGTTTAACAAGTGAAATATTGAAAATAAAGAGTTGATCCTATTTGCCAAGGAAATTTATATTCCATACAAGCATGGAACACAGCATCATGCCACAAGAAGGAAATGTCCGCAGTCAGAAGCTTCTTTACGTGAATGGGCATGATTACCTCCCTCCTACCCTAGCACGTCTCCTTTTCGTAAGAAGCGCGGCGCTGCGCACCCCTAACCTTAAGCGAGCGCGAGTCATCCCCAGGGTGTGACTATTCCGAACCCCCTTCCATCCAGCAGCACCCAGCTCAAGCAGCACCTCGGGGTCAGAATCCAGGCAGCCGACAACCCCGGAGTAAGACGGAGACGGGCAGGCCCAGAAATCCTCGCCTGCGCGTGGAGGATACGGAGATTGACTCTCGCAGCGGTGCTGGTCTTCTCGGTAAGCACAATTTCCCGCGTGCGGCGCAGGCGACCAGTGACGGGGGGAGCTTGTTTATTTCCCGATCGGGCGCGGCGCTGCAAGGCTGCGTGGGCAGGCACCGACTCGTATACTGTATATTTTTTTAATTAGCATCATATGCCTTGGGGTGTAATCAACATGTGGTGCCTAGGTGGGATGACTATATAAAGGCCAGGTCCGGACGGGGGAAATCGAGATGAGCAAGAACCAGTTGTGTCGTTGAGATCATATCGCATACCTTCCAAGATGGTGAGTCTCGTGTGCTTGTATGGACTCTTGGCTCACAGTGAGATAGGTCTATCCAAGAGCAGTTCTTCTGGCAACGGCCCTCGGGCTCTGTACCTCTGCTCTGGCGAATCCGGTGCACATGCAGCGCCGCCAGAACACCACGGCCCCCAGCACGGAAATCTTCACGTGGATTGCAGGATCGTGCGGGCAGGGCTTCGAGGTCCCCGGGTTCTCGAACATCACCTCGGGGAGCTGTATGCGATTCTTGGGAGATGCTTACACCGTCTACGAATTGCCGGATGTGAACTGCACCATGACAACATACAACAGCAATACTTGTGCGGCCGGGAGAGAAGATACCACCTATCAGCTTCCTGCCGGAAACTCGACCGTGTGTGTCCAAGGTGGTGTTCTTGATGGAGGAGCTCATACCCAGAGGAGTGGGTATTATGTCTGCAGTTAAGATATTGATGTAATTACACTGGGCTAATAATGCATTACTCATCCCAATAAGAATTTACTAAATGAGATCTTAGAGCACTATCCATACACTTTGAATTATGCCTTTAAGTGCATGCTATTGATATGAATCAACCTATATGGCCCGAAGATTTGTGAATCTTGGAAGGTCATAGAAAATCACATGACTGTCCGCTTCGACTTTCGTTGTTCCTCACTTTAAGGATTCGGGAACAGAGTATGACTAAAATGAAACCTCAGACTAATTTTGGCAAAAAGAGAACTCAAGACTGTGAAATAGGTAGCTCACAGTTGAGCGAAGAGGTATACGAATCAGCTGACTCTTAGAGTAACTATATCAATATCCGACCGAGAGCTAGTGACTTAGAGGAACGCCAAGACTTTGAGTAGCGCAGAATAAAGGCCTTATCGTTCGCAAGGGACCAGGAGAAAGCATCGTAGCTGAGGCATATATCATGACAGCGATACGAAGACAACCCGCCTGCAGAGAAGCGAGAGACTCAAAGCATTAGATGAGATTTTACTTGGAAAGTTTGATAATATCTCCGTGCGGCTCAAGATCTCGACTAAGTGGATACTAGCACCTTTTGCCAAGTAGATACCACACCGACCTAAACTCGCGAGCAACGAGCTAAGTGAGCAGCGAACCCACGCGCGTCAACGACCATGATATTATCGCCTTTTTTGACGAACAAATATTTCGACGTGCCGTAAACCTTTGAGCGCCGCGTGAACTATGCTTCGCGAAATCTCACGGTAGGAAAACTTGGGTTGGTTGAGCATTAGCAGGATAACCGGCGAGAAAACTAGCAAATCGCTCTCCCCTAAGGAAGCATCCGCACTGATAATTAAGCCAAATGGCCAAAAAGTATATAAGAATCGTCGAGTCGGAGCACTTGCTTGAATCCTTCTTTCTCATTCAATCATCTTTTAAGAAGTGCTGTCGGTTCAGCAGTAAGCAAGATGGGAAGTCACTGGTCATGCCTGGTGTGTGGTCCCATCGTCTTTTCTACTCTAGCAGCCGGCCAAGTCCCTTTTTTCGGTGGTCATTTCCTACCAAATGACTTGACACCTATGTGTGAAGGCGGAGAGGTGGGCATTGGAGTAACGCGGTCGTGTTATGAGAATCGTGGGTGTTCCTTCCCATCCCCATCCCTCCTCTTGAAACCACTAACATGAGCATTCTTTTAGAACACGGCTTCTGCACCCATCAATGGGCCACCGTCTTCGACAACAAGTGGGAGAGCATCGCGGACCTAAAGAATTGGGGAGAAGGGACGGAGTGGTGCGGCGTTGCCTATCCTGCAGGCGTCACTATCGAGTGCGATGATAATAGGATCCCCACCGCGGTGCGCACGCCGTTGTGGGATTTCCCAGAGTGCTATAGGGCAAACTATTGCTACCATTGTACACCATTCAATACGCAGCATCAGTCGTACTTTTGTTGCAAAGGGTTGGTGTGGAAGGGGAGGGGCAGTCGTCGATGAGAGATGCGAGTTAGTATAGAGGAAGTCGATGGCGAAGGTACTGCCGCGAGGTTTGCGTGGAGGTGGGAGTTTGCATTGTCTAGACAATTCAGAAGTGGCTGTTGTTTGCATTGAGGACATAATTACACCTCTTGACAAAAAGTTTGTTAACCTCTCTTGAGCTCTGTCTCCGACAAGATCTTTCTCTTTGAGGTTTCACAAAAGCCACATTAGAGAGATAATGTACTAGTGCTCTGTTTCTCTCTAAACAAGTCATGCCTAGTCGAAGGGGAGGGTCGTATTCCACGGAGAAGAAAAAGCAAGACATGATAGAAAGTTTTGATCGAACTGACGAGCAAGGAAATTCGACAGCGCTTACCCTTCCTCCCATCCCCGACCGAGTCTTCAACCTCCCCAAGCTTGAGGCTCGAAACCCCAATCAGACTCGATCTTCCTGAGGGCCGTTAGAACTGTCAGAACCTCCCGCCCTACCTGATCTTCCTCAGAACCGTCCGAACGAGTGGCCGGATCACCTGACCTGGACCCCTTCCACCCACAAGCTTGGCCGCATCTGAAACGCCATGCTCGCCCCAAACCCAACCCAAACCAAAGATATTGAAAAATCACGCCACTTTGCACTCAGCCTCCCCTCGCATCGCGCTGCTCCTTCACCAGTCAGGCCACAATCCCTTTGCCAAGCCTTTCAAGCGCTGCAAGTTGTGTGATCTGCTGTTCTCCACACTGCCAAGTCCCCAGTTCAACCCCTATCCTTTCATATACCGTCAATTATACCGATCGAGACGCAGGTCACGCCACACTGGAGGAGCGCTGACGAGTCGTGTTTCGAGCGTTACACCTTGGAGGGACTTGAATGTAAATACCACTTCCTGCTCCACTTGGAGCTTGAAAGCAAAGCAGTAAACGTAAGAAGATAAAGAACAGAAGAAATGGGACAATATAGGCACAGCTTCAAGGTGGAGTGATCCGAAAAGAAGTCTATCTATTTATCAAACCGACCACCAATAACCTAGCAGAACAATATGTGTACGCTAAGTGCAAAAGGTGCATACAATACACATTGTGTACATGACATGCCTATCAATAATCATATTCTTTCCATATTTCTCGCTCTCCTAATCTCTTTCATTGCGCCCTGCGCACACAGTTCGTACTCCCTTTTCCACCCAACTGCCTATATACTATGCATCGCACCAACCGACTAACCCCGAATAATGCATGCTGGGAATACAAAGAGATTGAAAGAACAAGTGGAACCTTTGGAGGAAAGAGATCTAGAAGTTTTCCTTGCCCCAGTTGAATGCGAAGCCTATGGTTGAGATCAGTAAAATACGTGAAAGAATAGGGGAAAACATACCAGGCTCCGTATACATGTTACACTTGATGTGCAACTGACTACCCAACACTTTCGGACCACAAAAGAACACACCAGCTTCCGCTGGGCTGTGAATCTTTCTAATACTCTTGAAAACCATATCCCAATTCGGACGACCGAAATTCGTTGGTGCTCTTAAGCCCGTGATAGCATCACGATCAGCATTCGCGTCATTAATCATGATGTTAGTTGCATCATCAACCTTGATCTTGGCCGTGAGATATGTGTGAATCTCAATATGGTTGTCCATATCTTGCGCCTCGATGGCGAGGAGGAGCGAGCGGAACCATTCGAACGAGCCGAAGTCACGGCAAACCCAGAAGAAGTAGACTTTGCGAAGACGAGTCTTCTTTTGTGGGTAGTTCATCCGATACCAGATTGATTTGAGGATGGAAGCGAAAGGAGTGACTCCGATACCTGCTCCTACTAAGACTGCAATCTCATATTTGAACACGTCTTCAGACGCAGAGCCAAATGGGCCATCGATGTAAACTCGAGGAAGAACTCGTCGAATCGCTGGGTCAACACCATCTGCTCCTGGGCCGTTCTTGTTGACGCTGACGACTTGAGAGGCATCTTTCTTCTCTCCTCGCGGCCTGTCAAGTTCACAACCTAGGGCTTTTCCAACGGCCTTAGTAAAGTCTCCGACCATTCTGATGTGTATAGAGATATAATCCTCCTCTGGAGCCGAAGTGAGCGTGAAAGGATGGTACTGCCATACAGAGACTTCCGGACAGCAGAAGAAAATATACTGTCCAGCTCTCGTCTTGGTATTCTCTTTCTTAATTTGAATCTCGCAAACATTGCTTGGATGCTGGACGACTTTTGAGATGTATGTCTTGTGTTTTCCTCGAACCTCTCTGGCGATTCGCTCCGCCAGATAAATATATCCACCGTACATCCAGTACTGCCAAAAGACACCAATAGCCGTTGCTCCAATACTCGAGCAGTATGGTGCGAAATCCGGTTGAATCATACAGAAAGCTCCGTGAATTGACCAGAAGAAAAAGAAGATGACGAAGAAGTGGTGCGTATACCAAAAGCGTTCGAAGTTGGCTCGTCTCGCCTTTTCAACTGAAGTCATAACCATCGCCATCAGGGCAACCAACATAACATATCCAGTCCATCCAGGGCCAGTAACAAAGTTAGCCAACAGCCATCCACCAAAGCCAAGGTTGTTCTTCGATGAAATCTGGGCGAAGTTGTTCCAGTGCGCAATAGTGTGAACCCAGGAAAAGAAAACGATAGACCACGCAACGGTCTTATGGAAAGTAATGTTCTTGTCGAATTGTACGATACCATTCAATGGCGTTTGTCGAGCAAGAGAAATAAGCGTTCTGCAAACCGGAAATAAAATCATAGCGACATCGAAATGCAGTACTAATGCAGCAGATCTTGCAATCGGGTATGTGAGACCGAACGTACTCCTAGCTTTGGTGAGACTGTCTTTGATCTGGTAATTCATGAATCCAAACGAGAAGATCATGCCATGTATCGCCGCAAATACGATAACGAATCTAAAGATGGTTAGCTAGTAAACCCACCAGTATCGATTTTACACACAATCTTCTGTATCCCTCGTTCACCATCCAGCGATCAAATCTCTCTCTCGAATTCAATTCCTTCGGTCTCTCACCACTCATCTCTCCTGACATCAACATTCTCGTCAACGGTGGCCATCTCGCTCGCTCCGTCGCCCTCATCGATCCTGTGCTATCTCTCGAAGACATCTTGTTTTGGTGCGACTTCAAGCCGACTTTCTAAAGGCCTTCGATGCCTCTTTGGTAAAACCCACCCTCGTCGCTACCCAAACCGATTACCGTGAAGTGGTCGTGTATATTAAAAGAGAGATATCATCCAGAGCCTGCTGAAAATGACAGAAGCTCCCGAATGATCGACTGTCGAAGTGAACGTTCGATAAAAATAATTGTGGTGAAGGAGCGTGGTGAGGATAAGAAGCCTGCGATGAGACACAAGTGGCCGTCAGCGAGAGTATATCCGGGGGCGAGCATGAATCGCAGGTAGAAGTAGGACAGGCCTATATGATCGACAAAGCGACGGGTCTGATCACGGCAGACGCAACTCCAAACTTAGGAGACAGAGTACGTACCTTTACACAATGCCTGCACCGGTGGCTGCTTCCTGATCTGCGATTAGGAGGAGAGTATTGTAGTTGAAAGAAGGGGAGGAGTAGAAACGGAAAAGCGAAAAGCAGGCCAAGACTTGCAGATGAGGGGCTGGTGAAGGATGTCAATCCATTTGAGGCCTGCTGACGTTTATGCAAGAAAAGAAAAGAATAAGGAAAGGGCCTGATGGAAAGAGAAATGCGTCGTCCGCGAAGTGTCTGAGCATGTAGAACAGAACCGGTATCATGGGAGGAGAACGGGCAGTGAGCGCCTCACCCGTCGGACTCCAGGCCAAGACAGTCGAAACAAAACCAATGTCTACTTGAGTGACACGCCCCAGTGGCCCCGAGATGTTTGGAAAGAAGCAAGCTGTGTACCAGACTTCTCGAAGCGGCGTGTTTTTGGCGCTGGACCCACCGTTCTGAGGGCGAAGAGGCCAATCCTGCGCCTGTGCAGTGGAGAATAGAGCAGAATGAGCCTCTGCCGACGAATTCGATGGCTCTCTCACCGTCTTGCAGCAGTCTGTGCAACGATCCCTTGACCTCGTGGAGGGTGCAAGAAGGGATAATGGTTGGTTGTGAGGTCGTTCTCCTGGGCGCTCGCTTATTTTCAACGTCGCAGAGACGTTTCGGACGGGGATTCTCACACATCTATCATCTCCGGCGTATCAGAACGACAATGCCTCTACAGAGAATTGTGCAAAGGGACTAGTCGTCCACCGAGGATCAGCATATTCAACCTGTCGAGTCTCGATTTCTTCCCTGGTGTTTGTTGCTCGGAGATCTAGAAGTCGCTCGAAAGAGGTCAAGTCACAATAATCCATGCAGCAGATCATCGAGGTTGAGAACACCTCCGGTGCAACTTTTCCCTGCTCTGACCCCAAAGATAGCACCTCAGGAACCCAAGTCGGAAATCCCCTCTATGCAGCTTAGTCACCATGCTAAAGATCGTTTCTAATTACCATGCTAATCCCATCCTGTTAGGTCTCAGAATAGCTTCAAGACAGTGGAGCCCTCTCTCTACTTCTCCCCCACGATCAAGTCCACCTATAATCAGACCACTTTAAACCCCGTGACGTGGACAGTGTTTGAACATCAAACTTCTTGGCAGAGAGAAATCCTTTGGCGGTCCTGAATACTTTGATTCGTGGCTCTGTTGATTACGCCTCTCGTACCGTTCTGCTATTTCCATAGTTCCAACAAGTGCATCCCACTGATCCCTAGATCTAATTACTCTTTCTATCGCCAAGCTGCAACTAAACATATGCAACAACCACAGACCTTAGCTAGCCAGTCCGGCTTTCCTCCTTGCCTTCTTCCGCTTCCCCACCCCACAGACAGAAACAAGCTACATATAAGCACAACCTATTGTTTCTCACATCCGTTTCGATATTCCAAACTTGCTCGCAACTTACAGCCTCTCGCCCATGACATGTTTGACAAGTTAGCAACTCATAACTCTCGTGCTTCAAGTTTAGAAACAATCACCCTACAAAAATTGACCCTTCCGAGTCTCAATAGCACAGACTGTCCATGTTTCCTACCATGTGTTTTGTTTCTCTTGCGGTGCTTGCGACACAATTACTAACTCCACCATTCCAGAATACACTGTTTCTTGGATCACATCTCGGATATGACGAAGTTTATGTGGCCCATGAGGTACCTGCGTAAGGATCACGAGCAATTTTCTTTGACATTTCCACGGCTGCAAATATGCTGTCACAAAGATACACCGCAAAGGCTTCAACACGAGGGTGTAAAATCAGGCACTTTCATTGATATCGGAAGCTGTCCCATCTCAACCCAACCAACGAAAACGCAACCCCAAGCAAAAGCAAGCAGGCAATCTGAGTCCTAATCCGAATGCAAATGATCTATTCCTCCCTATGCTATCTTCTTTCATCCCACAAACTATCTCCTCAACCACAGCACAACCATATCAATCCCAGAGCTGTGCAAATGAAAGAGTAAACCCCATACGCATATTATTGACGCCAAGAGCTAAACCGTAAGACTGAACTGACGAGAGAGGAGTGGAAATCCGCGTGACCGCTATCTAGATAGCGTATTTGCGGGTCCATTCTCTAGCTGTGGCCTCATAACGGGAGCGGTCAGTCTTGTAAACGTGGGCGATTTCGGGTACAAGAGGGTCATCAGGATTAGGATCAGTGAGCATGGAGCAGATGGAAAGAAGGACTGTGGATATTAGTAGGTTCATTGGATGACGAGACGGCGAAGACTTACCCTTTGAGATTGTCAAGGCAGGGGACCATTGGTCACGGAGGATATCTAAGCAGATGGAGCCGTTGGAGTTGATATTTGGATGGTAGATTCGGGTTGTGAAGTTGACCTTCGGGGGCTTAAATGGGTAGTCGGTAGGGAAGTGGATGGCTAAGAAGAAGACACCTCCGGAGTATGGCGAGTCTCCCTGATGGTTCTGTTAGACCTGCAATGAAATTTCGCTGTTGTTGCCAGCTCTTTAACAGAGTTCGCAGCGGCAACGTCCGCATAAAGAAGAGGGAGTTCGGGATAAGACTTGACTTACAGGACCCATGATGGTAGCTTGCCAGTGAAACTACAGAACAGTCCAAGTCAGTTTATGCTCTCTCATGGTGCTTGCAGACCTCGAGATGGTCTCGTGCGCGATCTTGCACCTTGTTGTTCCTTGTGCAGGCAGATGGAGAAGACATACCAGATCCTCCCCAATAGGTCCGGCAGAGCATGACGACGGTGGGTCACTAGATAAGAAAACATATGTTAGCCATGATCCTCGAGACTTTGCAGACTCAACATGAGGCTGTTGATGATTTTGCGCGACCCCGCTTGTACAGCCACCCCACCAACGTGTACGCTGTCTTGGTGGCGGTGTAGGATGGGAAAGTGAACATACCGGCCCAAGTCTGTGAGCTCCTTGTTGATTCTCTTCAACGCCATTGCGAATGTTGTATGTGTGGGTTAGGAGAGTTGAGGTTGTTGATCTCGAGTCTTGAAATCTCGAGGCGCAGCAAACGAGAGGAAGATCTAGTAAAGCGTTAGCGGGATGACTGCAAGCGGCTGGCGAAACGTAATGATGACTGAGAATGTTAGAACTACTGCAACGTACCAAGAGTCTTGATATTTGAAGTTGTCGCGGCTGTTCAGATGTTTGTTGTGGCAAGACGTTGGGAATCTAAGGTTTGGGAAAGAATGGGTGGCTCGAGTCGAAGAGAGGTGTTGGTGAATGCGTGAGTCGGGAGTTGCGCTGCCTTTTTAGCGAGCGCTTTCAACCCGAGGAGAGAAGGACAAAGATGATTGATGATTGTTCAGCCGCGCCTGGCTGCCACTTAAACCTTACCCATTATTTGTCTATTTACTTCTACATGCTTCGGACGAGTTTGTTTCCTGCCTCAAACACGCATATTTCATCTTTTAAAAGTCGTAACAACAGCACTTCCGAGATCGTTCCACCATGACGTCTTTCGCCGACTCCGGTTATAATTATTTTCTGATATCGGGATGCAAGGAACTTCACTTTCTACAGGAGCTGAGCTTTCACATGGTGATTGTGCAATAGTTTGAGACCGAGGGTTTTATTTAAAGTTTGCAGAGACTTGCCACCCTTTAGTGGCGTTAACAAGTCAAGGTAAAATTTTAAGAGATGGAACAGAATAGAACTTGTAGAAGCCAGTGATAAGGACCGTTGGGCATGATATGTATAACCCATCAAGCACAATCAAGGGCCTGCTGGAAGCAGAACGTAAAACCAAGTAGGTGCTCGAGGCTCACAGCAAGCTTCCAGAAAGTTATCAGGCATCAATTTGAGTTTAACAGCGCCGAATTTGATCTTCACATTTGAATAGCAGTACAGTGCAGAATAATACTGGCAGGCTATACAAATGCTTGTATTCCAGTGATGGCTCTCCCGAGAATCAGACCTATATTTATCAGTGTTGAATAAAATGTAACACCATAGAAAAACTTACTGTGGATATCACTCTGTCCTTCATAAGTCTGAGTCACAAACACCTTGCTCATGTATCTACTCGAGTACGATATTGCATTCGCGGCTTCAAAAACTACTTTTTAGCAATACAACTATAGCTAGTAGAACCCCTGGATCCCAGTGATTGCACGGCCTAAGATCAACGAGTGAATGTCTGACTGGCCTTCGTACACAGACGTAACGAACAAATTTGCCACATGTCTCCCAATATGATACTCATCACTGACAGCATTACCTCCAAATATCTCTTGCAAAACACGTGCGTTAACTAAGGCTCGATCGCAGTTCTGCCTCTTGATCATACTGATCATTTCCGGTGCTGCAAGTCCTTGGTCCTTGAGTCGTCCGACTTGAATAGCTGCAAGTGTTCCATAAGCAGCATCCGTGGTAGCATCAGCAAGTTTCTTTTGAACAAGCTGATACTTGGCTATTGGGTTTCCCTTGAATTGTTTGCGTTCCAGGGCATACGTTCTTGCTCTATCGATGCAATCTTCTAATGCGCCCATTGTTCCCCAAGCAATGCCGAATCTAGCACTATTCAAACATGTGAAAGGTCCTCTAAGCCCCTCAACATCCGGGAACATATTTGCTTCAGGCACAGGGCACTCATCCAGTTGAATCATACCTGTAAGTGAAGCTCTTAGCCCATTTTTGTCCTTGATTGCAGGTGTCTCTAGTGTCCCGGGAGGACATTCTGATCTCTCGACCAGGAACCCCTTAATCTTTCCTGTTTCTGCCAGTTTGGCCCACACAAGTAATACATCCGCAATTGGAGAATTAGTAATCCAAGTTTTCGCACCAGATATACTGAAGTATCCTTTCTTCGTAGGATGTGGTTTCGCTGTCGTCTCCATACTTCCGGGATCACTTCCATGGTTCGGCTCTGTCAACCCAAAAGCACCGAGGAGCTTTCCTTTGGCCATGTTGGGTAGGAATCTCTCCTTTTGCTCTTCCGTGCCAAATTCATCAATGCCTCCCATAACCAGTGACGACTGAACAGACATGCCAGATCTATATCCACTATCGACTCGCTCAGCAGCCTTTGTGATTAATCCACTCGCCACATTCGAGACTCCGGCGCATTCATATCCTTTGATTGTAGCCCCCAGCAATCCCAACTCTCCCATCTCCTCCAGGATTTTCTTGTCATAGTTTTCATCCCTATATGCCTCTATCGCTACTTTTAGCATCTTTCTGAAATCACGCAGCAACCAACTCACGAAGCACTCTAGGCAACATCCGTTCTTGACAATATGCTTCTGCAGTGTCCCTAATGGCAATCTCTTCTTCTGTGAACAAGCTCTTCGCATCCAAAGGGTCCTGCCAGTCGAACGGTTGCGGGGTAGCATGTGCGGCATATCCTCTGGAAACAACTACTGGACGAGTGGCAGATGCCAATTGACGCCCAGAAGCTCTGATTAAGGGTCTATACATCGTGGAAAAGGGTTCGAAAAAGAAACTGGCATGGTAAGAGCTGTTCTTAGAAGGGTGTTGTCTTTATGTAGCGGCACCGCTAGATCGGCAATGCCCTGAATGATTTTGAAGCCGAGGCTTGCCGTGCAGTGGAGTAGAGACGAATCTGGCAGTGGCAGACATATTGAAGGCGCAAACCATGGGTTTGGATATTGAAATGGGTGTATGAAGCTAATATATCACCCTGAACTAGCTTGCTTAAAATGCAGACCTTGTGCAGGGTGAAGTTTCCCAAATGGAAGGAACCACTCAACCCGGTCTCGCGAATCAAGCGCGGATTCAATCGCGTCACCGCGTCTTCCTCACTGCCTCGAAATTCTGAAAACCATCTACCCAAGAAACTGCACAACGCCAAAACCAAAACACCACAAAGATGGGAATCAAACAACTCTTCCAGATCATCAAGGAGGAGGCTCCAGATGCGTACAAAGAAGGTGATATCAAGAACCAATTCGGACGAAAAGTAGCCATTGTAAGTTGACAAAACATGCTCAGCATTATACTATTACTAACATTTTATTACAGGATGCGTAAGCTCATATTCAGAACCATCTTCAAAATGACGCTAACCCTATCCAGCTCCATGAGCATCTACAGTTTCCTCATTGCCGTCCGCTCTGGAGGCGAAATGCTCACCAACGAAGATGGTGAAACGACCTCCCATCTCATGGGCATGTTCTACCGCACCCTCCGCATCGTCGATAATGGAATTAAGCCGGTTTATGTATTTGACGGTGCTCCACCTAAACTCAAGTCCGGCGAGCTTGCAAAACGATTCCAGCGCAAGGCTACAGCTACGGAAGGTTTGGAGGAGGCAAAAGAGACAGGCACTGCGGAGGATGTGGAGAAGTTCTCGCGTCGGACTGTTAGAGTCACACGAGAACATAATGCAGAGTGTCAGCGTTTGTTGAAGTTGATGGGAATTCCATTTATTATTGCTCCAACGGAGGCAGAGGCGCAATGCGCGGTACTTGCTAGAGCGGGGAAGGTATATGCGGCTGCGAGTGAGGATATGGATACCTTGTGCTTTGACTCTCCAGTCTTGTTGAGGCATCTTACGTTCAGTGAACAGCGGAAGGAGCCTATTCAGGAGATCTTCTTGGAGAAGGTTTTGACTGGCTTGAATATGGACCGCACGCAAGTAGGTTTCAAATGTAGATCAACTAACAATTTACTAACAGTACTTAGTTTGTCGACCTTTGTATCCTTCTCGGTTGCGATTACCTTGACCCCATTCCTAAAGTTGGTCCCAACACTGCTCTCAAACTCATTCGGGAGTATGGAACCCTTGAAAAGTTTGTTGATGCGGTTGAAAAGGGCAAGGCAAAGTACGTTATTCCAGAAGATTGGCCTTATAAGGAAGCTCGTGAGCTTTTCTTCAGTCCCGACGTCCGACCAGCCGACCACGCCGATTGTGACTTCAAATGGGAGAATCCTGACATTGAAGGCCTTGTTCAATTCCTTGTCACCGAGAAAGGGTTTTCTGAAGACAGAGTCCGAAATGCTGCTGCCCGACTCGAAAAGAACCTGAAGAGCACTCAACAAGCTAGATTAGAGGGTTTTTTCAAACCAGTCCCAAAAACAGAGGAGGAGATCAAAAGCCTAAAGCGCAAGAACGATGAGAAGAACGAGCAGAAGAAGAAGAAGCTCAAGGAGGAGAAAAAAGAGAAGGCTAAGGCTAAGGCTAAACCTCGCGGTACCGCATGAATTCCCTATGAATCGCTGTATTTGTATCTATGGCTGCATTTGTTTTGGCGCAAGGTGACTGGAATGCTATAGAGGCATGGAGTTATGGATTTATTGCTTAATGAACTTCACGCATTGCACGACGTTTTTTAATCTGACTTTAATTTTCGTTTCTACCCTATCATGTCTTGTTATCCGAAAGTGTTGTACCGCAAAGCGAACCCAATGTCTTGCGAATGCAAGATAGGCGTGTATCTCAGTTCAGTCATGCATACCAACTCCATTAATGCTCAAAACACTGCTAAACAGTACCGGTTTACATGCAACAATCTGGAACACGAGTCTGCACAAAGGTTTAGATTAGCGAAATATTTTAGAGATGCTAGTGGAGATGGAGGACAATACTTACCATGGGGATGCCCTCTACAGCTCCCATCTTTCCTTTGGTGACTTCGGAGCGTGGTTGGACCATCGCAACGAGGTACACCTCCTCGAGAGGAACACCCGCCCAACGGTGTGTTGGGGAATTGCCACCATGCTTGAGGAACTGTTCCGCGAAAGTTAGTTGCTAAGCAGGAAGGGGAAGGGAAGTAGGAAACGAACCTCATAGTAATCCTCTTTGAACAATTGCAACGTATTCATTACAGCATCAAAGTCAATAATAGTGCCGTCTTTTCCAACCAACCTATCACCTCCATTGGCGCTTGCGAGACCAGGAGTGTTGATACCGCTGCTCTGAGCCACATGGATCTGTTTGAGGTTTTGCATATCGACAAATGACTGCTCAATCAGTTCCGAGAGAGGGGTTAGTCTAAACTCCTTGACTTGATTAGCACCACCAAGACCAATGCCACCGCCTGTAGCAAAGATCGAAGACTTGCTAGCCTTGTGCTTCCTATGGGCAAGCAGGTCGGTAGTGGATTTACTCTTCGAACCGAATGAGAACAACTTGGAAACAAGGTTGCCGCTAGATTTTCTCTTCGGGTTGAAGAACTCGACGAGCTTTCGGTTACTGGTGGCAGGCTCTGTAGGACGTGGGAATTGGGGTTCAATAGGATGCTCAGGCTCAGGAGAGGCATCATCTGCAATGAACATTGCCCGAAGGAGTGGGTTGGAGGAGAGCGAGGGGTCCCATTCGACTCCGTCACTGTCATGAGTACGTCGAGGACCGGGTGTTCTGCTACCAATCAGGACTCGCAGGTATTCACTGTTTCTTGCCTTGGGAGAGACTTGAACCCAGGGAGGAGGCGTGTTTTGTTCCTGCTTGATTGCAGCCTTTTGTTCGGCCCTAATCTCAGATCGACTCTTAGTCTTAAAGTGGTGTCTCTTGGCGGGATCTCCAAAGTCCCCGTCAGACTCTCGATCCACAATCAAGTCAAAGTCTTGGATATCCAGCTCATAGCCACCATCATCCTCTCTAGCCTTTCTCCAGCGTCGGATCTCATTGGGATCCTTAATCGGCTCCCCATCCTCATCATGCTCAACCTCAATGAATCGACGAGTGACCATATCCCAGCGTGGGCGGAAGTTCTTTCGTTGTTCAACTCGCTGGATAGCCTCTTCCCGAGCCTTTTCAACAGCGGTCTTCGTGGCCTCTTCATCGTCAATGGCGTCGAGACGTTCACGCTCCTCGAAAGATGCTGGATGCCATTGAAAACGCTCTCTCGGATCGCCGCCTGCCTTCTCGTGCGCAACCTCCCTGCGGTGTATGCGAATCAAATTATTAACAACCTTCGTAATATGGGCGTTTTTCTCAGCTCTATGATCCTTTTCGTACTGGCGGGCATCGGCTTCGGTCTGGGCAAAACCAGGACGCCAGATAACAGCCCATCGACCATTGGGAAAGACATTTTCAGCACGAATCTCCATGACCTCTCCAATGCCGCCATTCCAGATAGTTGAAATGCAAGGATCCTGCTCTTGGGACCACGAGTATATTCGAGCCTTCAAAGCTGTTTCAATCGCCAGTTTGCGTTGCCAGAGGGCCTTGTAACCTGCTGTATGGGCCTCGGAGTCTTCGGGAAAGCGCTTGTCAACCTCTCTATATTCAGCATCCACGATTTGCATCTCCTTCCAGAGCCTTTCTCTAGTTGCTTGCCAAGCGACTTCCTCTTCAGGAGAAAGTGGAAGAGGAGCTTCGACATTGGAAGTAACAGGAAGTGGAAGAGGGGCTTCGACATCAGAAGTAACAGAAAGTGGAGGAGTAGCTTCGAAATTAGAAGTAAAAAAAGTGGAGGGACCAGCTTCAATCTCATGATCAAGTTGACTAGAGGGCTTGGCCATCTTAGCTGTTTGTTAAGTCAGTATGTGGTTTGTTCAAGTTTGTTCTGACGTGAAGGTCAAGCTGGTTCAAGCTGACACGGAAAATTTCCTTAGCTCGATTCAACGTGTAGACATACCCTCGAGGGGTGGTTCTGGACCAAGCCAGTCTTGCGGTTGGCCTATTGCCGTAACGACATTGACCTTCACAGCCTGAGGCCGTCGAGAGTGCTGAGCCGCACCATCTCGCCGACGAGAGATGAGCGAGGCGCGGAGCATGGTAGTGCTACTTCTAGATATCTAGATGATATGCGTGTATGTATGTGAACGAGGTAGGAAACTCAAACACGTCAAAGAAGTTTTCTACTGCTCAATGAACTAGACAAATCCCGAAGTTCTACCATTTCACGCTATTATATTTTCTGGGTGGACAGGCAGGAGGCAAGTCACTCACAAGCATAAGATTGTATGATAGCACTTCTACATAGACTCTCTACAGTAATGAGACAGATATGAATTAGGTCAAGGTCAAGCAGTCCTTCAGATCCACTCTGAGAATGATAATCATGTCTAAAGATAAAGCAGTGCAAGAGTAGTTTGTTCTGACGGATGGGACTCAGATCATTGCGGGGACGAGGGAGAAGTATTTTAGTATATCTGTTGACCGATTCCTTATCAACATAAATCGGTTCTACAGTGGAATGGTGTTGGACTATCTGTCTAATAACTCGAGAATTTGGGAATCATGATGGGACAAACCGGCCCAGGAAGAGTTTACTCGGGTCAGGAGGATGTGCATCAGTCACAAGCATGGAACGAAGAGTCTCGTGTTTTATTGTCTTTGATTGATTCTCTAATCAGATCTAAAGACAGCCCAGTCCACCCATGGACAAACAAGCAAACCCGTGTGCATATGCATGAAGGCGATCATTGAAGACCCAATCAAGCAATCAATAATGTATCTATCCATGACCTTTCATAGGCACAGGAAACAGAAAAGTCTGCAAAGAAAAGTAAACAGAAGGAGACCGGTTACATGACAGCGCAGAATCCACCCCCAGTTGATCCCCGACCGGCATTGACAATTCCCTTGACTTCCTCGGAAGAACTTGATCCTTGATCTTCTCTCTTGTCGAGTGCGGGACAGAAAATGCTCTCCATGACAACGCCTTCCTTCTCGAGCTTGATGAAGAGATCTTGAATTTTGATGCGAGAATTCGGCGTGGTCTGAGTCGCGGTATCGGTTTGGGCGGCGAGGTTGACGTATGCGACGGTGTTGATTTGAGTAGCAGCGTCGATGACGGAGGCAGTCTTGATCTGAGCAGGAGTGTTGACCTCGGTAGCGTTGTTGACTTGAGAAAGAGTTTGGATCTGAGAAGTGGCGTCGACTGGAGTAGCAGTGCCAGTCTGAGTAGAAATTGACTTGAGGATGGCAACAGGCTTGGTTTCGATAAAGGTGGGCATTTGGAAAGGAACTGCAACAGCTGAATCCACAGGCTTGGCAACACTAAGCTCCTCAACAAGTTTGGTGAGCTTGGCAATCTTTTCGTCCATCTCCTTCATCTTTCCCTCCATAGCCTCTATTTTTCCGTACATGGCCTTCAGGTTTGTGTCTAATTGGGCGGATCCCTTCATCAATTCCTTCTTCATAGCTCTGTGCTTCTTTGCTTGCTTCTTCTCGTAGGCTCGCTGCTGCTCGGCGAGACGATTGATAGTATACTCCTAGTAATGGTTAGCCTCAGTGTGCAATCTCAATCTAGAGAAATAGAGATTGATCTTACCATCTTCTTTTGGTTTCTGTTGATGTAGTGTCGGAGGGATGAAAAGGCGAAATCGAATTTGTTGGATAGCCTGATGCTTCGATTATTCACTCGCCAGCTTTGTTGTCTGATCTCGGTTGCAAATTTGTGAACTGCCTTCCTCTCTAAAGTTTGAAAATTTCGTTGGAGAATGGTGGCGAGAGAATCATGGAGTCGCCGATTTTCTCGCTTTGATTCTTCAAACTGATATGTGCTCTGAGTCTTTGCTTCTTTAAATTCTCCAAGCATCCAGGACTTTAAGTCTCCAATTTTGGTCTTAATCAGGGTTTCAAGGTTAAAATTAGGGTTAGAAACCTTCTCTGAGAAAATAGCTGCTGGTTTTGGTTCCGATGTTGGTGCCACGGGAGCCTCTGACAACGGCATGCTGAAGTTGAAGCTGGAGGTTGGGGCTGGCATTGATGGTGAGGATGAGAATTGAGAGGCGTTTGAGTCAAAGCTGAAGATTGGTTGAGACATCGTGAGAGATTTGGAAGAGGTTGCTGTGTTTGATAGATTGGGAAGTAAAGAAGGTTTTGAGCGAGGAAGAAATAGACTTAGATTATGTACTTCTATCTCACTAGAGCGAATCCTTTCATAATACAATGCATTTATCCCTATCTAGCTATTGTTGAGAGTTCTTTCTTTATGGTATCTACCCATTGTAGTTGCAAAGACAATAGGAGCTTAAGCGAGATCCTATCTTACCATTGTCTGAATTTATGATAGGCCTCATGATGAACCGAAAGGAACTAGCCCCAAAAATTACCTTGGTATTATTGTTATTTAAGATTAAATCATTGACTCTGTTTATTATAAGATAATTATGAAAGTGGCTGATCAAATGGGATAATGAAGCGGCTCTGCGTCAAGCAAGGGTTCAACCACATATTAGACGCTATCACAGAATTGTATAATAGATGTAAATCGAAATTCAATTGTATGAAACAGGTATCTGAGTATGATTACCGAGACTTCCTTGTCCTATTATGTCAAATTCGTTGGTGGCGTAAAATAATTAAAGTTATTTTTGTAATAAACTACAGATTCTATGGTGCCTAAGCCATCATATTCACGAATTGACTTTCTACGACAAATCTAAATCAGTCAATAGATGAGTGGCTCTTTTTCGAGTCAAATTCATCCAGCCAGTCCCCAGAATTAATTTGAAAGTCGTTAGTAGCATGGGACAGTTCAGGTCATTTCGCACTAAGTTACGATGGCATAATACTTCTCAGATCTAAAGACTCATATCTGTCTCCAAACAGGGGTCAAAAATTGTTTTCAGTGTAAAATATTTCAGGCAGTTTAGCTATTGGCACGACTGTAATCATTCTTCGAGAATATGTATTTACAAAGAGCTCTTAAAAACTGTTCTGATCCACTATTCGAAGTGAGAAAGAGCATTCGAGGTGAAATGCACCTCTACAAGTTCAAACGACTGGTTGATACATACAGACCAGCGACTCCGGAAATTGAGCGTCTTTGTCCAGAATACATTCAAGTTCGCCTCTCAAGAACTTCTGCCCTATTGGTGTTGATATGGAACGACTAGAGAAATAGTTTCGGCAGATGGGTGAAAAGTTATTAAGTAGGCTCCTGGTGGCCTAAAGCTCTTTTGCTGATAGTTAAGACACTTCAAAAGGATCTTCTGTCGTGGACTTCCAATGGTCACGTGACCGGAAGTCGGATCTGAGGCTTGTTATAGATACCTCCTTACCTCCTTACGTACATAGGTACTTGGATAGGTTGTAAGCTGAGTAGCAGCGACTAATAAGTCTCTAGATATCGACCGAAATGTTCCTTTGTAAAGGAGACTGGATCCCTAACTTTTTATACAACCAAAGTGTGGCACATAGCTAATTAAAGGCATGGGTGATTTTATGTTTCAAAGTCGATATTTATCACTATCGTTCAAGACAAGAAGGTATATAGCTTGCCCTTAGCACTCACATCAGGCCAGCCAAGTAAGGTGCTAGGAACCTAAGAGTGGTACGAGCCATACAAGAAGAATAGTCGAGCAATGCGTTGACATGAATGATACGCAGGTATTTACAGAGAATTCCACCTCTCAAAGAGGTAAGAAAAAGAGGGAGAGAAGGGAGCATGGAATCGAAGAGTAAGGGATAAGAGAAGATTTATAAGTTCCATCGAGACGCATGTCATCCGGACACGGTGGAACAATGTTCCGTGGCCAGCCTCAACATGGGCAATGGAATCACGGCTTTGGTGGCAACGCGCCCGGAAGAAGAGCAGGCAGATTTGACAAGAACTTTCTGTATATTGCTTTAACATTGATCTAGTCCGATCCCTATCCGAAGTTGTTTGCTCTTCCCACAAGGTTGTACGACGGATGTGCTGGCTGCACAGCCGCTGACAGGGGCGCTATTTTAAACACAACTCCCATCTCATTTGCGCGTCCGGACCTCTGGGTATCACCAAAACGCTTGAATTGAAGTCCCGATGTATGCTACGACCAAGAGCGATGCTAATATACTGGGCTGAAGCTGACCTCCCTTCCACGGCATCGAGGGCAAACGTCACTTCATCCAGAAAGCACCATCTGCCAAGAAATCCTGCTCCAATCGTGGCCCTCGATCCATCTCGACGCCATTAGCAGCAGCATCACAAGCAACATTGATAAGGTGGCAACACCTGCAGCAGCCTTTCGAATGCCACACGCGGTTGAGATGCCAGAGTTCTTGGCCGATGATATAGGGCACATGTTTTCGTCAAGCCAATCACCTTTCGATGCGAACAACTACCTCAAACTATCCTTCGAGAAGACGAATGGAAACACGACAGCAACAACAACAACATCATCATCACCTCACACATCTATGAAAGCTGGGACTGGAGACGGAGCTGACGGATTCACAGATGGTGGAAGCTTGAGTAGACCTGTGACGAATGGTGATATGCTCCATAATGGAAGCCTCGGAGCGATAGCAAACGGGCGGTCAAGTTTGAGTAGTTGGGATCATAAGCCTTCACAAAATGGCAGTTCAACATCGGTGAATGGAGCTGTAAATGGAGTTTCTGAGAATGGAAGGAAGAGCCCTCCTCAGAATGTGCTATCTAGAACGTCAAACAGTGAAAAAGCACCAGCCTCATCTACAAACGGACTCACTCAGAACGGGGCTATCGAAACGAATCAATCGACCAACGGCGAAAACGAAGAATCGAAAAGAGTCTCGATACCTCCACCAATATCTACGAATCCTCAAAGCACAGGTCCGTTGACCTACACGTCATCTCTCCTGCCACCGACTCCTGTTCCTGAAGCATCACCTTCTAAGACTGCAGCCTCTCCGCATCGCTTCTCTTCACCACCTGCATATGCTGCACCTCCTCCACCCTCTTCACCAATTACCGCCTCGGCATCAACTCATTCTTTACAGCACCCTGGATCTTTACAATTGAAACACCGACATACACTGCAGGTTCCGAAACCAGGGCCAGGTCGAAGTTCAAAGGATGGCGACGATGCTATCTTTAGCACAGGAAGATTCTCCCCAACAGCAGTAGCCGCGGGTGTCAGAAGGGGTTCACTGAGTCTCAATCGCCGAAATACACAGTCGATTCATTCAAACATGCCTCATGAAGAAATACCCCCAGATGATGATGCCATCATGTGGGCCGAGGCAATACGCCAGAAGAGAGCGAGCAAGAGGAAACGAAGAGAAGAGGAGGATGATGATCGTGTGGTGGTCGGAACGAGGATTGATCAGAACCATGTGAACTGGGTAACTGCCTATAACATGTTAACAGGGATCCGCTTCACAGTTTCGAGGACGAACGCCAAATTGGATAGAGAACTAGTAGATGAGGATTTCACATACAAGAACAAGTTCTCGTTCGATATGTGAGTAAAGTTGGGGGAGACTACATACCTTGACTAATTCAAAACAGTACTGGCAATGAGCTCACACCATCTGCGAAATACGATTTCAAGTTTAAGGATTACGCACCATGGGTATTTCGAAAACTGCGCGCGAAATTCAAACTCGACCCGGCAGATTACTTGATGTCTTTGACTAGTAAATATATTTTGTCCGAACTTGGGTCACCTGGCAAAAGTGGAAGCTTCTTCTATTTCTCTCGAGATTACAAGTACATCATCAAAACAATTCATCACGCCGAGCACAAATTCTTGCGGAAGATATTGAAAGAATATTATACACACGTCGAGGAGAATCCAAACACTCTTCTGTCTCAGTTCTATGGTTTACACCGAGTCAAGATGCCGTATGGTAGGAAGATCCACTTCGTCGTTATGAACAACCTATTCCCACCTCATCGAGATATTCACCAGACATTCGACCTGAAGGGTTCAACTATCGGACGAGATTTTAGAGAGGAGGATCTTGAGAAAAACCCCAGAGCTACTCTAAAAGATCTCAATTGGTTACGAAGAGATCTACATCTCGAATTTGGACCGGAGAAGAAGCGTCTTTTTTTCGAGCAGATGGAGAAAGATGTACACCTTCTCCAACGACTTAAAATTATGGATTATAGCATGCTTGTTGGAGTTCATAATCTTCAGATTGGGAACCAGGAAAATTTGCGAGATAAGACGTTGAAAGTATTCCAACCGGGTGGGGAAGTGCCAGAGGATGAGAGGGGTCCAGATGGCCGAGGTATGCTGATGAGGACTCCGAGCAAATTGGAAAACGCGCGAAAAGCAAGAGAACTGCGACAAATCATCAAACAGGAAAAGCCGATTCCGATGGGGCAAAGCAGTTCACGAATGCCAGACACTTTGGAAGAGAATATGACCAAGAAGGAGTTTGTCTTCTATGGTGATGATGGAGGGTTTCAAGCGACTCATGAAGACAATAGTCCTGGCGAGGAAATATTCTTCCTTTCCATCATTGACTGTTTGACACATTATGGAACAGTCAAGAAGCTGGAGCATCTGTGGAGTAGGTTAATTTTAACCCTCGTGGACCATTTTGCTAATCAAAAACAGAGGGGCTAAGCAATGACAAACGACTTATATCACCCATCGCACCAGAGCCATATGGGAACCGTTTCATTGAATTCATCGAGGGTATCACAAAGAGTCACGAAGAAGCAGCACGTGAAGCACAGGCAACACCCCGTCCATCACTCCCCCACCTTAACTCCCAGGGCAATGTCACTTCTTTAGATCCAAACAGAAGACGCTCTAACAGCCAACACATGCATCGCACAAATACCAGCAATACCACTCTTCAGCGAAACGAAAATGAGGCTATTCGCAGCGAACGCAGTGGGGACAACGAGGGAGACCGCCCAGATCCAAGAACCATTACAACAGTACGGAGTCCAAGCGCTGAGAGATCTGGTGGCATCCAGGGTCAGACGCTTCCTGTGGTTGAAGAAATGGGCGAAGCAAGCAGTACCGGTGGCAGAAGTGGCAGGAGCGAGGAAAGACGGCCTCTCACGCCTGCTAAGGACGGCCGGCCACGAACTCCAGCTAAGGATTACAGTCCCGGGATAGAGTCCAATGGAAAAGGAAGTGTCAAGAGGCCAGTCAGCAGAAGCAGCCTGGATAAAGAACTGCCTCCCTTACCAGGTTCATGAGGACATCAAGCATAATTTTTTTTTTCAGCGCACTCATTGTTTTTCCCTTCCTCAAATGCATTGCCTCGACTGGCACTTTCTTTTGTGCGACGAGTTCCCTTTGTGTAGCTAGATTCCAGGCTTTTGGCGAAGAGATGAAGGAGATTGTAGATAGATAGCCTTTGGTTGGAATGGATTGACGCTTAGATAGTATTCGGGAGACGAAGAGATGTGTTCATGTCTTGGATCGGCTCAAATCGAATTGCGAAGGGTGGAGCTCTTGGCCAACCTTGTATGTTTATAGAGAAGAGACCGGTGGTTCGATAATTCAAATTAGTTGTATACTCCGCCCCAAATTCTGATATTGACCTGCTGCTCCTCTCAAGTCTGCTCTATGTTTAGTATCCATTCAACCATTGTTTCACCCTTTGTTATTTCTTGTTGGACCTCTACGAAAACAGTGTTAGATAAAGAAGTCAATTCAGGTCTAATATACTGCGCTAACCTTGCCAGACCATGGCCGACCATTCAGTAAATCCAAACTTTGGCGCAAATACAAACTCATTGAGGAGACTCGTGAGGCAACTAAGAAAGAGGTAGCTAGAAAGAGCTCAAGTAGAGCCACTTGTAAGAGCACCGAACAATCAGATAATAATAGTAGTAGTATCTTTTACACTTCAATACCGACTTCTCAATTCCTCCAAACGCTACAGAATCCGCCCTCTGTACTACTCGATCCTCAGTGAAGCTGTGAAATTTCCTCAAGAACCAATTCTCAGCAGTTGTTTCGGTTCCATCATTCGCACAAAACATCGCGTCATCAGCAGCACGCAAGAAGTATGCTGTGGAATAACGGTCATACAGCTGCCTGCCTTCTCCGTCCGTCAGAGGTAACACGCGATGGAGAGCCGAGCGAAAGCGCCCCCGAGAGAGGAAACGCAGCGTGTCGCCGACATTCACAATGCCGTGTCCGGGCCGCGAGACCACGTACCTCCACTCGCCTGTCTCTGGAGAGACAACTTGCAGACCCCACTGCTGGGTGAAGAGGAGGGTCAGTGTCCCTGCGTCGGTGTGGATATTCTGGCCGAGACAACCCCCGTTTGCGGATTTTGGAGGGTGGTGCAGAAAATAGAGCGCCGAACGAGAGCGCATCTCGTCTTGGTGAGTGGTTTCAAAGTCCGGGATATCCTCTACTTTTTCTTCGCTACTCTCAGAAAGGCATGACAGAATCGTTTTAAGAACGTGGTGAGAGCCGAAGTGAAGGCCGTCAAACGTAGGAAGTTGGTTTTGGACGACTTCGGGTAGGGATTCCCTACTGATCTGAGCTGTACGTGAAAGCTTGATAAACTAGTTAGAAAGGGATGGAACAATCTGCTTTAGGAGTAGGAGGCGGTAACATACCCTAAGAGATTCATAGCCGTCTCTTTGGCCTTCATGGACGCCTGATTGTTGTCTGACTCGCTTGTAGCCATGAGCATCAGACAATGTAATTATGCTCTCTTTTTCCCTGAGCGGTTGCTTGAACCATTCTTGAACAAGGTCATTGGCATTACTCAAGTCCCGAATTAGTTGTCCATCTTTCCAGTCCCTTAGGTCAAGGTAGAAAACCCCGTCTGAAATACAGACGTCGATTAAGCGACTGATCTCTTTGTAATCACGGTCAGTCAGCTTGACAAAATTAATTGTCTAGAGTTCGGCGGTTGAAGAGCCTGGAAGTATATTTAGCATGTCTGTAGAGTACTTCTTGATAAATGATAGTATTGAAAGATGTTTGCTTTATCTGAAAAATTCAAACTGATACGTTAAGGCAATTATATACACATGACTATTCCTCAGAAGATTAAGTGCGATGAGCAAAACTGAGAGATATCAGCACACTTAAGGTTACTATCGGTTTATATAGTATACTCTGAAGGTTTCTGAGCCAAAAAGAGGTCATTCTTCATAGGCGTTGTGCCAGGCATCCAGTAAGGCTACGATGCTGTGACGCGGTGTCCCGAAAAAGGACGGACTGCCAGTCAACGGTCTTCACCGAGTACATGATATACGCATCATATGGTCATTCTGTTTCCTGCTGGGGAGTGTGAGATTACGCGTTACTCAGCGTGACCATCTAAAGCAAGGCTAGTGAGCAGAGCCGCCACCGCAGCCACAATAGAGCAAGAGGATTGGAGAAGGTACAATAAAAGAGAGTTGGAGTCAGAGAAGTTTTTGAAAGTCTAAAGGTCCTTCGAGTCAATTTTCTCTTGTTCTTTTGCTTAGATTTTGTCTTTAATCTGAGGTAGCAATCCGGCCCCTTTTGAAACCATTGCTATGGAGTCAAAAATTGGAGCAGTTGTCCCTTTTCCAAGCACCCAGCTTAAACCTCGGATAGCGGCTCTCCAGACGATCAAATTCTCGTCATTGCTAGAACGGAATGATACCGAATTGTCAAAACTTGTGAAAGCGTGTGAAACAGATGGATTCTTCTATCTTGACATGTCTGACCGAGGGGCCGATAAGATGTTTACTGATCTGGATACCCTCTCAACAGTTGTCAAGAAGTGGATGGCTCAACCAAGAGATAAGAAGCGCCAAACATATACAAGTCCTCCCAGAGAGATATACAATAATAGATTGATTACTCACCACGATAGGCTCTGTATCTCATGGATACAAACCCACAGGAGTTCAATCTGGAGCTGTGGAATCTCGCAAAGGCGGCTTCGAAGCATTGAAAATTGGCAGACAAGAACTTCAAGGCCGCTAAGCTCTGCAAGACGTTGTAAAAGCGAACCTTAAGCTCGTCGATGATTTGATGGCAACATGCCACTTCATTCTCAAGATCCTTCTCTCTAACATATCGGACGTACTGGAACTCGAAGGTTCAGCTAAACGGCTAGAAGACTGGCATCGAGACGATCTTCCGTCCAAATCAACGCTGTATTTCCTCAACTATCCAGAAGAAGTCAAGATCAAAGAGAATGGCTCAGGGCAGAACATGCATACAGATATCGATTCTCTGACTCTTCTTTTTGCACCGCAGTGGGGCCTGCAAGTCATGAGCGTCGACACGAAAAAATGGCAGTGGGTGGAGCCTAAGCCCCGCCACGCAATCGTGAATGTCGCAGATACGCTGCGGTTTCTCTCCCACCGTTGTTTCAGATCCGCTCTTCACCGAGTCCTCCCAATCGAGGAACAGACCGGTGATCGCTTCTTGGTCTCGTATTTTCTTCGTGCGAGCAATAATGCCGAGTTTGAAGCAAGCGATGGATCCAGAACGAGCGCGGAGAGATGGTGCTTGAGGAAATACGACACATATGAACGGCCTCACGAGGACCAGAGACGAGAGCCAGTGTTGACTGGAGGTATGGCAGAGATGGTTGGGATGTAGGCATCAGGTTAAGCTACAGATTCTAGATAGAATAAGTAGGTTGAAAGAATTTATGAGGAGATTTGGATCTTTGAATTTTAGCGTCACAATATCCAAATTTTTGTTAGTTAGATTCTTCTTAGACTTATATCAATACAGATAGCTTCTATTGCAAAACATGTTGGTAGTGGATCCGCTCGATTTTGCCTTTCGATGGCATGCCATCTTTTTCATACGAAACTTATGCACTCTTCTTCTTTATCTTCGTACTTCTCAATCTTCTGCTTCATGATAATGATTTTAGGAAGAGCCCAGTCATTAATATTCATACCAGAGCGTGAACTGAACAAGCAAAATGCTTCATCTAGATTCCTCATGTAGTAACCTACAAATCTGAGTAGTGTTAACCATCTGACACAAGAGTAAAGGACTCAGGACTTACCAATCTCCAAGAAACTGAAAGAAAAGCGTTGCTCTCCGCCAAGTCATTGGTAATGACAGTAATTGACTTCAAGTTCCGAAAGTCTCTGGTCACTGAAACTGAGCAGGCCGCCGGCAAGTCATGGCCAGGATCCCAGAAATATTGGTCGAGAGCAATGTGCGGGACGTTGCTAAAGTTCCAACACTTATATAGCACAAAGCCTCTTGAAGACTCGGTTCCATCTTGACGTCTGGCCCTCAGAAGTACTGTATCTTCAATGGGGTCGATTCATGTGTGACAGAGATCAGAACGTTTAGAAGGCTTACTTTTACATGTCTTCCGAGCGAGCTGCCGCGTATACTTCTTAAGCGCAAAATTCCATATCATGACTCGTAGCTCATCTGGGAGTAGGGAAACTTGTAAAAGCTACCGATACTATCCTCCACATCTTTAGCAATCGTTTCGAGAAAGATACGGCTTTGAAATGTATAACGCGAGTAAGGAGTCGACGCCAAAAAATTGGATGATATCTGCTTTGACAAACTCGGCTTGCTGGCGAATTTTCTCGAATAGTGAAGTATTTTGAGAAGTGATTCCTAGCGTTGACTTTTCCAAAGTTTGTTGGACATTGGTGGCGCTTTCTTTAATGAAAACCTCAGATATGTTGTTGCGATCGAGTTTCGATAGGTGATCAACGACCTCGTTGAGGAAATTATTGAGTTCTTTCTTGTAGGTAACGCTGTTCTCGATTGCTAGGAGAAATAACAGAAGTGACGCTTCGATACGCGCAAGAAGATGGCTCGGGTTCTCAGTTTCTTTTTTTGCCAAATCTGGGTTGCTGGACAACATGATCGACAATCTTTCCGCGAATTTAGATGCATACTTGGTCGATCCAAACGTTCCGGGAGACGTTGCTGGATTCGAGATCTACCTCGAGGTCAGTAAGGTCAGTTATGATTTCAGACTTGTTGATAAATAGCACGCACGATTTTGACATGGCCACAAACTTACAATGGATATAATAGTTTGAGTAGAAACCCCTTCTGAATCGCGCACACAGATTTAAATAAGAAGATGATGGCTTCACTGTGCTGCTTGGTTGTTCTGAGACGAGATCTGGTTCTTATTCAATGTTGAATGAGGTTATGTAAAAGAGAGTGATCTCTCACAAAAATAAATAACCAACCCAGTCTTTCTAAATTATGAAGCCACATGTCCGTATGCTTTGGTCTAGGCTCTTTTCGATAGGCGCAATCATGGGAAGGAATATATGCAAGAGATTTGAAGCTGTAGGAATTGGCTTTTGGAAAACTTGGAAATTATTTGAGCTCCGAAATTCAGAGTATTTTGTCACTTCAAGCTCCTGTTTCGCTGATTCGATATCTCTTCTGGGATGGCATAACCCATATGGGCTTATATCTTTATCACGAATTTCAAAAAGCTTTTCACGCCATAAACAAGGATAATAATTTCTCAAAGTCTTGAATTGTGCAAGGTGTTAAGTGAAATATGGAGTGTACTCCGTACAGGCATGATGGATTGGCCTCGATTCTTTACTCGGCCTCCAAAGATTGCTGTAAGTCAGCAAACCAAGAGAAGCCTAGAGGGTACTGAGTCACTTGCCCATCCGTTGATAATGAGCACTAATGCCTACCGCTTCCGTAGGGGCTATTCTCCTATCTGGACACCATCTATCTCATTTCGTGCCGAGGATGGAGGGTCAAATGCTTGAGGCCGGACTCGCCGTCTGGGATTCGATTACCGCCTGTGACATAGCCTTCCAGTCAAGACGTGGAGTTTTCATTTCCATTTTCAGCTCCTTTGGCGGCACAAACAACTCCTTTCCCTTCCTCAAAAGCTCATCGTCACTCCATGATAAGTCATCTCCAACCAAACGACCGCGCCAAGCGCTCAAGATATCTCTCCGATTTCCGACGGTGCTGCAGCACTTCGCATCTCCAACTTTTAAGAAACTTACGTCGGTATACGGAATACTAGTCCACTTCGTGGCTCGACGATCAATGTCGTGAATCCGCTTAATGTCTAACTTGACCCGTTGAATCAGGTGATAAATTTGTGGTTGTCTGAGTCTTGCGTTTTTCAAGGTGATCTGTGAGTCGAACATGGTCTGATTTGGGGTGGTGATGCAATGGCGATGGTGAAAGATTATGGACAGATTTTCGAGACCAGAGAACTGCATGACGTTCATGTAGACCTCTTGCTTCCTCAAATCGAAACAATCCGTCCTCTCGCATTTGTGTTCTGCTACCGTTCCAAACGGCATGAAACCCATCTTGATCATTCTCGAGTCCAGCGCAATAGACCTAACGCTGTAAAGAGCTGCTCGAGACCAGTAACTTTGATTTAGGAGTGCGCTGGAATACCACTCTCCTTCTTTGTAGTAATACTGAAAGAGCACCGTGTCATCGTTCGGGTCAATCCGAGATCGGCAGTCGTCGATTTTTGAGCTACTCAACTGAATGTAATACTTGTGCATAGCAATTTCTCTTGACTCTTTGTTGGTGTAGAACAAGGGGGAAGGTTTATCCCAAAGTGTGATGCGGTCTTCGACAACGAGGTTGGGTTTTTCATTGACTAAACGTAGACTAACCATGCGAGCACCTGGAAGCGCCTCCTTCCAGATCATTTTCCTATTCTCCGAAGACAGCAGCGAGAATAAATGGAAGCTATCGAAGTTCAATGAGTCGGAGTCGGAAAGGTTAGGAGAAGAACACGATGTAAGATGCTCATTTGAAGGTGAAACATGGTTTTCATTTGAGGTGATTGAAGAAGAAGATGGAGCTTTGATGCTAAAAAGATCATTGCAACAGGTCTCCTATTGTTTTAGATTAGCTATTTATACACTACTCTGCTCTTAACACAACTCACCTCAACGCTTGAAAGAGCGGAAACGATTCTCGTCTGAACGTCTCCGTCGTACTGTTGGGTTTTGTCCTTCAATATTTAGCTTTATTGCGAAAATAGCGTAAGAATGAAAGAGTTACCTGAGATTGCGACATTTCCTTGGAAGAACTCTTGCCTTGAAGATTGGACGACATAATGTTTCTTCGTTCGTTGTCTGTTGAACAAGCAGGTGTTGAGAAACACGCTAAGCAACTTTTTTTTTGGTATGGTGCTGACAATCAATGGGAGAATCAACAGAGGAATCAACGCTCCTTAGCCCGGGTCAAGTTTGTGGGAGAATCAGAAGAATGAATCCTCTGTTGAATGCAATATGTGAGAACAAGAAGAATCGTTTCCGTTCTGAACGATCTATCGTCGAGACTACGATTTTCGTCGAAGATCGGAAAGGGGGATGAGAGGAAAACAGCTCCGACAAGATTAAAATCGTCTTGACTTAGTGCGTTGATAGTGAATCGATAAGATTCAATCCTATGGAAGTCAGACTGAAGAGCAAAGAGAAGAATCAGTTTTGGAAAGCTTTTTCATTGGCTATCCTTTATTTTATGCAACTGCAATTCAATATTTACAATACATGCAAAGCGTTTTTCATATCCTCCAAGAAGAACAGCTCCAAGTATCTTCGCTAACCCATGTCCATATGGTCCCTCCAGGAAGAACAGCTCCAAGTATCTTCCTTAATTCATGTCCATATGATCATCAATCTCGCCTCTTGGATGTAGTAGAAAGGGCGTTCCATATAATGATTCGTATTGATCCCGCCACATCTCAAGAATCAAAATCCAACAGTCTCGAGTCACAATCTGGAGACCCTTGAGATGCACTCTGGGTACAGAGAAGTTCCTACCCCCGTTGATATGGATTCCTGCATCTTTTAGACCCGACGCAATGGTCTTTTCAAGATTAATCGCCTCTGGGTTTTCATACATTTCTGGAACATACCAATTCAATGCCCAAATGTTGAACGCTCCCAATCCAGGCCAATAAAAAGGGCTACCCCTAGGAATTTGATTATACCAAATTTGGAGGTCGCCCCTCTCGAACAGGCAGACCGTAAACTCCTCAAGCTTTTGGAACTCCATAACAAATCGTAGCAAGTCCCGGCGAAAGTAATGATTATCGGGTATCAATAATTTTTCGACCGCAATGTATTTGATTTGTGTCATGGCGGCATTTGACCATATTTTTTCATTCATAATTCGGGGCAGCCATTCGAGACCAAGCTTGTGACCTAGGATGAATGCGATAGTATCTTCGTTAGGGTCTACGCGAGTGTGGCATAAGTCCAACATATTAGCTTTTTGAAGCTCTTCGGGTAAGATGAATCCTCGCAGCTATTACCAATTAGCACGATGAAGAAATTGAGGTTTCTAGCGAGCGGCAGCTTTGGAGTGGTGTGAGAGCAGATGCAAAATATTTAGGAGCTTGTCGCTCCTTAAATAGCTCCTCAAATTGAACCTTCGATAAAGTATGGTTGAAATTTGTACCGGAGTAGCTCACCTGAACACTGTATTTCTCCTTAGCTATCTTACGGGACTCGGCACAGACACCAAAGAGAACTGATGGTGGCCGATTGACTCCAATAGTATCTACCAAAACCTTCTTGCCTCCAACTTCAATGGAGGCAACCTCAAGATAGACTTCAACTACTTGAGGACCTGGAAATGCTTCCTTCCAGATTTTGAGTCGCAGTTTTTCCTCAAGATTAGGGAAGCATTCGAAGGTGCCTCTGGGAGGATTGGGTGGGAAAGTTTGTCCGCTCATATTCGATTCTCTTTTAAAGTTGAGTAGAATGATTTGAATGAGTTGAATAGCTTGCTTCGACCTTTGTTGAAAACTGATACAGTTATGCGTTTATGCTAGATGAAAGAATTAGTTAGCATCAGAGTTATCAAGCGTGTGGATATAAGCAAAATATATTAATCCAAGATGATAAATGAGTTCTCATCTCAAGCGTAATATCGGAATGGAGGAAGTGTCACTGAGCCTGCGGAGAGAGGTGTCAAGCGTGACGGTGCGGTGGTAATTGACTTAACTACTAACAAATCGACTTTCTACCAAATGCATTGTGCTATGGACATCTCAGAGAAATCAGAGTCCTCAATTTTGACGCTGAACTCTCATGAGATGCGACTGCAGCTCTTTGAGTTTAGATCTCACAAAACACAAGCCAAAGAGTAAATCAAATGAGACTTACCAATACTGAAGTAAAGTGACCAACAAGACGATAGTACCACTATCCAATGGAATGATCTGTAAATTGAGACACAGTTAGAAAGGTCCAATTGAGATCATAAATCGTGACGGTGTTAACGTATTATTCTCTCAACTCTCTAATCGCTACTGAAGTCTAACAAAGACGACCCAAAACTGCTGAAAGAAAGGATAGATGACTTACTAATTCCAAATTCCTTGAATAATCAGGTTGTTTATTTTGATCTTTGTGGGTGCACGGTTGTGAAGGAGGAAGGTAGGAAGATTGGAACAAAACTTCACTAGCGCACCCTCACTCGGCTGGGAATACCCTTTTGAGACTTCTGGTCGCGTTCGCGTTCTCAGATACATCGCCTTTATTATCAGGCGTTATTTTGGAAAGAAAGTCCTAGGAATTACATCTTAGTCATGCTGTAGACTTGCGACTCAGAGACAGAACCAAGATGTTCGAGAATATATGAAAACCGCTGTGAAAGAGCTCATTTCATGAAAGAAATATACTTTTGAAAGGCCAATGAACAGGTAGTATCCCATTACTTCTACGCTATGCAAGACAGCTAATTGAATAAGTAGACTGCAGTTCGTTGTCCACCAATTTCTCATCTCCTCAATTCCAGGAACCAATTCTACAGTATCAACTAATACTTTAGCTGCAAGAGTTGCCAAGCACTCTGCATTTAGCTTCTCTTTGTATTTCTCGACAAAAATCTTATCTATTTCAAAGAAAATCTCTATAGAGTTGTCAACCTCTATCTGAACAATCCTAGCAAAAGACAAGCTATAAAGATTATGCAAGCCAAAGTTCTGCGAGATCCCACTCCAAGAGTGAGCCGCTAATGCGATAGTGATAGAAACAGTAACTTCGAACCGATTAAAAAACATCCTCCCCCTTCGATATCCAACAGCTATACTTTACGATCTTTCTCTCCTCAATGCTCTCCTCCAAGACTGGGAGTCAAGCCAAGTATAAGGTGCTTCAAGAATAATACAAGCTCCAATTAGAGAAGGGGTTTCCAAGAAAATGCTGACTAGCATTCTTGAGTTTAAACCCGGTCAACCGTTCAAATCGAAAGGAAACAAATTTCTTCCCAGGTTACTCTAAGAAGACACAAAACATTTCTTGAGAGTGTATTACCCACCAATAGAGCACTGCGCTACGAACGACAAATCATCGTCTTTAAATCCTTCGTGGACTTTCAGTTCACCGCTCTGCAATACATATGGAAAAAACTATCTTCTTGAAGATTCATACCGCCAGCTCTGGTACTTGCATATCGGATCTCCCTAATATGCAGCCGAACTTATTTTGGTGTCACCCATTTGCATTAATGAAGGTATGAAACAACCATAATACAGAACAATTATGCATCGCTTCTCAAGAATTTCTTGATATCTCTCAAGTTGAATCTGATATTGAACTATGGTTGTACTTTTGTAGCAACTAGCAGATAACGCTATATGGACTCCTCGTGTTTTCATACATTGATCAACCCACTATCATACAACCTTCTAAACTAACGGCCAAAGTTAAAAGCAACACTGGGTATAACAAGGCTAAGCATTCTGTCTTCCCATCCATCAAAACTCAAAATACAACAAGAACAAAAGCAACAGGGTATAACGACAATCTCGTCTCCCTCACCCCTATCTAATCTCATGTCTGCCCAAGCCCTCTCCCTTCTTGCCAATGATTCTCGCCTGCTCCGCCTTGATCTTCGCGAGTCTTGCCTCCTCTCTAGCCTCTTTCTCCACTCTCTTGATGTGTTCTCTCGCTTCACGGACGGCGACACGTGCTTGAGCTAATGCACGATCGGCTTCCCGTTCTGCAGCTTCGGCGTTGGAGACCCTTTCACGGGCCGCAGTGATGCTGGCGTCTTCATGGTTTCTGGACATTGTTAGAACAGGGTCTGATGTAAGAGGGAGAGAAGAGGTATTTACCGGTGAAGAAGTCCACCTCCATTGTGATGTGTGGTTGTGGTGGTGGTCTCAGGAGGTGTGGTCTTGCGAGAGAAGAGAGAAGAGTGACGCTTGGGCTCGTCATTCATCGTTGTTGTGGTGCGATGAGTTGTAGTTGTGTCCGTTGGGGATTGTTCTTTTCTGCTGCTGAAGAGAGGCATGTTTGTTGTTTATTTACTTCGTCAAGTAAAGCTTGAGTTAAAGTTTTTGTAGTTGATTTGTATTGCTGAAGGTGAGCTCAGGATGTGGAGAATGCAGAGAATGAGAATGGAAGAGATCGTAGTGACAACACACTCTTTTAAACCGATTTGTGCACAGGTATCAAGAGTGATATTCAGGGTCGTGGCTTTCTTCCCGGTTTTGCGGAAGGAGTCGATGACGTCGTGTTCGCTTAGAAAGGAGATCGCCCAGCCAATTGTTTAGCGGGTTGGCCTTAGGGGGAGGTTCGGAAGGAGACGCCGCCAGGGTAAATGAGAGGGAATGATGAAATGGCTTCTAAATTAGAGGGTGTTGTATGTTATTGACTTTCTTAAAAGTCCAAAAACTTTAGCCTGTCATCTGTTATAATTGTAGTATTATCAAAAAGCACCCCCTCCGTCCTTGAGCTGAGTGGTTATCGCGTTAATTGTCGCTTTCATGCGATAGATCCGATCCATCCGATCCTCCTTCATACACAAAGCTCTGAGCTTCTCATTACTTCATGCTGTATGATGGTATATCAGTGAGACTGCATCGGCTTCTTGCTTCGACGATGGTCACGTGACATAATATTTTTTAATGGACTGGCAGGGCCTAGAAGGGAGTTGAGTAACGCGCAAATAGATGTTTCAGTCTCTCTGGTCTATCCTAGACGCTTTCTACTACGTTTCTCTTCTGATCCTCCTCTCAAAATGTCAACAACCAGCCGATCTTCATGGACTAGGACTCCGCACTTCCGCTCTCTCAGCAAAGTAGGGTACCTATGGTAGGGTAATATTCGATTATTAATCTGTAGTGGTATTTCAAAGACTCTTAAATAGTTGACGAGGCATGAAGAGTAGGAAACAGAATTTACACCTTGTTTCTAACGAATAACAAGAACGATTCTACAGAGGAACTAAGTGTGAAAGTCAGGAAGATCGAGACACATCATCTTGCGTATCTAATTTCATTAAAACATTAAGAGGTATCACAAGAGACCAAAAGTACATTGAAAGGTACTAAGCTATAATTAATGAGTCTTGAGCAAGCTTCCCAAGCTAAAGTGTGATAGTATGCACATATCTAAGCTTCCCACCCTGAAGCCGAAACTCATGACTATCAGCCACGCCTCCCACGGCAGCAAAATTACAGAAAGCATCTATCGAACCCAGCGTCTGATCAATAACATATCTCCGCTCGTTATTGGCCGTGGTAGATCCCCCCTTAGGCGCACCAACCGTGCAGGGAGAGTTCAACGAAGAGCCTTCCACTCTCTCACAAGGAGTTCCCCAGGGCACAGCATTGTAGGCGCTAGCATTGGTCCACATATCCAGATATGCATCCGCCGTCTGCTGAAGTAGAGCTCGCGTGTCTTGACTCGCGGTCGGAATCGTACTCCACGTTTCCGCCTGGATGTACTGCAGGGTCTTGGCCGCGTTGAAAGAGAGCGATCCCGTCGTGGCAGCGATGACATCGACGAGAGTAACATTCAAGCCATCGGCTGTGTGGCGGAGTTGCGTGCCAATCACGTACGGCTTTGGGGTCAAGGCGACGAGTTCCGTGTAACTGGCGCAAGCTACTGTGTCGGCGGTTGTTTTGCGGTGCGAGATGTTCAGGGCTTGGCTGATGACTCCGCTCTTGTAGGCCACTACTTTGTTGTTCTCTTGATATTTCCAGTCGCTGGTGAGAACGTCTGGGAGGGCGCCGAGTTGGCCCGAGGTTTGGGCTGCGACGTAGCTGTCAGCCGCCGCGACTAGGACATTGTAAGTGCAGTCGGCGTAGACCAGTGAACTCGACGATAAGAGTGTCGCAATTTTGAGGAGGGTGGTGATTTGAATAGAGAGTAACATATTGGATTATACAGAGTCAATTGCGTACAAGAGATGTCAACAATAGAAGGCGCAGTTAGCACTTGAATATCTCGTGGGTCGTTTAGCCCTGAATGGAAGAGGGAGATAGCAACAGCTATATAGTTCCTGCATTTTCTGATCACCCCCAGAAATCAAATTTAAGATCTCGGCATTGCGTCTTTGGCCGCTAATATATATTACCCCCGCTCTGAGTTTAAATACAAATATATGAAGATCGTGGTGTTGATAGAGGCTAAGTCAAGACGGCTAAGCGAGCGCCCACCAATCAAAATTTCCGAATCAGGTATAACTCGAGACCATGGGTCTGTTCATTCAGGATAAAAGTAATCCCGACGACATCTCGGTAGGTGAAAAGTATATGAAGGTGCCGAGAAGCCGAGGAGTAATAATTTCTGACATCTTGGGGTTGGCTGAGAGGGAATAGGATTCTCTAGATTGCAGCTGAGAAACATGAGTTCGCATCTTGTACTGCCAGGGAACGAAAAATTCGGTACGACGCCGAATATTATATATTACTGAGTAACTTGTTGATGACATAGGGTCGATAAGCTCAGAAACACGAATATCGTCCGTGGATTCGTCTTTGGTGAAATAAATGCGAGATGAACTTTGTCAATCAGCACTCGCTCACTGCGTTTAGAATCATGATCCTACCACTAAATCAAATTTAATCCATATTTTTACTCCCCAATTACACCCATAATCCTGCTCCTCCACTCTCTTAATACTCTCAACTCCTCGTCCGTCCTCTGTACCCTCTCCTTAAGGAACTCATTCTCCTCTCTCAGCCTCTCCAGTTCCCCACCCCCCTTCTTCACTAACATCAGCATCCCATCTTTTACTCTCGCATCCTGCTCCAATTCCTTGATCCTTTCTTTCAACTCCTTTTCTTTCCTCCCTGTGCTAGAGGCGGATTCCAGCTCGCGGTGGATCACAGAGAGAGCTTTGTCGATTTCGGAGGTGAAAAGGGAATACTTTGAGCGTTTAGGTTTGCGTGCTGGTTGGGGAGTGGGAGGTGGTGAGTGGGCGCGTTTTTGGGGTAGATCATTCGGTGTGGTTGTGGGTATGAGGGTAGATTTGGTGTTGAGATTCGTATTTGGAGCTGGACACGTTGATGTTGATATGGATGGCTTCGTGGATGTGGAACTGGAAGCAGCAGTAGTATTTCTTGTAGAAGAAACTGATCTTGCCACCCTATCATTTACACCCACAGGAACGGGAAACTGGAAAAGCGACCTTTCTACAGCGGTAGCGAATTTCCTTTGTTTCGTTGCTGCCTCTATCGTCTCTGTTTCTACTCCTCCAGAATCTTGGATCTCCTGAATTTCGGGTATTGAAGTAGGAGTCAAATACTCCCCTTCGCCAATTGTAGAAGTTGCCAAAGGGACTGGAGGGACATCCCACCCTCTCCCAGCACAATGCGGACAGAACCACAGATCTGGAATTGTGGATGGGGTCGGACTCATGCATTCTATGTGGTAGCAATTCTCACATGTCTGGCATGAGACTGACGGCATGAGACTCCCACATACGAAGCAAAAATCGTCGTGGGGTCCTGTGACCGGTTAGTCTCATTTGTTCATTTACTTGTTAGTGAAGGGGATTATTATATTGAAATTGGGAAATTGATACCATCGTAATAATTGTCGCCGCCGTTCCAGACAGATGGGATGTTGGATGAGGAGATGGGAAGCGGGAGGGCCGCCATTGTCATATTGAGTTGGAGAAGTCTCGTGACTTCTGGAGTGAAGCTGGTCCTTTTGACTACCTAGGGTTTACTTCTGACGGTCACTTCAGACAGAAATTTCACAAGGAAATAGAAAGTAGGAGATGAGATGTTTGAGCAGTCTCTCCATCTCCCATATCTTTAGAATGAAATAAACGAATGCAGATCATGACGATGCTTTATGTCAGCTTTTCGCTCATGCTTCTTACATAACCTCAATTCATAGACGCTTTGGCCAATTCCACCTCTGCACGTCTTCTTTCGAATACACAACTATCTTGAGACCACACTCTTAACTCCAAAACCTCCAAACTAATCCACTTTGTGAAAGAGAATATTGCAAAAACATATTGACACCCAGAACCTCAGGACCAAATCCACGTATCCCTTTAATTAATTAAGCCACGACTAGCTCCTCAAAATTTCACCAAGAAAGCAACATCCGGATTTTGGTTTCATTAAATAAATCGACGGCTTATCTCCTGTCAATCCATCATGATTTGCTCGCTCCGATGACCGGGTAGTTATACCTACCTGAGGTCTATTTTCACATAACACTTCTCTTACAATTTACTCTCCGCCCCCGAATCTGCTTTGACTTCGACAAGCAATTTTCCCGTATTGATCCCCTTATACAGGTCCACCAACGCCGTTTCCGCTTTCTTTAAGCCACCCTTAACAATCGTCTCTTTCCTCTGTAACTTCCCCTCCTCCAACCACCCGGCGATTTCCTTTCTGCCCTCGGCATATCTATCCGCATAATCAAGAACGATGAAGCCTTGCATCCGAATACGCATCGTTATGACCATGCGAATATTCTTGGGCCCAACAGGGGTGGACGTGTTATACTGAGAGATAGCTGTGAATGTTGGTTAATGAACTTGCCTTTGGGAAGAAGAAATGTGTAAATAAAAGAAAGGAATAGAATCAATCATACCACCACATAACACAAATCTCGCATGAGGTTTCGCCCTACTCAATGCGAGATCCAGTTGGTCACCACCCACATTATCAAAGAACACATCAATAAATGGTTCGGTCTTTTTCTTAAACTCCTTCTCCCACCCCTCCTTCTTATAATTAATAGCATCATCACACCCTAGTTCCTTCAACCACTGTACCTTCTCATCCGAGCCCGCAATGCCGAGTACCTTTGCACCTTTCAACTTCGCAATTTGACATACCACAGAGCCGGTTGCTCCAGCAGCACCTGACACGACGACAAAATCACCGGCTTTGACTTGGCCGATGTCAAGGAGTCCAAAGTAGGCAGTAAGCCCAGTCAACCCCAATACGCCGAGCGCGTCTGTTACTCGTCCATTCGGCGGAACAGAGAGGAGCGTTGCATCTTTAGCTGAAATGATGGCGACCTCGGTCCAGCCGGACATCGTATTCACGTAGTCTCCGGCCTTGAATTGAGGAGAATTAGAGGCGAGGACCTTCCCAATTGCGGCCCCGCGCATCACTTCGCCAATTTTGACCGGTGGGATGTAGGATCTTTTGTCTGGATTTCGTAAGTACGTAGTCATCACGTGAATTAGAAACTTGTCGGAAGAAAGTAGATTACCATCAAGCCATCCTCTCATAGCAGGATCCAGACTCAAATACAACATCTGAATGAGGATTTGTCCATCTTTGACATCAGATGCTTGGGGCATAGGCTTGCTTTCAAGCTTGAATGTTTCACCTGGGACGATCTGGTCCTTTGGGCGAGAGGCAAGAGTGACGATGTTGTAGGTTGGTTGGGACATGATGTTTTTTCGTCTTGATATTGGAGGTGACATTCCGGGCCGAGAGGGGAGAATTGCTTTATGTACTCGTAATCCCTGCTCAATGCACGCCCCACCTCAATGCACGATTTTTCTATGAGAACCTCACCACTTCAAAATGCAATAAAATGACCAAAACACAACAAATTGAAGCCGCAATTGCGGATCTGAATTCCCAGGAAGCTCCTAATATAGCCGCGACTGCTGAAAAGTACGGGGTAAATCGGAGTACGCTAAGTAGGCGCTGGAATGGCAAAACCACCTCAAGACAAGAGTCTAACTCCACTTACCGCCAGTGCCTTACTAGCTCTCAAGAGAGAGCTCTTATAGAGCTTATTAATTCTCTCACTGACCGTGGAATACCTCCAACAGCGCGAATAGTCAAGAACCTTGCAGGGGAAATCAGAGAAGCAGAGGTTGGGAAGAACTAGACAGCGAATTTTATTCGACGCTACCCTGATGAGCTGAAAAGCTTATATCTTAAAGGTATTGACAATCTACGTGTTAAGGGCGAACATCCTCTTGTTTATAAGTATTTTTATCAGCTAGTTAAGTCGATTTAAGAGTTGCCTTATATGTTATATACTTTTAGACTTAGCTAATTTAGATTTTATTATAGCTTCAGGAAGCGATCGAAAAACACAACGTTACTGCGGATAATATATACAACTTTGATGAGAAAGAATTCTTGATTGGTATAGGCAGTAAAATGAGGAGAGTTATAAGCCGGAAAGCATACGATCAAGGCAAGGTTCGCCAGACAATCCAAGATAGAAACCGCGAATTTATTACTCTTATCGCAAGGTGCTCTGCTCTTGGAAAGGCCTTGCCACCAGTTCTATTATACAAGGAAGAATCAGGAGATTTACAAAACACTTGGGTAGACAGTCTAAACGCGGAAGACGACGTTTTTTTTGGCTCTTTGAAGAATAGGTGGAGTAATGATGCTTTTGGCTTGACTTGGCTTCAAGACGTATTTGAGCCTCGAACTCGACCTACTAGGAAGTCTACTAAGCGTCTTCTTATAGTAGATGGACACTCTTCACACGTTAATCTTCGATTTATCGAGTACGCTTGGAATCATGGAATTTTGATCTTAGTTCTTCCTCCTCACGCAACTTACCGGCTTCAGCCTCTTGACGTCAATTACTTTCTACCACTAGCTACAGCTTATCAGGTAGAGCTAGACAATTATCTTCATCGATCTCTTGGTATGGTTTCCTTTTCGAAGCGGTTCTTTTATGGCCTTTTTCGTGCGGCTTGGGCTAAGGCCTTTACAAAAGAGAACATTCAAGGCAGATTTCAAAAGGCTGGCATTTGGCTTTTCTTTCCATCAGTTGTTCTTGACGCTATTACGTGGCGTCCAACTACTCCTCCTGATACTCAATTAGATTCTCAAAAACCTCCTTCTACGCCTATGACCTCAAAATCAAATCGCAGAGCTCAAAAGACCTACAAGGCATACCCGACAAAAGAGAATCTAGATGTAATTCTACGGTCGCAAGAACGCCTTGCTGCACAACACGAGGTTGATAAACACTTACAATCTGGCTTATTAGAGACTATAAAGAATGAAAAAAAGAGAAGGCAACGTGGAAAGAGAACAAATCTATTAAATAAGGAGGATTCTGGCCTACAGTTGTTTCATGCAGATCGAGTTCGTGTAGCCCTTGCCTTAGACGCAGAAAAATCAGCTAAAATTCAGGCTGAAAAAGCTGATAAGGAAGCAAAGAAGGCACAAGCTCTAGCTAAAAAGCAAAAGAAGGAACAAGAAGTCGAGGAGCGTGCTCTACAGCGTCAGGTAAAGAAAGATTTGAGAGTGAAAAAAGCAGCTCAAAAAGCAGCTGAGAAAGAAGCTAGAAAATCGCAACGAGAACTTCAAAAAACAAACCTAAAGAAGTCCTGCTCTATTGATATACAGCCTAAGAAGACTTCTAGCTGTTTAAATCAAAAAGTAACGTTTGTAGAGCATGTTAAGGAAGTGCAAGAAGTAGTAGGGTCTGAAAAGGCTAGTTCTTACGGTCGGAAATTTGTTTTGCCTGCGCGTTTTAAAAAGTAGTAATATTAGTATTTAATATACTATATTTGCTATTGATCTGTCTATATACTAAGTAAAAAAGCTATATAATATGTGGTAGTTGATTAAATCAATTTTTAAGTAGTCTGGTTGCTGCTAAAAAATCGTGCATTGAGGTTGGGCGTGCATTGAGCAGGGATTACGAGTAGGTTAGTGAGAAGAGATCTGGATTTCAAAGCAGGAGCTGGCTGGGTTGTTGTTGATAGCGAAAGGCCCAATGAGATGCCTGTACCTGTAAGAGTTTTCTCAACTATAGTTCTGGCCTAAGAGTGACCTGAGCTGCAGCTGAGGACCAGAAAGTATGATTATAGAGCGCATGAGGTGGGAATGGCACTCGTAGACCAGTCGGCAATGATACTCGTTGCGGAGCTCGAACAGGCGGGGCCTCGGTTCGGACTTTGCCCAGTTTGGGGTCATACCCGTCTCGGCCCAATGTGCATAACACTCTATCAGACAATTTAGAAGAAGAGGGTCACTGTCTATAATAAAATGCTGATGATGTATTTCTATCCGTTGGGACTTGTTTTGAATGCTGTTATTGACTAGCGACAATAAGAAATGTTTTAGTAGTGAGCCACGATTTAGTGCAACTTAGTAGAGGGTCCGGCAATGATGAGGAGGTCATATGGATTAATTCTATTCATTTTGGTCTACATCTAAAGCATGTAATGAAAGTACTGGTTCTCCTTGTCCGTAAGATCTAGAAATGCCATCTTATCTCTCTCCTCTTCATTCAGGTCCAGCACCGACCGCTTTTTATTTTCTCTATACAACACGAAATAGAGCGAAATGGAAGAGATAATAGTAATACAATAACTAAAGCAGTCAGAAGATAATCATTTTAGTATCACGGTAGCTTGGTAACATCTATCGAGTGTCCCATCTCCCAATTGTAGATTTGGTAGTCGCAGACTTCTGCTTTATAAACAGATGAAACAAGCTTACCAGATGATCAAACCTAACCATAACTCAGGATAATGTCTCGACTTGGTCTGACTTTTGATCAATTGCGGACCAACTATATTGCCAACACAATACGCCACAAAAATCGTACCAGCCATGAAGCACTTCTTGGTCTGTCCGGCTACATTTGACATGCCTAGAGAAATGATAAGTGAGACCACCGGACCGAAAAACCCGATGATAGCGTATCCAACGACCGGAGCAGCCGCATGATGATGCCATGAACTTCTCCAGATCAAGGCGCAACCAGTGATAACGGGTAGACAGCAGACAACGAGGAGAATAATCCGCATGTTAGGAACTACGGAGGATATGTAGCCTGTTAGAAGAATGAAAATGAAGCATATTCCACCCAGAGGAAACTGAAACAAGATAGAGTCCAGAGTTGAATACCCGAATGTACTAACAATCAAGGGACCGAAGCCACTGACAGCTCCGTTGATGGTGTATGCGGACGCCATCATCAGTGCTACTAGCCAGATCTTGATATCGAGAACAGACTCGATGATCTGGGACTTCTTGAATTTGGTACAGCGTATTCCCGTCTGGCCAATCCTGAGGCGCTCTGTGGCTATAATTCTCTCATCTTGACTTAGAAACCAGGCCGAGACTGGGGAATTTGGAACAAAGAAGCAACATAATCCAAAGAAAAATGTCAGACTCCCAGCCAGGAGATAAATATATTGCCAGCGCTTCAATGACCCGCCTTGGATCTGACCGAAGCCATAATTCAGCGCCCCACCAATTATGGTGAAAAGGCCAGTCGAGGAGAACCACCAACTCTGTCTTAAAGCCTGCTCTCGTTGGGTATAAAACGAAGATATGATGCACATGAAGCTAGTCGGGATGACGCTCTCAACGAATCCTAGGAAGAATCTTTGGGCGTAGAGGCCCTGCCAGCTTGTTACTGCGGCTGTGAGCATACAGATCAGAGCCCAGAGGCAGACCACGCCGCCCAACACGCGTCCCATATCAAATCGCTGCAATGCGAATGACATCAAATATAAACCCGATAACATGCCAAAGTAGAACATCGAGGTCGCCCATGAGAGGCGGGAGGTATTGGTCGTTGGAGGATGGGTGGAGGTATCGACTTGGGAAAGGGAAAGGTCAGTGGCAAGACCAAATAACGCTGCAGATCCTAGAATCGCCTTGGGAATCAGTAAATGGCTTAGAAAGGGATAATTGCTTTACTTTGTCATAATAGACCAACCCGTATCCAATTGTCATGGCGGGTATGAGATACCAGTCAATTTTGCGAACAATGCGGCTTTCTATGGTGGGGTCAAAGTGTTGAGAATGCTCCCCCACCACGGCCATTGCAATGTCTTTCTCGAGACTACGTATAGCAGCAGAGCCAATATCAGGAGACGCATCTTGCATTGGTGATGAGGCTTGTTTCTCTGCGGCTGATAAAGCCATTAGGATGGTGTTGGGTGAGGTTTCACCTAACCTTGAGCCTGCTCCGCTTTTTAGTGTCTCGGGCCTTTCGTAAGTACAACTTCGATGTTAGCTTTTTTCCTTCATTCTCTCTATTCGTTGCTTACTATACCTTTGTTTAAATATCCCTCCGATTTATGAGATGCAAGAGGCAAAGATGTGTGTCTAGCAACTATAAGTCTACCAGAATGGAAGAAGTCTCAAATTCCGCTGCTGCACCCAACGTCAATGTCAAGGTTCTCTGATACTGCTTGTGGCAGTTTCTAGGGATAATTGATGGCGCAACTTGGACTTTAGTCATATGTATGACGAATTTACTCCAAAAATGATTCTCACTCCTTATCAGAGACGTGGTGGTTGCGAGTGTTCTCAGTACTGACTGAAGTGCAGAAGCAGTTTTTCTTATTTTAGCCAATTATATCATACATATGCTCTGCTGCAGAACTTCTTATCAATCATCATAGCCTTGCCAGTAAATAACGGTTCGGAGCTGTACATTTCTTGGGTTGTTCCCCGTCCACCAAAGCAATCCCCGCATGTCAACCAGCTGCTCCAGTGATGTTTGCTGGCTGTCATCTTCAGACCAGTCATGGGGGCCAATACCTTCTCTTCGATCGCCATGTCGTGCGCCTCTCTGCAGGCCGCTTCGCTTCCAGCTTGGCAATACCCAATACGCTGTTTGAATTGAAGCCAAATCCCACCCTAGTATCTGCTTGCGTTCAAGGCTGTTCAGCTTGAACTCGAGGGTCCATGCCCGTTGTTGGTGTCACCACACCAAAAGTTGAGGCTCCAGTTGAAACGCTCCATAAGTCTAGAGGCAGCCTGGGATCCATGCTTTCTTTGGCTTCATTCTACCTGTCTCCTCTTTACGATACAAAATCTCAAATGGGCGACCACGATAATCCTGCAACATGTCTCTCTTCGTCTAGCCATGGCCACAATGTTCGTGATGTTACCCTGCACTATTTTGGCTGCTTAAAGGTCGCCGAGCGAGAAAAGTACTTCAACAGCCTTCCAGAACACAAGCAGAATCGTATCCTAGCAGAGAAAGATCGAATCTTAGGTCTCAGAGCTATCTTTGAGGAGGATCTAGAAACTAAAGATCTAGTCACAAAACTCCGATCTGACCTGAACGATTTCTACAAAAAGCCGAGAGAGGAGTTGGGATTGCCAGCTCCCATTCCTTTAACCAAGGAAAATGGATTTGGCATGTCCGCAAACATGGTTCTTTTCCGAGGCTCAAAGCCCTACGAGGATCTCGCTTTCCCCGACAAATTTCCTAACCAGAAGATCCCTATTCAAACGCTTCTCTATGAAAGAAATCCAGATCTGAATCCGCTTGCACGAAAGTGTGAGAAAGACGAGATCCGATACTTTCATCTCCCAGGAAACAATATGGACTGGTGCGAGGTAATCAATTATGCGTGATTGATGGAAGGCATGCTGATTTTGCCACAGGAAGCAATTGCACGGTATTACAATGAAGAACGTCCAGAGTATGAGGGCTTGTTCCGACGCCCAGAGCATATAACCAAAACATATATGATGCTCCGGCCTGAATTCTGGAGAGGCCAACAGCATGGTGGTCGAAACGACGCCGTGCATGGTAGGCACATGAGACCTCGATGTGACATTGTTTCTACCGGTATTTTAACAAGCTTTTGGTTGAGTTATACTAAGTTTCACAGACCCTACAAATCTTGAGGAAGCGCCAAAAAATCTCGTACTCTATGTCAGTCCTACATACCCAAGTAGAGATAAAAGGTGCAGAATGTAACCTTCTTTAGATGCCCTATTTACACTGGGAGACAGACCGCCGGCGAGAAAAATTCGACGGAATTATGCAGGATATCAATCAAAAGCATGAAGAAGAAAAGCACCATACCAAACGCGAACTGGTAGAAAAGCTGAAAAATGAAGCAAAGGAAAGTAGAAATGCCGCCCAAGTGAGGCTTAAGGTTCGTGCTACCAATAATGGCTCGAATAACACCAGCACGTCAGACAGCTCCTCAGTTTGGACCTTGCAGAAATGGTTTCCATGGCGCACAACTTCTAATCTTGAAAAAAGAGAGAAGATACGCTCAATCTCACGAACGGATTTCAGGATAATCAACACAGCAACCGAAGTTTTTTTGGACATTTTCGACAACGAAACGAAAAAGAATTCTGAATCCAAATTTTCAAAATCAGAAGTTGGCAAAAAGCTTACGCAGGGAATGTTGTTCCCTACACGCCCACTTGGGAAAATCCTGTATCATGCTGCTAAACTCTCTGAAAGCATGGACTTTTATCAGGAACGGGCAATATTGAAGGAATATCTTCACCACAATCCCCCATTCCATCCTCGCCGGACTCTCGATCAAACCTATTACTGGACACGAAAATCGACCAAGAAGAGAGATAGGGATCAAGTTGTCTATCGTGGCACGGCCCCGAACAAGCACTTCATGCACCCAGGGGATCATTGTCAGGCTGGCTGTGATCACTGTCGCCGAGACATACGGAAAGTACCAAGATTAATAATGGTTGATCAGCTGTGGATGTGGATTTTGGATGGAAGTGGGTGGAACCTTCCCTTTATTCTCGCAGTTGTGATTGCCAACCTCTCTCGCCACTCTTCAATTTATGCAGAAATTTTATCAGTCCCTGAATATTCATTTTCTGACACTTTAATTTACAATAGATACAATCATCACTAGCTTCCCCAAACGCTATGGCAGGAATAAGCCAGATCCGTCTGCAATCCATAAAAGTATCAGACTTCGCCTCAAGGTATGTAGGAAAGATGAGATCAGGTCTGCTTTTGACTTGGCCATGATCATCATTGACCAATGTTCGCGAATGTTTTTCGAATATGTCAAAACGGGGGATCGACAACCTCAAGTTATTGATCTATTTGGGAGTGCAATTGGCAATGTGGTATGTTTTTTCCAATCTTATTTGAGATTCTACCAACACAATGCAGGCATATAATAAAACGATCGCGTATGAGCACTTTTGGGCAACTTCAAAGGTTTACAAGTCACAAAATCCAGCAGATGATGCCGAAGACAAAGCAAAATCACTCCTCGATATCAATCCCGAGGGCGCTTTACTTCGTGAAATAAAGGATATACTCGATGAGCTAGATATCTTACTCAGAATCAAACAAAAACAGAAAAGGGTGTTCAAGCAATTCCAAAAGCACCTCGAATCCCTTATTGCTCCTGGTCTTGCATCCTCAAAACAACTCGGGACTGTAGAACAGAAAAGAGTCACAGATGATATTCGCACGAGCAAGTCTGTTAACTCGGGTAAAACCGCCGAAGAAAAAGACCTTGACGATAGAAAGGAACTCGATGCTAGGTGGACTCTGGGTCTAGCTGCGAGGATGTCAGATAACTTGGAAGATCGTATTGCGGATTTACTCAATTTGAGGGAGAGTGCAGAGAATACTGAAAGAGGGGTAAGTCCTTATTTCAAGAAGCTCTATATATCTAATATTAATAGTTGGATGGTCTTCTTGCGTTAAAGCAACAGCAAGCGGGTGTGGTGCAAGCACGCAAAGCAGTACAACAAACGGAAGAAACCTTGAGGCAAGGTCGCTCGATCATGCTATTCACTATCGTAACCATTATATTCGTATGTCTTTCTACAATTTGAGACGTTTTACTGAAATCAAATAGCTACCTCTGTCATTTGGAGCCAGCATCTTTGGAATGAACACAATCGAGTATGGTAGTGGACCATGGAGTTTAAAGCGCGAGATAGTGTATATGTGTAAGCTTCATCCATCACATTCCCTTTCCCTTAAGATATACTCTTCCTTATCAACAATTTAAACCACAGTTTCCGTCTCAATTGGCATCATAATCACTTCCTTCATCCTCGCATTCAGCAGTTTCGTCCGCGCGTTCCTCAGCTTCGTCGTCGATCTTACCTGGACTAAATTCATAACCACAACTCGTATCTACAGTTTATGGCTCAACGTCAAGCTTGATGGTGATAAATTGACGGCTAGGAAGAGAGACTTGACTCGAGAGTGGAAGGAAGAGGCAGTTAAGCAGAAACAGAAGAGGAAAGACGAGAAGGAGAAAAAGGCTGAAAGCGCTAGGGCGGCAAGGCTTGCTGAAAGGGAGGCGTTGGTTGAGGTCAAGGATATCGAGAGGAATGGGGAGGATAATGTATAATTTAGATGTCAGATGATGCTGGAGATGAAAAGGAGATCATGTGTCAAACAGATGTCGGAGTTCGGTCTGTTCATTATTTTGGCTTCCAAAAGTGCTGAAGTACGAACTGCTCTTTGACTGAAAGAAATAGATATAAAAACTTTCATGGCACAATTAAACTTACTACCATGAGATATTCCTAAATGTTACGGAATATACGTGCCCTGATTTCCTTTGGGCAGGACAGTCTCCATTCCCCAGTATACCCAGCAGAGTGCTGGCTAAGACATGTTGACGCCAGCCCATGTCTTCTCAATAGCAGAACAGTGTATGCTTGGCAGATTATAGGAAGAATACTATAGTATCTCCCATACCCAGATAGAAATCCCCAATTGACTTGGGGCGGAGTGAGTACCTCATCCCGAAGTCTCCCCGCCTCGCCTCACCTTCTCACCAGTCCATCTATATAATTAAACAAGCGGTTCTCAATCACTCTTCGGAGGGGTGTAAGTCCTTCCTTTCCCATCATCCAAACATCAAACTAACACTTCATAGTATCTACGCCTTAACCACCACCTCCAAGAGGCGCCAAGACAGGGGGGGGGGAGGAATGCATCCCTTCGAATATCCCCCCCCAACACGACATAGCCCAACCCCAGCAACGGGGTCTGGTTGACAACCATCAACAGCCTCTCGATTGCAACCGATATCGAGATGTCGACGACAACAATCAACAACCTCTCGATTGCGACCGATATCGAGACGTCGACAACAACAGATGTAGGCACTTCGACATCGGGCTGAACTGTTTTTTGCTTCTGGTGACTATGAAAATTTGTTTTTGGTTTTTTGACTTGAAGGATTTTTTTCTCCAGAATACTGATTTTGTGGGTTTGGGTTTCTGGGAGGCCAGTGTGGAAGGAATAAGTTGTTTGGCGTAGTGTCATCGAGTATTCACATCTACCAGAGACTCGATGATGGTGAATATTCAATTGATTACTTCAAGTTACTTCACTTGTTCTCATTCTGCATTATTTACCTGCTCATACTACACAGAGATTTGATTCCTCTCACGATTTGGTGTTGAGCAGAGAGGACAGGGGACAGTGATTGAAAAAGGCTCATGAAGCTCAACTTGCTGATTCTTTGTTTGATATAGATTGATATTTATGATAGATGTGTTATCTAATCAGATTGAGATATAAAGAAATATAGGTACTCCAAGGGAATATCCCATGTGTGAGGTGCTTCCTCGACGCCGTTATATTCACGCCAGACTCCATTCCTTCCATCTCAATTAGCAGTTCCTTCAAATCCGATTTCGCCATCCCGTTTCTTGATTTCCCATGATTCCGAAGCCCAATTGACCATCAACGCCGGTTAATTTCGCCTCCACGCCTTCAAGGCTTTTGACCTAGCCCCTCGACTCCATGTTCCCAATCATGTCCCTATTATCCACTTCATTCCATCTCACCAACCCTCCCACCATCCACTCTCATTATCATCCCACTTGCCATCCACATAGCGGAAGGGCTCAAAGATCTCGTGATTGACCTTTCGGGCGTGCGTCTCATAACGCGGTTTAGAATACTGTTTGAAGAACATAAGACGCATACAGCGAGAGCTGCGGGTGGCACGAAGGCGGTTGGCCGGATTGATTCGCGGCATTTTCATGCTGTTGAAGGTGTTGAACGAAGTAAATGTATTAGGGGTTGCCATTTCGTTGGTTTGGGCCGGTTGATCGAGGTGAGATAATTGGTAGTGTGGAAGCAGAGAAGAGTGTGCTCGTAGTGAAGCTTAGAACGAGTAGAATAAATGATAATTCATGCGACAGCAGTATTGTGTGTAGAAAGGTGAACTTCTAGCCCGGGAAATTGAGAGATTGTGAGTGAATAGAATGTAATTCCGCTAGGGAGAGACCAATCTGTCGTTTCGTTTCAACTTGTTCCGTTCGCACTCGAACCCCAAGAGCACAAAGAATGAAAGGGTGCAAAGAAAACCAGCCGCTCACAAAATGTCAGACTGGAGTCCATCATGATATAAACGTTGAACAGAGACTTCTCAAACTCATGACGTAGATCTCTACTTGATCCGGAGTTGATTGTTCTTCATGCGGGTAATCAAGATCAAGGAAATACAGATTTGGGAATATTTAACTCGCTTAATTCTAGATTGGGTACGATTGAAATTTCCAATCACGTACGGCTTTCATCTCCTCCAAGTGTTTTTGCGACGCGAAGGTAATATGAAGACTCGTTGCGTTGAAACTAGATATATACTCAAATAAATGATGGTTCAGGAAAGGTTTTGTGTATAAGCCGAACAGGTGGCCCGATATGTAACCGCCAAGGAATCACATATAGTTCGTCCTTAACCAAGCGAGCGAGGCCACGAACCACTGGATTGTGACTAAAACTGCCAGAAGAATGAATTAATGCCAATAAACCAAGAGCCAATTGAGATATGTACCAATAAGAGAAGATGATAGTTGATTTGTTCATTACAGAACATTTTCTTGGCCTCTGGAGAAGCCCTGTGGTGTGATTAGGTGAGACGGCAGTTGACCACCCCAGCGCGGAGAACGAAACAAGTTGAATACACGTCTGGTTTTACACATCTTAGCCTGAAAAATCCGCACAACTTATTTTAATGCGAATATTATCAAGAAAGTTTGAAGACAGAGAAGTGAATTCATTGCGAATAATTCAACTTGTCTACCTAAGTAGGTCTGCAGAACTGTTGTCAAAACCAGCGCGACACTCAAATTGCTACCTGCAATTAAACAAGACGATTCGAAGCCGGAACCGAGCCTACAATGTGTTCGTTTACTCCTCTCTTTTCTCGACTGGAAGTGAGTGTAACACTGAACCACGAGGTACGTAAACGGGATCCGCATTTCTCGAAAAATGTGTGTCAGAGGGTATTAATAATTAGCTTCGGCGCCCTGCTGAGATGTGGTATATGTGTTCTCTTTTCTTAATCCCTAATTTGTTTCTCATTTCTTCTCTCCCTTCGATAACCAATTTCTTGACGTCTCGAGAATGTATCTTTTTTGGTGAGCTTTTTGTTTTGTTTACACTAAGAATAAGCGAGTTCTGGTGATGGGGCTCATATTCAAGTTCCTCTTCTCGAAGAGCGAAATTTCAGATTAAAATCTATGTCTAAGATAACAACTAGACATGATTGATTTACTCTCTGTGGTCATTCGAACAACGTAGCAAGCTCCAAATAGTTAGAGCAGGACATATCTACTCGGCAGATCAGAGGCTTTTAACGAATATCTTTCCTCGCAAGTCATAATGGTCACACGTGAATAACCCAAAGCTCAATTGTTGTGATCGAAATGCCCTACAAAATACGAATGTGATGAGCGAGAGAGAGAGAATAGTTCAAGGTCGATGAGGGGAAAGTTTTAACTTGGTTAGTGTGTGCCATAATTGCTTGTCTAATGTAGCCCTTGTTGCCAGCGGAGGAATACGTGGCCAGCAAAAATAACAAGGAGAATAATGATAATAATAAATCCTTAAGAAGGTCCTAATATTTGGTTTTGAAATTGGTATTACCTCCTCGAATACGTCATCCTGGTGCTGGCTACGGTCTTGTGAAATCCAGAGGCGGCCTCGCTACTTTTCAAGGGCATTAGCTGTGCTGGTATTAATTCGGACACAGCCCTACAAACAGGGTATAGGGACAAAACTATCTCCCATAAATGGTCTTAATGGGCATAATGAGAAACAACATCTCCCGTCTTCCTTTCCCTAAATCACCACATTCCTAATGGCACTCTCCATCCAAAGCTTTGTATATAACCTGTGTGCAAACTCCACCCTTGCATTCATCGGCGGGTTATCAGCGGTGCCCAATCCCTTGTAAAATACACTCTTTAAACTAAATTCTGCCACTCCTTCCTCCCGCTTAATAGCTACGCCCATTTCAAACACTCCATCTGAATCTCGCACCCCTGTATTTAAAGGACTATCACCGCAACGTACGATTATAGAGTAAGGTGTCTTCGAAACGACTTCGAAGTGGTCTGTTATCTGAGTGCCGATATCATAATTGGAGGTGAGCAGTTCCTCAGGAGTCCAGAGCTGATGTGCAGTCGTAGTGGTGTTTCGATATTTTTTCTCGAGATAACGGCGCTGGTACCAGTATCCTATATATTTGATGTATTAGCTGTAGTTCGATTTGTCTTTTCTTCCATCCGCTTCCTCCACAAGTCAGCGCATTGATTGACATACCGAGGCCTCCCCAAACCCCCGCACAGAAGGCTTCTACCAATTTCCCCTCTGCTTCCTTCTCCAGCAAGGCCGGTTTGATTTTACTCAAAGGAACTCGCCGTGTGCAGAGATCTTTCGTTTCCGGATTGCGATTGGGATTATGCTTGAGGTAGAATGGGTTGCTAAAGATGGGGTCACTCGCGGAGAGGGGCACGAATTTGGAGTTGCGTGTCCAGAACGCGAAAGAAGCTACACCCGCCGTACTGCTGTAGAGTAAAGTATTGATAGCAATTCTAAGAGGCCCCATTGTGAGAATCGTGGGAAAGAAGAGACGGTAAGATCGCTGTTTGGGGAGTGGTTGAGCGGCATGGAGTGAGGTTATGGGCATGCACGTGATAAGCGGGTTTTGACGGGGTTGAGCTGCATTCAGGCACAAGACAAGCCTAGAGCTGGAAGCTCTAGTTCTCAAGACGCTTCACACTGAACTAATTGTCTAGGTATGCTTGAATCTTTGTATAGTATTATGCTAATTCGAAATTATACAGTGGCTGTTCTGCCTTCAAGCAATCTCGCTTTATTGTATGATCATGGAATTCCAACCGCCGCTCAGTCTCCACGTTGAAAGAACCATCGTGGTCAGTTAAGAAGCAGTATTGAGATATAACAGCACATTGAGTATTGCCTCCAAGGCCCTGGCCTGAGCGCTGAATCTCTTATCCATAACCTTTCTATCATCTGGGAACACAGCTCGTACTTTCTGGCTTCTCATCCTCGAAGAAAATCCGCCTTGAGTTGTGTAACGTCGAATTGATTGAGGAAAGAGACGAATCTTATCGATATTTACTAGATGGACATGCTATTAATCATCAGTTGGCATGCGGGTCTCGCTGCGGGTGCCAAATCGGAAAATCGACTTGACTTTTGACAGCGAATCATTCTCGTACTGTCTTAGCAACCTTGAAAAGCAGAGAAGGGGTGGTCAAAGGCTACCTAGAAATAAATGATCAAGAGCTAATGTTGAGAAAGTCTTACCGTCTCCGAATTCGGCGCTGGGGATTGTATTCCCTTCCTGCGAAGTGTCTGCAGGAACTGTAACTTAACTTATGTTCTCCATTGTCAAACAAGTTGATCCCAGCCGGGTGAATTTGTCCTCGAACCTCGCAAACTTAAGATGACATCTTGTGAGTTCTCTTCCCTCAAGATGGTAAAGTAATAAAACGATGGTATGTGGTTTCCTCCAAGACTAAGGTTTCTGTGTCGCCGAGAGAATTTCTTAGACCGGTGAGCCAAACAGACCGCGGTTGCTCGAGAGAAATTAACGACGCGTATGGTATTCGAGTTTTATGTCTGTGCAAGATATATGACGAGTAATTCAATTTATCTGGGGGCCTTGGATCTTGGACTGCGCACGAGGGGAGAAATCCACCCGTTTGACACCGAAGAGAGAACCAAGGAGCTTTTGGTTTGGCGGAACGCCTATTTCAAGCAGAAAAACCAGTTACATCGCTAGCAAGCATGCAGAGCTTCATGGTACTGTCGTTCAACATCTTTGGCCTTGGATGATCGATAGAATTAAGTCGTTGAGATTCGGTTGCCGATGATGCGACTGAGAAGTCACTTTGTCCGCTGTACGATCTCGGTCGTTCTGGGGATCGCCTTCGGATGAAATAAGGGTAGAAATAGCAATTGCGTACAACACATCTTGTCCTTCGAACTGCGTCCTTGGGAATCAGTTCGACGTCTAGGCTGCTAGCTTCGAGGCGACAACGTTGACTGAGCATGAGAAATGGCGCATCGCTCTCTTTGAATCATCGCTCTCTTAAGTACTTGGTGTCGCTACGATTACTCTCTTAAAGCTGTTCTTCATCAAACCATCCTCCTCGTTCGCGGGTGTAAAACCGAGAATGAAATTGGAAAGGAAGAATCGCTGGTCTTCAACGTAGCGCGAAAAGTTAATATCGAAAGTTGCCTGATGTCGATCAGCATCAGATTCAGTGATAGCTTCATTTGATGGTACTGATTTGTTTGTTTTTTGTGAAGGCATGGCGAAAGAAGAAATTTCGAGCTGATACAACCTCACTCCGCATCTTCCCTACTGCTCTATTAGCAACTACCCACTTCGAAGCCGAGACACGTTTGAGAGCATCATGACACTCAGAGGTTGGCCCAGCAGTAGCACTGAGCAGAGTCATCTGCTCAAAGTGAGGATTGCTTTTCTTCGTTCGCTCTATTGTCATGTCTGCCATTCCTTGATTGTCGCGTCCCTCATTTCTGTTTCGTAATTCTCTCACTATTACCACAATACTTTCAACAAAGCTTCACAAGAGATGCTGTTCAAATTTTGATTCTCTGATTGATCTCACGGCAATCAAGAAGGTTAAGCAAAGAAGATCTATTGTCTCCTGCTGTGGCCAACTTGGCTATCAGACTACCTCTAACATCTCCTGTCGATCAACGCTACCGCTTGTGGCTTACACCTTTCTGTTTCACTCCTGTCTCCCCCAATCTTCACATCCCGCAGACCAGAGTGGGTCGCAAGAATGCGCACTCTTTCACAGCTTTGTCATGATCATTATGGGCTGACCGATGATTACTGGAAGCGTAAGGTCGGAGAACAACGGGAAAAGCCGTAGCAATATTCACTCACATTGTAATTTTAAGTGATTTGAAAGGCTGTCGGTAGATGTACTTGCAGATGTCAGTTGCTAACCCCGCTCGCTGTGGCTTGCAAAGGTAACATTATCAAGGCCAGCATAAGACGGGAGAGGTGCGAGCTCGGTGAGCTCTGAGCATGCCCAAGATCAAAATGAATTCTTTTTATGATTCGGTCAGTACCTTGAAACTCATCAACTACAAATCTAATCATCGGATATTAATATTGAAATTGGCTATCGAAGGATTGTGAAAGTAGATGGAGGGTATATACCTTAATAGGGGAATATCGGCTAACTAAGCGAACAGTTTTTCAACAGTTCTTCGCATCACTCCCCCATTTCGGGTCAAGTCTTTATTTTGGACTTGTCCCGTTCCCTTGTTCTCTTTTCACACAGCGCATACCCCAATCTATTCTGCCTTCCATCATCCCACACTCCTCACTCCAATCTCCGTCCATTCTCCTTCCCAAAGAGGACCCCCTGTTGGTATCCCCGCACATCTATTTATAGGGCTTCTTCGCTCCCACGCGCACACGCCGCGTCATCTTTATCCCGGTCTTCTCGTCTCTAAAGAGTTTACCGCCTACTTCTTTGATACCTCGGTCATGGATTTCTCCACCCCCGAGACTGTCCACTTCTGACATCCTTTCCAACTTCTTCCCAATCAAGTCGTTTTTATACGAAGGCTCAAATCAATCATAATCACCAGTCCATAATTCCAGGTTACAGCTGGTACATTTTGCAATCTAAATATATTGCGCATCTTGCGAAGGACGACAAATCCTTCTATTGAGCAAATTGATTCGAGCTTCACGTACTGATTGGGAAGATCGAAACAGGTAAGAGAGGGCTTGAGAGCTAATCTGACGTTCTGAGTTGGAAGCCCGAGGGAATGGGAGAGATCGAATCCCGGAATGTCTCGGAATTTAATTTAAGAATGCAGATTTGAGACGTGCAACGAAAACGTTCGTAGGCAAGGGGAAGCATCCACATCCGTCAGCTGGTTTCAAGTTTCAACTGCTACTAGCTGCATACCTCAACCTCCAATAACCTCACCGATGACAACATCCACCACCACAAATGGACGGTTTTCTTTTTATCCTCTATAGGCTCTACAAATGCGAATCGCAACAAACTGAATTACTGCTGAGCTATTGGATCCTGAGTATGGACCGCAACCCGGCTCGGGGCGTAGCCCATGACAGATACCAAACAACGGAGATGTTTCTTCAAAAACTGTGCGCACACAAAACAATTCCGCTTTTGGGAATCAGCTTCAGTCTCAATCAGCCTATTCGAGTACGAAATGCAACAAGCTCTTTGTAGGACTTGTATTGGACGCCACCTCACCTCTTCTAGGCCTGGCCTACAGAGTTCACGAGATTCAATATTGAAGTTCTGCTATTTTTGGACAGCACGCACGAGACACTGCACGATGACCGAACCTAGAACGGCGCGTGAATTAATTTCAGCGTTATAGTTCACTTGTACGTTAGCTTGTTTCCAAGCCCGCGGGTGAGGATCCAGCACCGAAGCCACGACCCACGCCACACTTGTGCTGCAATAGCTGAGGTTAATATAGTTGATACTGACTACCGCAATACGCCAACAACATCAAGCTTTTAAGATGTCATCATGATGGGACCTATAAGATACCTGGCATCATTAACGCGCCGAAATCTCGTCTTGCAACAAAACTGTGAGAAAGAGTGTATTGGTCCATTCGTCAGATGCCGAACGAATGCCAGATTGATTATTGACACCACTAACTACCATGACGGCGGCATATCTCCTTTCCCAATGCACCGTTGAGTTGTTCGGATTCGACTCTTTCATTTATCTTGCAGAAATGCGATCCGCAACAAAAGTTTTCAAACCAGGGCCTGTTCATATCTCTCCTTACAGCTATCCAGTAACAGTCTACGCTTTGATCAAATCCATTCATCGTTATGGTATGATGGTTGTGTTATTACATGCGTGCGAATAACAAGTCCCAAATCGGAGTGAAATCTTTTCATCACAGCAAGGCTGGTGTCAGGCTAAGTCTCTAATCCACAGCGTTCTCTGCTCCGACTCTATTGGGATTGATCAAGGTTACACTTAGTGAATTTGATTTTAGTTTGCCTCTTGGGGTCGTACGAGTTGCATCAAATCAGAAGTGTCGGTCTTACCAACACATTGGTAAGACTCGCCCCAGGCTACCCACCGCAGCCACCAGAACATGCCTACTCAGCTGGAGAGGTGGTAACAGCCCTATAATACACGTTTAGCAAACAGATTCAAGATGTCCCACATCGTTACATCGACCACAATCGACATCGGACCGAGCTCGACCTGCGTTGGTACCAGAACGGGTCACTGCCCTCGTCTTCCCCACACGCAAATCTCGATCTGGATCCGATATCAACGATATCTTTTCGTAGTATACCATTACATCTCAACCGCTCTGACATCTCGGCCCCACTGCTGACGAGTTCTGGGGAAATATCTGCTTCGTCACCAACGTAACATATCTTCTGCACGCTGCAAGATTTAGCCTCATGGAATGAAAAGCTCTTTACAGATACCATGCGTCCGGATGTAGCCCAAGATTTCGGAAACATCTTGAAAAGAAGAAAGCAGCCCATTCGGCACCCATGATTAATTTGTTCGCTGCAGGTGCGAATTGCAACAAATTCATCCTTGGGCTCTTGCAGCTGCCTTCATCCAGCACAACTCATCCAATTACCACAAATAGAACGCTCTACCTCTACTATGGTAGGCAAGAATTGATATGGGAGATATCTTGCACAGCATGTCGCTCCACAAATTGGGGATGCGTGGTACAGAGAAACTTCAGGCAGTTTACATTCTCGATGCCCAACTGGAACACTTCTCCACGAGTGCCCCAATACAACACTTGCCATGTATATACCCATTTAAAAAGATAATTTATCCTTTCAAGATACTCTGGGTTCCTTCACGGAGTGATACGCTGATCTGCACAAAATCCCCCTCGGACATCAAAAGTGGCAGGAATTCGTCACCGACCTGCAATAATGATCTCGATATCGATCATCAGCATGACATATCATCATTTAATAAGCCTCCAGAACATCAAAAATTGCATTTTTAATAAAACGTGCATGATCGCGAAATGCAACAGCCTTTTCTTTGCCATTTTCGGTTTCCAACCCCCCCAATAATAGAGCGAGTATAGTCTATGCAATAGGAGCCGCACTATCAACCGTGGCAACATGTATATCAGCCTTCTTAATCACTCTCCCTTCATCGTGGCCTTACTAAGAGAAGTATTGCAGGCAAAGCTAGCAGAGACAAAAGAAAATTTAAGTCCTAGCCGCGGACTGTTACGCAAGGGTAAGGTTATCTTCTCGAGCCGCCCCATAACCATATCGCATGCACGAAGTATCTCAATACGACGTCCCATCGGTCATCGAATTTCTCCATGAGGCCTTTCAGAACCCCGGAACACTTTAAAGTGCATATCTGCTATTTGCAACAAACGCTTTCCATCTCTTCTGTTAAGTCAATGGCCGAAGGCCAGAGCGTCCTCGTAGCGTTCCCCACAAATCCACAACCTCGAGCCGTTGCAGCACGATTGGCCAATGACCTTCCAAGCTCCTCTCTCAAGACCTTTCAAGACCCTGGAGTAATATAAACTGCATATCTGCGATGGACGACAAAACTTCGCTGCCGCTTCTCCCAACCTCGAAATCAAACGCCGAAGTGTTCTCCGAGCATTCCCCACATATCCTCAACCTTGAAGGGTCGCAATGCCATCATCAATAACCTTCTTGACTTCTTCTCAAGACCTTTCAACACCCCTGAGTAATCAAAACTTGCATTCTGCGACTTGCAACGAATTTCTCCTCCTCGTCTCTCGGGTTGGAGGACAAAGCTCGTCACGTCCTGCTACGCCTCGTGAAGAATTTGCATTTCACAGTCTATTCTAAAATTGATTTCAGGCCCTTGGCTGATTGATCAAGGGTACTAGAAGGGTTCTGTCGAGGAAATCAATAGTCCTGCCAATACCTTGAGGATATCAAAATTGCAGGCTACAATGGGGTTGTTGATAATGTGCTTCGTTGCTCCAGTCAGGAAGAAGAATGGTGCAAGTCATAGAATACAAACTTAGATCTGGTTCATATCCTCGGCATACAACAAATCTCTTCTACCTTCTCTCTGTCTCGATCCAAAAATTCGAAGGCCAGAGCGTTTTCCTAGCGTCCCGCACAAATCCCCAACATTGAGGGTTGCAGTACCATTGCCAAAGACCTCCTAAGCTTCTTCTCAAGACCTATCAACATCCTTGTGTACCTTATATTGCATACTTACGATTTGCAACATAAACCCTTTCTTTCCTAACCTAGATGGCAGAGTTCAACCTTACCGAAACATACCATCACTTTCCCGCGCTTAGAGCATTTGCAATACCGTCAAACTTCACCCCGAGGCCCTTTCAGAACCCTTGATTAATCAATGACTGCATATTGCTACTTGCAACGAAATGTTTAAATTTCCTCTTCCAGCCCGCAAGTTACGCTTAGCATGACGCTCATCACCGCTCCCTACCAACCTCCCTCCTCTACACCCTATATCCAGCATTTTTCTAGGTCTACAAAGCAATCTCCTTTCCCCAAAACAACTAAAACCAATCTAAATAGCATAAAAGGAAATTTCGACAGATTGACCAATATTTCAGTGTCGGTCGTGAGGCTGAGGAAGGGAAATGACATGCTCATGCGGTCTAAAAATGGATATCCGTGCCTCGAATCTTTAAAATCAATGACAAAACAACGCAAAAACAAAGAGTAAGCATATTGACGCGGACGCGTTAGATAGAGTGACATCCGGCAATTAAAATGCGAAGTGCGACAAAATCTCAGCGCTTGGTGTTTCTTTTTCGCTCGGTGGCGGGAACGTCATATCGTCAGTCTTGCTGTTATATCCGCGTCAGCTGGCCAGCTGCTCTGAGGTTGGGGACAGAACCATTGATCATTTCGAGCGTCTGGCAAATAGCCTGTTTCAGTGCGACTTGCGACAAACCGTGCTGGCTTATTGTTCAGAGAGATGCGATGATGGTGGCTGATGGGGGAGCCATCTCGTGATACCTGAAAAGTTTGGTAATGTGGTAAATGCCGATGGTCGGACACAGATGCCGCTAACGGGATATGGCCTAACCTTAGCGTAAAACCACCAGAAGAACTTTGAGGGGTCCCGTCTTCTCCTCTCTCTTCTGTTCTACACACCTTTTCTTCTCACCACAGGAGACACCAAGTTCCGATTGCTTTTCTCTTCCATTTCATTTCATCTCCTACAGAGTGTCTTCGAGGAGCCATGTTGTCTCTTTGTGGGTATATCCCATCGAGAGCGTGTTTCAGGTGTGGCATGTGCAATCTCTACTGTCTACCGAGCCTCTGGTGATGTACGAGCACCGTGCATGGTGAGAAGAAGCCATGAACTCGTCCCAGAGAGGCACAAGATCAGCAGCAAAATTCCAAGTGGAATTTAACCGTAACTTTGGAGGAGATCCGCTCACTCTGTTCATATTTTCAGTTCATCTTGTCGTTTGGATATCTGCTGCTGTCGTCCTGACTCTGGTGCTGCAAGCAGCCAGCTGGTTTCACCATTCAGGAGGAAGTGTACAGTAAGGATCGGCCACTTTATCAGAGTATTGACTCTCAAAATGTGGGAGTGACACGCTCATATTCTTGTGATGGTAGTCAGTGATGGTCTTTCCAAGATCATCTTCAAACTTTCCTTCTCTGATCGGGTCTATCCTTGGAGTCACAGTCCTACCGCAATGGCTTGCGGCACGATGTCCACTCTTTTGAATTTCGTCATCCCATACATTTTTCTTATGGCCTGTTTTCGACAATCCCTCGATTGTTAAATTTCACCAAAATGACTGTCTCTGAGCTGTCCCGTACAACTCCTCGGCTGCAGCTTCGCCCCGCGCGACGTATACGGTGGGCTAGGGATACCAACAGCCACTCTGAAATTCGTTGTGAGCAGTTGTAACAGTCAATTTTAGACTTCTGTTACTTCCAACGGCGTGTGCTTGTATTGCCATACCGCTGCTACCGGACATCGAGTCCTACTAGCACACGCACATCCAGCATCAAGGCGACCACAAGCACGAGCACAAGTTCTTCTAGTTCTTCTGGCTCCAGCTCATCTTCGCCATCTAGCTCCAGCTCCTGCACAAGCACTTCCAAGCTAAGCCCAACAAGCAACGCAGCAGCCGCGCGTCCAAGCAATCTCGTAACTGATCCTGGATTTGAACTCCCCAACAACACTTCCTACTGGCCCTCATAAAACATGAGAGTCTCCACAACCAACTTCCTCTGCGATCTCGCCTCTGCTGAAATAGAAAGCAGTGATGCGGGGTGGAGCACTGTGCACAATATGGTATCTTATGACAATGTATGGGGCCATCTTTATTGTTCACAAAAGAATTCTCCGGCGCTGGCCGTAGTGTCGATGCTGGTGATTCCTACTTCTTTATCGACAGAGATACCGATATTGTCACAGGATTAGGGTATCTACAAGAGGCGTTCGAGCGGTATATTTCACAGCAACTTATACAGTCTCTACATATTCCACCTTTATTTGTATGACTAGATTTGGCGTCTCCCTCAAAGCTTTCTATGGGTCAGGTCTAAGTTAATTGCTTTTTAAGATGTAGAGGGGTAGCGATTTATGACTTAGGCGACCAGATTTGGAAATACCAAAGTCCAATGATGGGGGTTTATGTCAGGATCTAAATATTATAGAGTATTGCAGTCGGCATGTAATATAAAGAAGAGTTCGACATGACATCTGCAGCCAAATCAAAACTCGATGGCGCAACTATAACACCATCGATATAGCACCCCTATCCATCCCAACCACACACCGCCTCAATCCTGTCCTCACATCGAAAAAGAAAATCCAGAGAGGCTTAAACTTTAATCTGGCTAAATGATTGCGACGTGCAACAAAAAGATGACCTCCTTTCCTTCTTCTGCGCTGTCTCAGACGGTGACGTCCTCAAATTAGGGGGCACAAGCGTGCAGCTGACGAAGATGATGGATGTTTTCACCCCTCTCGGCCCATCAACACAAACGCCACCCCCCCAGAAGAGCCCACGCATCGAGACACTCCCCCGTCCCAGGTGGAAGGTAGGATTTAGCCGTCCAGCGCTCGACGTGCAACAACAAGTCCCTCCTCTGGCCGTTACTGGCGCGCACCCGGTGGCGCGTGAACGGCTGTGGCGCTCTGATGTGGGTATGGCGGCGGCGGCGGCGGGGTCTCGCGCACCGGGGACGGAGCATCTGGAAACCAACTGGGACTGAGACTGGGACTGGGACTGGGACTGGGACTGGGACGAGCGAAAGGGGAGGGGGATCATGAGGTGAGATTTCACCGGAGCTGAGATTAGGCGCGAGTGGTGCGAAGTGCGACAAAACCTCTGCCATGATGACGGTGGAGGCAGATGGTTGGGTTGGAATGGATGGGTTGTTGTCGTCGTCGTCGTGGTGGTGGGCGTGTATGATGGCAGTCAGGAGGCTGTTCCCCCGGGATTTGGGTTCAGCCAATTGAAGGCGCGTACTCCGGCTGAGAGCGCACGCGGGGGGGTTTATTTTTAGTTCCCACGAAGGCTTCCATCTCCTGGAATCTTGCTGGTGATATGAGATGTCCCAAGGTCATCTGGGGGTGAGATGATTCCATCACAAGATAAGGTATTGGAGCGATGCTCCCAAGTCACCATGTACTCGCTAATTATAGGCGAAGCCAGGGGTGAGTGAGGGTCACCAGAATTCACGTAAGACTTCACGGCAACTTATCCAAAACGCTCTACTGGGAACGATTCAGCTCACGAATCGACCTGGCGACTGTGCGCAACGCAGTGGATAATGAGAAGCGCCTGCTCAGCATCTCACTGAGCCTTTCTCTATGCCTTGAACTGGCTATATGCTCCCGGGTTTCAGGCGATCTGGACACAGGCTCGTGGTACAGCGTGCCAGCGTGCCAGCGTGCCGGTCAGTGCATCTCGAACATTGCGGCAAAACCACAGACGGCGTCGAGCGTATCCTCTGAAGCATATGCAGCCTCAGCGGTGAGCGGTCCGGTTCTGGCCGTCAAACATCTCGAAACATTGTCCAAGACCGGAGGTCTACCATTATGTCCTCGCAAAACTTCCGCGTGATAGAACACGCAATCCCAGGACAACACATCAGAGAATACCCCAACTCGACATCTCGCTCCCCCGAAGACATTCTCAAGATCGAGATCAAGCAATACATCCCCGTCTCAAACCCGCACCCTTCACCCGGAGATGTTACGATCATCGCGGCGCACGCTAACGGCATGGCCAAAGAGCTCTATGAACCGCTCTGGGACAGCCTCCTCGAAGCATCTCGCACAGCCAGCTTCACAATCAGAGCAATCTGGATGGCCGATATGGCTACCCAAGGTGCCAGTGGAGTGACAAACGAAGAGTTTCTGGGAGACGAAGTACACTGGTTCGATCACTCTCGCGATCTCCTCCGGATGGTCGACATCTTCCGAGCCGAGATGCCTCTCCCCATCGTCGGAATCGGCCATAGCCTAGGAGCGGCTCAGATTGTGAATCTTTCCTTGATGCACCCACGCCTGTTTACGAACCTTGTGCTGCTGGATCCACAGATCGCGTTTCGACTGGGGCCGAAGCAGAACAGTGCTGCGATTTATCAAGCTGCTGCGTTTCAACGGGACTTATGGCAAAGTCGTGAGGATGCTGTAGTTGCTGTGAGGAAGACTCGGTTTTTGAGGTCTTGGGATCCACGTGTGGTTGAAAGGTATGTGGAGACATGCTTTCGAGATACTCCCACGGTTTTGTATCCAGAAGAGGTTCCTGGAAGCGTTACCAAGCGCACGTCGAAGTATCAGGAGATGTTTGGTATGGGTCGTCAGAACTGGGACCGTATCAGCATGGACCGGCCAGCGACTATCGAGGAGAGGAGGACACATCCGGATGTTGATGGGACCGCGCCGTACCAAGGTGTTTATCAACCAGCCGAGCGAGCGGTGTTCATGGCCCTGCCGCTCGTTCGGCCGGGTGTGCTCTACGTTCATGGTGAGAAGTCGGTCATATCTTGGCCGGAAGCAAGAAGAGAAAGGGTAGAGAGAACAGGCACCGGTGTGGGAGGAAGTGGTGGAATTGCTCTTGGGAAAGTGCAGGAGGTTGTGCTGCCTGCGGGTCATTTTTTCCCGTTTGAATTGGTAGACGATACTGCCAAGCACATCGCGGATTACTTGGACCCAGAGATGAACGAATGGAGGGAGTGGGAGGAGAGAAGGTTAAAGGAATGGCATAAGAAGACCGGTAGAGAGAAGCAGATGATAGATCAGAAGACTGTAGAAGAGACGAAGAGAATGCATCAAACTTTGAAGCGGGTAGCGGCTGAGGAGAAAGGAAAAGCGCTCAAAAGTAAGATATAGATTGAATAAGCCCAAAATATAAATTCATACAGCGTAATGCTTAAGAAGATGTGTCGATGCTCCGTTTAAGTTCTGAGCTTGCGAGAGGAGTGATGGCGTACAGGAGAATCACGTGCCAATGTAAATCCTCGATGGCCTCATCCCGAAGGAGAGTCATCCTGCAAGAACAGCTCCAGTGAGATATACGTGAAATACTCGACTGCTTCGTATAACCACAGGATTCAGCCTAGCGTCTTCTCTTCCTGGCGTTGTGTTGGTAGCAACAGCAGACACTCTTCGTCCATCCTGCCCTACAAACCCTGAGCGCCTTTGCGCAAGCAACGTGCACCGCCATCGGTCCCTGTCTGACCTCTTGTTGGGGCTGAGCCGACGAGGCGAGCAGCAAAGGATAAAAGAGACGAGCAGGGCATAAATAGGCTACAAGAAATGCGACTTGCAACGAAAAAGGTTGGGAGGATGACGATGGATGGTGGGTGATGATGCGACGATGAGGTGAGGCGAGCTGCAGGGAGTCCGAGGTGTCGGGTCGACGAATGAGAAGCCTGAAACGGGTTCCAAACCACACGCCAGCGACCTCTCGTCCGGATTATCAGTTGATCCCAAAACTCGTTCTTCTCTCCAATCGCTCGCTTCTCCTTCCAGATGCCTCGTCTGGACTCCTGGCACGCTTCACTCGCATCGTCAGTATGACATCTCGTATTATTGCTGCCATATTGGTTGGCCCTATAGGACGTCACATATGATCTCCGTCGCTTGGCTTGGCCGCGAACTCTTAATATAGCACAATTAAAACAAACTTGAAAGCATAGTGTTTAATCTCCTCCTACCAACGTGAGCAATTCGCCCTCTTAATAACGCTGACCATGGCAATATATCCTGCATATTTGCGAAATGCAACGTACGGGCGGGACCAGAGTGGATTGGATATGTTTTGGATCGACCGCCGAGTGAGGCTGGTGGGGGAGGGGTGATAGTGGAGGTTGTTATAATATGAGGCTTTGGTATTGATTGCCAACAAATCTCGGCCCGGACAACGATAACCACTTACGTATATCTCTAGGAGAGGCTGGAATACTGCTGCCGCGAAGAATTTTCCCAACTCCCGAGGTTGCTGATCTCTCACTGCTCGTATCATATGAGCTCAGATATGCTTTCCCCTTCGTGAGTGCTGACCAGTCCGAGGTCAAACTCCCACACCGCTGGGAGGATCCAGAGACCCGAGCTGCATGGCGGGACCGTCGCGAGGCTGGAAACCCAATGGCATGGACCCGGGCAAGAACGGACGCAGACAAGCTCCTTTTCCAACCTTCTCGAGCCAAAGAGGCGCTCGTATTGGTGGGAATGGAGAACAAGCAAAACTGATAGAGGTGCTGGGTGGGACGGGGTACCGACGGATTGGTCATGGCTCGGGTGGCGCCCAAACTTGGACGTGAGCCGTTTCTGTCCTGGCTGATTGGGGAGGAGATTCACCTCAAAGGGGAATCGATAGCATCGGGGAGAGCTGCCCCAGAAAGGCACGTTTATATTGCCGACGTGCAACAAAACCGTGCTGGAAATTCTCACTGGTCGTTGCACTGTGCATCTCACGGTGGCTTGTTCACATACCCCACAGTGGGAGAGTTTGCTGACGATCCTGTCATATTCTAGACTTCGTCCCCACGGTCTGTGGAAGGTAGAGGAGGATCTGGCTGAGACTCTGAGTTACCAACAGGATTTCCGAAGTGCAACAAAGACCTTTCCGTCATCTTGACTGGTTCTCCGGGACGAAACTCGAGGGCGGTGGCTTGCCCGAGGTAACCCTCAACTGATCACTGATTGGTGTCGTGTCAGAGTCCGGGGCTCTTGTGACGAGAGATCTGCTCGGCTTGAGACTTTAATAAATGTGCATTTCGACGAAATGCAACAAAAGCTCTTTCGACACTTCTGACTGGCTTCGAGAAGTGGGTGCATTCAAAAGCGGCACCTGCGCTTTGTCGAAAGTTGATGCACTCTTATTTTCTACTGAGATATAAAAAAAATGGGAGCTGCAACATGTAGTAGACTTGCCAAATGCATGGATTCTGGGTGACTTTGACTGAGATAAACTATCTTATTACTGGAGGCTTGTACCACGAGATCAAGTCCCGCGGAATGCACTATGGGAAGCAGCAAACCGTGCACTTTCAACCCTGACAAGAAGAGGATAAAGTTGGCAAGTAAGACTATCATTCATCGCTTAATGTAAAATATGACGGTCTGACCTTGTCGTCGTTTCGAGGTGGGGGAGATTAACAAGAAGCAAGGATAGGGCGACAACAACACACCGATGCGTAACCCTCGTCGAACCATCTCCTCTACTCAAAGGATTCCTGTCCTACATAGAACTCTGTTCCGAAAGTCAAATAGATTAACTTTTGCGACCCGCAACAAAGTCAGCGTTGAAGTGAAATTATGAGAATCCCAGGAAGCCGGAACGAGGAGAATCAGGGGGCGTAGGAAGCTACTCGAGAACAACAATCAAGTGTTATTCATATCCTGTCTACAAAGAATGGATCATTCTTAGTCAGAGATTTCAATTCAAATGTAAATAGATTGGTTCCTCGCCATGTTGTCGTTCGTCATATAACTCGAGGTGCAGACAAACGCCGATCGTCAACCTCGCTCGCTTCGAGGTGTTCGCATGAACCTCATCAAACCCCTCCCCTTCAACTCAGCCCCCTTTCCGCAACTTCAACACCTAAAAAGCAAATCCCATGTGCTTGAAAGCAATACAGATGAATAGATTAAAGAAATAGATTAACATTTTTGCGACGTGCAACAAGCTTTAAATAGCATTCTTTGGCCCCTTTATTGAGGGAGGGGTTCTTGTCGTTGTGGACTGCCACTAGATAGGTAGCCCGGCGGATCAAAGATCAGAGCGCGCATCAGTAGATCAGAAGCTCGAAACAGAGTTCGGAGGTTTGCGAAATGCAACAAACAATGCGGAAACAAAGATAGCTGGACATCTCTAGGTCAGCCTGGTTAGTTCCAAGTCGCCGCCAGTCCACCTCCAGGCCGTTCCGAGCTGAACTTCCAGCCCATTGCGAAATGCAACAGATGAAGATGACAGAAGATGAGCAAGTATGTCTTGGTCAAATCTAAGTTAATCTCATGCCGACTCAAACCACTCCTAGAACCATTTCTAGACACCGTCGATCCACCTCCAATCCACTTCTAGACCATATCTAGCTGCTCTCCAGCTGTTGCGAAGTGCAACAAACCAAAGAAATGAAATATTCCAGTTGACGGCGAATTTGTTATATCTAGTGCCAAAATCAATATCATTGGCCACGCTCTGGAATTGACATTGAACAAGGAGTGCAGCAAAATTTCAGTACGAAAATATGGTCATAATTTATCTCTAAATTTATGTATCCAGACGAGAAGTGACGGCACATCTTTGCGAAATGCAAGAGAACTTTAAGAGGACGAAAAATGAACAAGTTATCTTCAACTCGAAGTCAATGTAGCTCGAACGGTTACGCTGGATCGATTGTCGAATCGGCATTAAATGTGAAGTGCAACACAACCAAGAGACGAGCTTCCTGCACCTGTAACAAAACCAGCGAATTCAAACAAACGACAATCAAATGAAGGGCAACAAAAAGTAGAGACGCAAAAGTATTAACATATCTATTGTAGCTATATCAAGAACGCCACCGACAGTGTGGGTTCGACATGTACGACATGCAACAAAGGTGGAATAATCATCATGACTTATACCTTAGTTGAATGGAGAATCCAGGCCAAAATCGACAGTGTCGATTTGGGAAGTGCAATAAACATCTAGGAAATGCAAGAATGAGACTTTTTGAAGAAGTGGCAAAATGTAACTAGAAGTCGTAGAAGTCGTAGTAATTATAGAAGTCGTAAAAATCGTAAAAGTCGTAAAAGTCGTAGAATTCATCCTCGTATTTGCTTCTGTTTTGCGATGTGCAACGAAAGCTAGAGAGAAGAAAAGATGTGAATTATGAGCAAGGCTCCTCCTAGAAGCCGGAATGTCTGTTTGACGCCTGCAGCCTCACCTGCGATATGCAACGAAAGCTGGAGAGAAGAAAAGACGACAGTTTCTAGCAAAGCTCTAGAAGTGAGAGTATCTATTTTGCATCCGCATCTACGATGTGCAACAAGAGATAGAGAGACGAAAGAAAACAAACTCTCTTTATTTGTAAGATTGGAGACTTTTAAAGAGCTTTGAAAAGTATTATGACCGTCTTGCAACTGTATGTTAAACTGCGATATGCAACAAAATGTAGAGAGACGAAAGGAGAAATCCTCTTTATTTGTAAACATGCCAACATCAAAAATCAAAAAATCAGTGTAGCCGTTTTGCGCCCCGCATGCCCCGCGGCCCTGCATGTCAAATTGCGATATGCAACAAATTGTACAGAGACGAAAGAATGAGAATTATCAGCAAAGCTCTTAGAAGTAGAGGCATAAGGTGTCCGTTTTCACCCCCGCGTCTAACTGCGATATGCAACAAAATGTTGAGAGACGAAAGAAAAAAACCCTCTTCTATTTGTGAAAATGAAAAAGTCAAAATCCTCAAGTCTAAAAACTAGGACTTCCATTTTGTAATTATCAAACTGCGATATGCAACAAAATTTAGAGAGACGAAAGAAGAAAACCCTCGTCCATTTGTGAAAATGAAAAAGTCAAAAATCTTAAAGTCCAAAAACCAGTACAGCTGTTTTGTAGCCGTGTGTTAGACTGCGATATGCAACAGAATTCAGAGAGACGAGAAAATGATAATATATCCAGGCTTCCTGAAAATTTATAGATATTCCAGGCCTCGAACAACATTCTTCATCTTTGAATTGCAACAAAAAGCATAGAGACGAAACTTAAAGTGGAGCGTAATTGGCCCTATTATTTGGTCATATCATTACGAGAAAACTTGATTGAAGGAGAGAAAGAGAGAAAAGGATATGCAGAAGAGATTGCACGACGAGCTCAGCCTTGATTGCACCTCAATTACACCTCAATTGCGAGATAATACTCTGAAACCTCACATGTGCAGCCTCCTCCGCGGTCAATCACATGCCAGAGCCCTCCCTCCATCTGCTCTTCCGCATGTGAATCATTGCCACCGCTTGTCTGCCGTGACAGAAACTCATGCAATCCATCGCCGAGGACGAGCGTGTCCCAGTTCAATCTCCAGAACAATTGAGCTGACCTCGATCAAGCCAAGGTTGTGGTGTCTCGGTTCGACGGCGGTATGAAATCGAAACGTCGAGAAGCGCAGAGGAGTGGGAACGGGAGGAAACGTGGAGAAGAAACACCAGGAGACCCCGCAGGAGAAACGTGAGAAGCTACAAAGGAGAAACATAGGAAATTGCAGAGGAGACGCATGGGAAGAAACATGAGGAACATGGAGAAATCATAAGAATCATACGCTATACTTGTGCCGTAATGAAATTATTTGTTTAGGATGAATAGCGTTCCGAGTTGGAATTCAGGCCTGTGGTTATTTTATTTTGCGTCGCGATGTCCTGCGCGGGGATGCTGCACATCAAGCCATTGGCATTGGATCGGATGGATTCAGGGTGCTGGGAAGTTGGGGCGGAGAACTCAGAAATAGAATTAGAGTTATCGATGATCAGAGGAAGATCCGATGGCTTGGAACAAATGAAACATGGGAATGTCTTATTCTCAACAGCTTATCAATGTCTTGATTGAATGCAAGTACTATTTAAGAGCAGTGTAAAGCGACAAGTACAGAATGCTATTATGCAAATTGAGCGATGTGGAGAGGATCCATAATCAAAACACTTTTGGTATAAAACACCAAGAAACCCGATCGCTCTTCTTCCCGTACTTCTGCTGTCAGTCGCCGCTGTCAAATCCCGTATTAACACCTTAGTCCCCGTTCCCATGAAAAAACAAAATAGAAAGATACCCAAAATGAAAATCATGGCTGCGATGAGAAGCCGACCTCCTCGAATCATTTATCATCACTGTTGCTGCCTAATATTTCCTTCCTTCTCTTGCGGGGTATGGTGGTTGCTCGAGCTGGTATGCGAGCATTTCATGGCGCTCAAAAGAGGATTCCCAGGCCCCAAGCGGGGTTAGAATGTAATCCTCCGCACTTGTCATCGAGTAGTGTGGATAAAATCGAGTTTCGTAGTCTCCGATTGCTTCGTAGATGTCTCCGTCGGTTTCTTGGTTTGGCTCATCGGTGATCTTGCGGACGAGATCGCAAGGGCGAGTCGAGGCATTCTCAGGTCTGGTGGGTGCCTGGCGAGCTGTGCCATCGTAGGAATAGATTGACCCGTGATATTCTTGCACAGAAGCGTCGATGTCGGCGAAGAAATCATAGGAGTCATACTCCGAAGACCTCTCCGGGTAGAGAGTAAAGTCTTTATAGTTGGTGCCGGAGGTAAGAGATAGTGTATCCTTTTGCTCCTGGAACCTGCTGTCTTCATGCAACAGTGTCGGGGCCTTGGACGGCGGAGTCATTTCTGGAGAAGGATATGCTGCCTGAGCTTGGGCAGTATCCTTATTTACAATCTTGCCTTTAGCTGCCTGAGTATTCATGACTTCTTCATTCGGGGTCGAGGCCCTGGTCATTCGCCGAGTGTCTTGGTGGGTAGTCATGGTGGAGGATATGGTACTAGGCAGCTATGAGCAAATGGCGATTGAATTCAGATGTCTGGGTCTTACATTTTATTTGTAGAGTGTTCAAGACCGTTGCGTAGGTATTTCCGAAATGTGGGAGAATAAATATAGATAGAACTTACGGTTTTCTGGGTTGGGGAAATAGAAAAAGCGACGAGATTTGGAGTTTCGGGGTGGAGGGGACTTGGGACGGGATTCGGGGTAGCGAGAGAACTGACCGCGCGATGAAGAGCTGTCACCTACCGTAGCCACCACGTGAGATGGGAAATAATTTCTGAGTTGAAACTTTCTCGAATCGCTCGATTGGAGTAATCAACGCTGCGTAGGAGGTCCAATTGGGTATAGCAAATGCTCAATGTCAATACCTTTATCCCCAGATGGAGAATATTGTGAGGCCTCAAAAGCACGTGAGTGAAGGCCTCTCTCCAGTGCTCATGAGTAGCGGCCCAATCATGAGCGGGGGACTGAGAGCTTGCTTGGCATTCGTGCTGAGCGTGCGTGTCGTCGAGTCCTCGGTGAGAGAGGTGTGGGAGAGGATGCGAGCCAATGAGGGGTCGTGCAGCTGTTCAGTGGACAAACTGATCCTTCGAGCAAGGAAAAGGGCCGCTATTGGGTGGAGGTGCATGAAGTCGGTCGAAAGCGCAGGTTTTCGTCAGGCAGTCACTTTTCTTTGAAAAGTTGAAGAAGAGAGGCCTCCTTTGGGGGTGAGTGAGAGCAGCGACAGAGAGACACTCACCGGGAAAGGGAATGGGATGAGAAGACCGCTCTTAATACCTTTTCTGCGCATCCTTTGCCCCAAACAGTGGAGATTATGCGGTAACATGGATGTCAAGCCATTGCTGAAGCTCGTCCAGGGGTGAATTAGCTTCTTGACTTGTGTCTTGGTTACTGATTCGATAGCTGGCTGGTCGCCGCCAGGCTTGTCCGCAGATCGGCTGACGGTGCTGCCAGGCCTTGAAATTGGGCGCAGCTCGAGTGAGACAACAGGCTAACCCGGCTGCAGGCAGAAGCCCTCGAGCACATTATCGCGAAATCGGGGCACGGTGCCGCTGCGAATGTTCACCAACCCTCCGAGCCATCAAATTGCGTGGCATCATGAAACTCGAGTGTGCTTGCTCCTGACAGCATCATTCGCAGGCACATGTGTGCTTCCAACCGCTGACCAGCCTCAGACGCAGCCGAAATTCCCGTCAACACACTTCCAATCCTTCTGCGTCAGGCCAGGCTCGAAAGACAAGGAGGGGGACGGTGGAGGACACCAACACACAGCTGGAGAGGCCTGTGATACATCAGCAACACGAATAGTTGTCCCGTCACGAAGGAGTTGCGTTCCGGAGGGCGACACTTATGCTGTTGGAGGTAAGGCTTCGGTAGCAGCCCTAATTCTGACAGGTCAACCAGACAAGTTTGTTGATCAAGGCACCCTCGCTGATGCAATTCATCGGCGGGTTCCCAGACCCGCTGCAGGCTTTTCTGCATCCATCGCAAGTGTTGCTCACCGAGAAGGATGGGTGGATGGATGGATGGATGTTGTCGTTGGTGTTCCGTAGCCTGGAATTTAGTTTGGTCGAATTCTCTTGGATTCCCACGTGACAAGGGCGAGATCATTCTTCGGAGACCCTCCCGAATTTCTCTTCTCATCCTGCTCCAATCGTTACAAATCTTTACCTACACTTTCTCTGAACGTCTAGATGAAATACAACCGGAAAATACTTCTCATCTTGGACATTCAAATCTATCTTGCCTAAAAAGTTCAGCAATTTGACTCGTGGATAAATCCAAGTCTATGTAACCTTGAAAGGCGGCGGATGGCTGTCCAAAATTCCTTTCTTCCTAAGTGCATTTCTCTTTGACATGAATTAGCATGATAGCGCTATATCAAACATGGAGAAAAAGGTTCAGACCTCATCTCCCATCTGTTGCGATGTTTCACCGTGTATATCCGCCAGAATCCTTGTCATAATATGTTTATATCTTCAAAAGATTCTCCGCAATTTGTCTGCGGGGCAAAGAGAGTCTGTTTCAATGTTGAATTTGTACTGGTAGTCAAAATATCATTATATTGATACTCATGCAGTTGTATCTGAACGTCCCTTCTCGAATCTCGAAGTTAGGAATCTTGATCACTTTCCAAGATGCAGCTGTTCATTCTTCTCACATCTCTTGCAACCTCGGTCTTCGCTATTGAAACTTGTCTTGTCACTACGTACTCACAGGTCGCACCAGCGGTGACAAATTGTACCGATATCATACTTCAGGACATCTACTGCCCAGACGATAGCAGCCTCGATTTATCGAAACTACTACCAAATTCAGTCGTTACATTTGCCGGAAAGACAACGTTTGGTTTCACAAATCGAAGTTCCTTCCACTCGATTGTTTTTGGTGGGAAGAATGTAACGATTACCGCGACAGATGATGCGATCATTGATGGCAATGGACAGGCATATTGGGATGGCTTGGGATCTAATGGTGGATTACCAAAGTACGAAATCCGTTCGACACTTGATCTTATCGAAATAATTAACGATTTAGGCCCAATGATTTCATAGCTGTCAAAATGACCCAAGGCTCCACCATCTCAAACCTCCACATCCAAAACTGGCCTTCTCATCTTTTCAGTATAGGTAGCTCATCCGATCTCACACTGCGGAACCTCTTCCTCAACAACCGTGCAGGAGACACTCCCAACAGCCGAAGTGGTACCTTACCAGCAGCACACAACAGCGATGGTTTCGATATCTCAAGTACTCATAACCTTCTTCTCACCAACATCACCGTTTACAACCAAGACGACTGCGTTGCCATCACCAGTGGCAACAACATTACTGTATCTAATGCGTACTGTTCTGGAAGTCATGGATTAAGCATCGGTTCCATTGGTGGAAAATCCAACAACAATGTAACCAACATCCTTGTAGGCCTCACTTCTCTCCCAACTTTTCTGTCACTGCTAAGTCAAAGTGAAGTTCACAAATAGCACAATAACATCCTCCGCCAACGGTGCGCGTATCAAGTCCAACTTCAACACCACAGGATACATCGCCAATGTCACATACAGCAACATCTTCCTCTCCAATATCAGCACCTATGGCATCGATATCCAGCAAGACTATCTGAATGGCGGAGCTACCGGTAAGCCATCAAATGGGGTTCTCATTCAGAATATCCTGTTTGAAAATATGACGGGAACGGTGAAAGAAGCTGGGAAAGGAATCTATGTTCTTTGCGGAGCGGGTAGTTGTGCTGATGTGGTGTTTAACGCAGTAAATATTACGGGTAGTGTTAAGGGGAATTCTTGTAATTTTCCTGTGACAGGATGTCCAGATTAGCATGAAATATCTAGATGGCAGAAAAGATACTGATAATTCCCATGAATTCTTTCTCAATTTCTGTGATTCGTCAGCTCTCAACGTGATTGGATCGCCTCGCCCTACCCACACAGTTGTCCAACAATCAAGTACGGAGCAGGACCTCCAACCAACCAAGTTGTTCCCCATCAGCGCTTGTTCATGGTGTGGTGGCCATGTTCACGCTTGTGCTCATTGGCAAAGACGAATGCGAGGGCGATGACTCTTTCATGCTGGCGGCGATGCGAGATGTTTAATCCTCCTTCACGCAAGGATTCCCCTTCTCTCACATTGTTGGTCGTTAGCCGGTGTGTTGTTTTTAGGGATTCCTAGTCTCGCAGAAGGGTTTCCCCCTTTTGCCGGTAATCAATCACCTGGTTGGAACGGCATGTTGGCAATGTGGCTAGGTGTCGGCGATGTGTTTTCTGGTCTGGCCAGTCTCCTTTTCGCCGATTCACATGGCACGATCCTAGCAACATGTTTACACATGAAGAAATTAAAGCAAGACACCGCTAATGATAGATGAGTTAACGTCTTGATTATGTTTGAGAGCTCCTGCCTTCTCTTTTTTGGTTCTCGGTACTGTGGATCAAGTTGCAGCCCCTCCTCCATTTCAGCAAACGACGTCCTGGAACTCTTGAGCTTATGGCATGCTTTCATGAACGAAATTTGACCCACCGACTAGCAAATATTTCAGCAGACCAGCGTGCTGCGGTAGTAGAAGAACTGGAGAGGAATTTCGAGGTGGTCCAGAGTCTTGCTGTAAGAGTGAGAGTGAGGCTGAGGCTGTGCAAATACAGTTTGAGGACATCCGGGTGTTCCGTGAGGGATGCGGCATGCGATGTAGCAAGAGTTGTGACCTAGTGCTCTTTTGTATGAGGATGTTTGTTGTTTCTTCTCCGGCTCCATCTGCTTTTGTGTAACCTCAACTTTCAAACGACTTTCGAAGTTCTCTGGATCAAGCGCGTTCCAGCGCAACAGCATACTACTGCTCCTGCCGCTCTCTAAACCTCTGTTCAGACTATTTTGATCGTGTAACAGTAGCCTCCTTTACCATCATCGCTGTATTCTAGCCCGCTTTCAGCTGCTTTGGAGTCAAAATATTTCATCCCGGCGTTCGAGTTAAAGTATTCTTCTCCAACCCCATATTTTCCGATCCGACGAAATTCGCCAGTACTACCAGTGGGTTTCAACAATAACCCATCAGATATAGGCTGTAACCCGTCTTCAAGATGCTCCCTGACTGGCAAACAATATACCTCGTCGCCGAGCACGGAAACTCTTACTCCATCCTCAAATTTTTTTATCTAGGTATACAAACATGTTACCTGAAAGTATAGATTTATCCTCTATATGTACCCAATACAAAAACTTGTAATAATTTGATCTTATTCCCACCCGAAACAACTTTCCTTTAACGCAGAGTGATCCTCCTCGCGCTTGCCCAAATCTGTGCCGGTCAAATGGTCAACTTGAGCGTTCAGCACCTCAGTAATGACAGTGCCACGGTTCATAGAGTCAGATATCTGGGAACCCGAAGCCCAAATGATCGAACTATTGACCGAAAACTATGACCAAGAGGGGCAACAAATTGAGAATAATTGGAGCTATCCCGATCCTCACAGCGCCACATCAGGCCATTATCAAGTCATTTCTCCAAAGACCTGCAACATAACTGTCATTTAGGATCCATTCAAATTTAGCGGCGACTCCTCCTATAGCAACCAGTTTATCGCTGACTTTAGTTAAGACGCGTTTGGAATATGACTCTACAATCATGTTCCATGATTTGTATTGATGAAACCGAAGCAGCTTCTCCGAATATTTTGTTTTTTCTCCTTCTTTACTGGCAAAAGCAGTGTTCATTCGCAGCCGGGAAATGGCCTCAATAGCAGAGGGTAACCTGAGTGGGACTGACTCACTAGCATAGACCTCGTCGCACTCCCAGAATACCTGATTTGAACCGAAATGCACGTTTCTGGGTGCTAAAATTCGTTCTTGGCACACCCAGGCTCGTTTTTAGAGTGGACTTCCATCAACTTCACGCTTCCACAAGCCTCTATCAACAACATAATGGAACGACCCGCCAATTCTCACGTGACATGGTTGAAGGAATTGAGTATCTCGTGCACGAAAAAGACCTCCACTTCCGTCTGGTGAAGCCGCAGCTGACAGGTTGCAATATGAATTCGAATAAACAGTACTCATCGTCGCTGATTCTCTCTCCCAATCATCTTCACTATCTTGGATAATACAGAGCGCATCGATCCAGATATATGCAAAACTCAACTTAAAAGTAATCTCCAAAGCATGTCGAAAAGTTGTGGAAAGATGGTCGTTTGCGATTGACTTCATCATGATACCAATACTTTCTTGAAGTAATCGACAAGGAACAGTAGTTCTCAACAGTGACCAAGAGTCAAATACTTTGTGGATGGATTTAGTGTGCTGGATTCGCAGATTCGTGCTTGTAACGGGAGGATGGAGATTATTTCGACTAGCCTTGTAGGCAACAACATAGGAGTATCGACAGAAGCTCTGCTATTTTGTGAACAGCTAATGTGATTTTTATCACACTGATTCAACCACTCTCTGATCTGTAAGAATGTATTCAACGAGTTGGTAGATGTTCCTAGACGCGAAATTTGATGAGGGAAATTGTTGAAGCATGTGTCTGCCAACCGAGGTAAGCTGGAAGTATATTGGTCTTAGAGAGGCATTGCCTGAGGCGTTGGTAAATGAAAGAAAACTTTTATTTCGCAATTCAAAATATGTACCGTAATTCGTGGTATTTACCCTGTAGTCAATTCTCAGCTCAACTTCCGGGACCCCGTTGTCGCGCCTCATAATTACAAGCACTTCCCAGTAAAATTTCTTTTCCAATTCCTCGTTCCGATTTTCAATGCGAGCATGCCCATAAGTTTTGGGATATTTAAGCTCGGAATGGGCGCTGAGTAAAATGAGGCACATTGAACACCCCTCTCTTGAGTCTTCTCGTAAAGGCTCTATTCCTTGGCAAATCACAACAAAGTTAACTCTAGCATTGCTGGCCCGACGTAATATCTTCCTGCATCTTGAACATATTGTGCGATTTGACCAACGCTCATGTAGACGAGCTATAGGCCATCTTGTAGGAGAAAGAGGTTTCTAGGCGGCTGTGCCTTAAATATAGGAGCAAACTCAAAGTCAGAGACTGCGTCGTTTGTCATTTTCCTTACGTGGCCGAATTGAGACGAATGATACAGGTGAGAAAGTCAGGCTTTCCGTTATTGTAAAAAAGATTTTCTATCTTGTCGAGTGCGAATTTAAATGAGGTGAGGTTGAATCGGCGATTGTACAGCTGGCAGCGCCACCGCATGTGACTTGAATTTTATAACCAGAAACCTCATTGAATCATACTTGAACATTGATTTGATAGCTCAATTGAAGCAGAATGTCTAAAAGAACAACACTTAGTGGAAAATTGCCTTGAACAAAAAAGATCATGTGTCAATCTGAACACTCTATGCCCAGGTGATGTTTACATGTGATTGTTGATATGTGAAGATAAACAGCTAAGTGTTTTTTGATTTGAACCTCCATATACAGAAAGACAAAATGAATAGCTAAGACTAAATTAAATTGGTAGACCAGGAGACTCCCGTCCTCTGGGATCTGGCCTTTGGAGGAGAAGTCACGTGAAGCCGCGAGGCTTCAGTTAGGCTTTCTCTCAACCGTCTTTCCGCGCTTCGTTATCAATCATGTTCAATCGAAGATACTTGACTGAGTCATTGGGAAGCGAGGGGAGAGAAATTCAAGTGACGAAGACTTCACTTGAAGCACACAGAGTGGCATATATTGGGCATGTGCCGAGAGTCGCGCGTAAGTCTTTCCTTTTTAATATAGGATTATTCAACTGGGAATTGGGATTTGTGGAACTGAAATGATCAGGTTCATTCGAAGCTGGAGTTGACTGAAGATGGCTACTCATCGTGCTGAATGAAGGTGCCAGAATTTTTGGAATCCCCAGTCATATAGTTTATTCTTCCCAGAGTTTATCCTCCAACATGTTCATGCTACTATTGTTCTAGGCTCTTATATCGCGTCTAGATCTATACATTTATTCCTCGTCATTCTCAGGCTCTGCCTCCTCTTCTTGCTGAGGCTCTGCTTCCTCTTCTTGCTGCGGCTCTGCTTCTTCTTGCTGCTCAGGTTCCTCTTCATTCTCAGGCTCCTCATTCTGTTCGGGTTCTGCCTCTTCATGTTCTGTCTCAGGTTGTTGCTCTTCATTGTCATCAGATTCCTGAGTGGCACCATTGACAGCATCTGCTGTTTCCGCCTCTTCACCTTGAGCAATCTGCAGCTGTTGGACCTCGTCCGGGTTCAACTTTGGCTGAGCCTTTTCAAAATGAACATGCATAGCAGCAGGATCCCAGAACTTGTCGGTTTCACCATAAAACCACCAAGAGTCCCTCTCCCATAGTCCATGACGCAAGTATTTCCCAGTATCAAAAACGTAGACTTGATAGTTTACAGTTTTTCCATCTCCAACTGCCACATCTACCAAATCCATCGGGAGAATCCGGCCCGTGAGCTCTTGAAAGTCATCTCCAGCTTGATCAGTACAGATTACAATGTTGAACTGTCCTAGTGTTGCTTATTTTATGGCATCGACTGTGTTGTCAAGAAAGTTCTTGCGGATATTGAACTCGTTGTTTGCTTGTCGTGCGGCTTCATTGGCTTTTTTTGTCTGATCACGGATCACGTCCATGATTTGGCCAGCAGCCTGAGCAACATCTACAGCTTGATGGGCTGCATCTTCTATGGCGTTTCCCGCAATGGCTGCGATTCCTTAATTAGGAATTTCTGGGGAACAAGGAATAAAGAAAACTAACCTTTCATCACAATTGATGCCATGATTTTTGATTTCGTTGGAATATTGAGTTGACTTGATTATCTCTAGTTAATTTTGAGTTTGACTGCGAGGTTTTAGTAGGTTGAGTTGGAATTTCACGGTTCGCCCATTCTTCTTAAATGTCCTGGACGATGCAATGCTAACAAATTTGGGTAGTACTAGACCTGCATCTTCTAATTCGCTATCTAGGATTAGATCTTCAAGGCGCGCTCGCGACATACGAATGGTCTACATCCTAGTTTTCCGAAATTGGAATTATGTTTGAAGCGCAGGCTCGTTATCGAGAATTTCTTGGCGTGACCTGTAGGGCTGAGCTTCCGTAGGGACTAGGACGCTAGGACTTACTCATAAGATATGATTAGCGTAACCATATGCAAGGTAAGCTTACTCCTGTCAGTGCGGTTCGCATCGACGTCAACAGCAGGGCGGGGATCAAACCATATCTTCGAATGCGGGTGTAGATTTCATTGGGTACTTTACGGAAGGAATGGCTCCCACTGTTCATGAAAAGCGCTACACAGCTCATTCTGATATCGGTACTTCTCGCCTTGAAGATGCACTGGATTGTCTAGTCACAGGCGGTGGGACTCTAGCTATCATTGAATTGTTACCCCCGTGTCCATGCGGCTGAATACATAACAACCTCTCGAACTGAGTTTCGGAACACGTCTGATTCCCGTGATAATTTAAGTCCTATTTTGCAAACTTCTTTCATTCCTCTCCGCCACCTATCATAAGCCTCACTCCATACTTGATTGAACAGCAATGCTAGCTTCCCAACCGAGGGAGCTGAACTCGGGAAAAACCCACTAGGTCGAGGAATAATGCTGCCATGCACTCCAAGTTTGGAGAAAAATCAGATTGTAGCCAAGACACGCAGTAAGCTTACTCTTGGCACGCAAGAGCTTATCACAGATACTTGCTGAATATGGCACCATCGGTCTGACCGAGTGCAACGATAACATCCGTTGCTGTGATATTTTGGGCCACTCAACAGGCTGTGTGAAGCTGTCAAACACAGAGAGCAAAAGTGGCGTTCAACTAATTCCCTGCTTTAGTCACATGGCTGAAGTGTTTGGCGGCCGATCCCAGAGTAAAGTCGACTACGGGTGGACTATACAAGGAAAATCCTGAATACAAAATATCCTTTTCAATCTAAGAGGGCACGCCAAGCCAAGCTGCCCTGACTTGATAGAATACCGCATGTCCTTGTGGCGTGATTATTTTAAATTGTAACCAACAACATTAGGACCGTCTAAATTCAGCTTTACGAGCATTTCCCTATTTATAGAGTGACCAGAGTTGAGTGCCAAGATAAGGGAACATAATTCTCATATAAAAGAGATTACTATCCAGTCCAAACTCACTTCATAATTCATTGTCTCCATCAATCTTTAAAGCTAGCTCACAGTTTCAGTAAGTTCAGAGTATCTAAACTGGCGATAGTGCTGATGGAACATAGCCAATTTTCTTGCGAGTTTCGTAAATTCACAATGTCCGACTCCGAACCAGAAATAGATCAACTTGAAAATGATCAGCCCGAGGACACAGTTGATGGGGAAGAAGATGCAGGAACCCTCCACCAGGTGAGACAGATTTCAGACAACTTCAAAAACCTATACTGACATGCTAGATGATCAAGAAGATCATGCCCAAGATGAGGGAGCACCAACAGATCAAGCCCAAGATGCAGGAAACCCAGGAGATCAAGCCCAAGATGGAGGGGATCCAGAAGTCGAAATAGTGACAGCGAAAGAAATGGGACAAGTCAAACCTGATGCGGACCAATGGGGCGACATCAAATTCCAAGCTGACGAGTATGTTGGCCAAGAAACGGATTGGATGAAGTTCGAGGTCAAAGTCAGCTCCACGGCTCAATCCCACGTAGGCAACACGGTCGGCCTGGTTCAAAACATTGTATCTTCTAGCAGAGTATCCACTTATCAGACAAATGATACTTTAACAACTTTGCCGGCTTCCGGAGACTTTCCATTCCTGGATGGCAATTAGACTATGATACCATGGTATACAGCGGACGCAAGGGGCCAACCGCTTCCAAATGTTGGAGATTCTCTCACTCTATCAATGCTGGATGGTCCTTCGTCAACAGTTCCAAATACAACTAGACTAAATGGGGGTGGTAATACGGATCTCGTTAGAACAGACATCAGTGAAGTATTCATCATTTATCTCTATGACCAAACGAGCGAGAAAACCATCAAGAAATGGAAGTGGAGCTATTCTTTCTCCTATGATCATGGGATTGAGCAGGTGGCCGACTTTGAGTCCGAGGCCCCAACGGAGACGGAAGAAGGAGACGAGCTTCCCAAACGTGAGGGGGTTAATGGGTCCACTGCGGGGGAAAGTGTTGTTCACACATGGACTGGTGGGTTGAGCCAAGTTGGCTTTGGTAGCTCCTCATAGGAGATCTCTCTCCACATATCAGCAATGGAACATGTACTGTAACGCCTGGGACAGAGAGTTAGGATTCGGGCCTCCTTTATTCACAAGCAATAAAATATTAAAGTCTGACATAAGAGCGCTCGTGGGAAGTTAGAGTTACGGTTTAGTCTTATTCGCTAGCGAAGGATTTATGCACCTACAAGGTTTTCTTCAACCCAACGTTCCTGATGGTGTCATCTTGAGATTCGGGAGCTGCCGACAGGTTGTACCGGCCTCGGGCCGGGTTATGGGCTCGGGAAGGGAGAATCCCATGTGCAACCTATACACGAATTTGATCGACCGTGACAGCAGGTCCGCTTTCGCTTTGATGATATTTATTGAACAGTTATTGGCGATATCTTCGAGTGACTGTAAACCGACAGTTACAAAGCCTTTTGTTCGAGGACCGAGACGTATTTTGAGCTTGTGCCAAAGTGGATGAAAACTCAAGTCTTGGATGAAGAGAGGCATAGAGAGATCTCCATGTGGCTGGAAAGCCGAGCCTTCGTATAGTATGCTTTCCGTGCCGGAAGCAAGTCAAGAAGACTAGGAGGTTTGGGGAATCTCTCGAGCTGAAATGAGTAATGGAAGAATCATTCTTTTGCATCTCATCATACATATCATTACATAAACATAATTATACATGTCTCATTAAATCCACCTGCCACTTCTTCACATTATTCATCCTCATCATCGCTCTGCTCTTTAAGCTTAACCTCCCACCTCTTATCTCCTCTCCGCCCATCCTTCTTCTTAATTTTATACGTCCCGCCAAGCACCAAATCCTTGGAAACCAACTCTCTCGTCCTACCCAAGGATTCAATATCCGAAATCCTCTGTATTGTCTTCTCAAGATGTTCTTCAAATCCCTCCTTCTCGCAGATACTCTTAAATGCACGTTGCATGGGAACACTATCCGCTCTCACATAGGCATCTGATGTGATAGTAAAGAGATTACTGTGATCATATGAACGGATAAAATCGGCACGAGTCATGATCTCGCGAGCTACGTGCAGTGGAATCCGTGGAAGTTCAGAGGAATCGGGATCCTGAGCTTTGACAAGAGCGTGAGCTAGTACCATGGCTGCGGCAGCATATTTTTGTTGGTCCATGACATCGTCATCCATCTCGGCGCCAAGAATCCAGCATTGGTTCAGGAACCATTGGCGTTCGATGTCAATGATTTTGTCCGCAGCGGCAAGCATGTCTTCCGCTTTGGCGACGCGGTTCAAGAATGTGAGACGGCCTCCAACCCGTGCGTAGACTTCATTCAGGAGGGAAGTGGGTTCGGGTTGTGAGGTGAAGTATTTAGCTCGGTATTTGGAGAGTGCGGCGATGGCTTGATTTTGAGGGAGGTCAGTGATAGAGGTTACCTCCATGCGGGTAGCAAGCTGCTTTAATCGTTCGTAGACCCAATAGTCGTCCGAATTGAACACTACTGTTACAAGGTTCGAGACTGCCCATTGCTCAGCACGCTGCTGGAGGAGCTCCAGTAGGTCTCGCCCATCTTCATCATCTCGAACAAGATGTACAGCGTTAATTATCAGAATGAGTGGTCGCCCAACACGTTTGCGACGTTTCAAAGCCACTTTCTCAAGTTTGTTGAAGGCTCGTTCAATGTCCAAAAGTGCTGTGGTGTCACGAGGACCACGCTCAGAGAAGTATGATCCAATGTAATCCTCATGAAACTCAAAATCAAGGGCTTTGCCTAAGCGTATGCGAAAGATTTCAAGGTCCGCATGAGCTTCAAACATGGAGACGCCTTCGCCTTCTATTTTGGACATGGCGTCGAGTAGCATACTGCTCTTCCCAGTGCCTTTTTCACCAGTGAGAAGATGATAGTGACCTCGATCAGTTCCATTAACGATGTTGTCAACCTTGGTCTGCTCATCTCTAACAATCCAATGGTCATCTGTTGTTTGAAAGCCGGTGATTGAGTTAGGAAGAACAACTTGTTTGCCAATTGCTGCGAGCTCAAGCACGGGATCTCCAGGTTTGAAAGCACCCTCCATTTTGTGAAGTACGAGCCATTTGTAAAACTTGTGATATAGATAGCCACCAAGACCAAAGCCAGTGCCTAATACAATAATGCTTGCGAAGGCTGTAGCAGCTGCTTCGAGCATTTTGGACAGGAGAGGATCTCCATTTCTTCTACTGTCTCGTGACCATGAATTATTGTTCTGTTTGTTAGGCCCATCGAGAGAATCTGGAGCTTTGGAGCTTCCTAAGGACGGGTCAGCAACAGGTTCAGAAGGCATGATGTCGTCTTTAGCCAGATCCAAGAGTGAGACGCTAGTCACGTGGTTCCTCATTCTGAGACATCTTGAGCATCATGTGTGCGCCCCCGGAATCTGATTACGCCACGAGGGCAGAGATCGAGACAGGAAATGACAGAAGGGAGATATAGGGTTCCAGAACTCTCGGGACAATCATTCTGGAACCTGGAGGAAATCCGGGGTGTGCAAAGTGACCTGCAAAGAGTGGAGCCGGAGAGGTGGCAATTTGAAGATATAAGATATTGAGACAAGGAAGAGCTATTGCAGACGGAGGTGACATTGAGAACTTCCTCTTACCTAGTTCGGAGAAAGATTTGGATTCTTTCAAAGATCCTGATGTGATATATCGACGAGTTATAAGATCCACGCTGAGGTGGGGTTGAGGGAATCGACTCCACGTACAGCGACGAACGAGGAGTCGACTTTGGTATAGTGCCGCTGTCATTGTGCCATCGATATGCAATAGAGGAGAAGACTGATGGTGAACAGAGCAGTATTGACATTGAGTACGATGCTGTTCAGAGAATGTTTCGCGACGGAGAGAGTTGTGAAGGAATGCGCGCGAAACTTTCCTTGGCAGCGGAGATGATCCCTAGAAAGGTGAAGTGTGGTCAACCTCACTTGAAGGATTCCCTCTCCAAAATCTTCTTTGGAACCATCAACACCAATATCTTGGAGACTATGAAATATCCTTGAACTTCCAAGGACCTCCTGGTGTGATCTGTAGTTGAAATTCGGTACTTCCCTCCAAGCCTTGTTGCAGAGTCGCTTACTGTTCCTTGGAGGAAATGGACATTTGAAGGAGCTTGGTAAAGAACGGTGTGAGGTATGAGTCCAAGTTTGAACCAGAGTTTTGCTGCTCTCGTTGTGGTATCGCTTGTTGCAGGTTCTCAAGAAGTTTGGGTTAGATTAAAAGAACAGTGAAGCTTGGGGGAGAAGTGTAGCGGCTGTGGAGAGTGCGGGTCACCAGAGCAACATCAACGCCAGAAAGACACTCACCGCAGCAATGAAAGTCTCCATCACCTATATTCATCAAATTACCTATTGTCTCTATCTGGTGTACATCTGCCCTGTCCTTCCGCAAAGAATCGTCATTCCTGTACATCGGCCCACCTCCTCGTCCTCCTTACCATCATGAAGTCACCACCTGCAGCTGACCAGACGTCCACGACGAGATACTTTAGGCTCTTTCAGATCAACTCCCTCGAGAGTCGGTATTGAAGTACAAGATTTGACTTGTAAATACACCCGCACGCCACAAGACTGTCGCAGAGTAAATTGCTGGTCGATCATATAGGCAGGGACCGCATATCCCCACGGACTGCACGCCCAACCACTGCCATGGACAAATCTGGTGGTCTCTCGTCGGCTCCGACAGCTGATAATTGACAACTTTGGGAGCCGACTGAATCTCAATTTCCCGGCCTTGTGTCCCCCTCCCTTTCTAGGTTCTGGACATCCTGCAACATGATAAAGCCCCGTTCTTTCTTGTAGGTCCGGATTAGAGGCTGATAACGATTCAAACTTTGACATCCTGCAGGAACTCCCTGTTTCATGCTTCGAAGACAAGGCTGATAAACTCCACGGTCAGAGAACCAGCCTTTGCTCTGACGATGATAAGGGTCCATCGTGGAGCGATACCAACAGATTCTACCAAAAGACAGTGGAGATATCGTAAAATCGGAGGAATAAGATCTGTATTCGAAGATCTTTTTCACTCAAACGACTGGCCCGAGCTGCTTTCAGAATGGAAAGACAGCATTCCATCAGCTGGAGAGATCGTACCCTGGCTCTCGACTGGGCGCGCACAAGCATGATTGCCGCCGGGATGTCAGGGTCCCACAGTAGACTCCGAAAGTGCTCGGCCTGATGCTTCCATGCCATAAAGTATGGTGCCCTTGGGATGCTCTGCACGATCCGTGACCTCAACCAGTTGTAGGTGAGGAATTTCTAGGGCTGCTTCACAGGACCCTTGTCCTGCACAACTTATGCATGAGATTAATGCGCCGCCTTGGACGTCAAGTTAGGACTACCCTGTCAGTCGAAATCGGAAGATAGACAAGAGGCTTCAGAATACCACTTCATCGGAAGAGGTTTTCTGATCCACAGGATCCTAGAACGGTAGTTTGAACTCAGGGCTTCATAGCAGATGGAAACTATCAGTCAATACCTGGTACCACAACATGTCACAGACTTCTGCCGTTCATGTTCTTGGTTTCTGTCCTCCCTCCTTCTGCTTTGATTTCTCCTTCATCTTTCGATTATTATCTCTTTCTTTGGCAATCATCAAACACATCTCAAACTTCCCGGTTGATTGTCTAGTTTCTTTTTGATCTCTTGTTATTGACTGGGCTCACATGGGACATTTAGTACCCTGAGGACTGGCCAAATGTTAGCTTGTAGCTCCAGATTATTACTCCAGGACTCATCTATTGTTTTTGTATCTCAGATGCATTTCAGAGAGACAGTAGATGATATAACCTGTTTTCTTGGCGTCTAGACAATGTTCTTCACTGGCCTCAATCTTAATTTCACATTAGGGCTTCTCATTCTTGCCGACTAGCGCCTGTTTGAAGGAACTACTTGGTATTCACTGTATATTTTTAATTTGTTGATGCCTTGAATTTTCACGCCTGGTTCTTTTTTCAAGATGTCTTCGACTTCGACTTCGCCAGTAGGCTCGGAACGCGCCTCACCAACTCTATCTTCGCCTGCAACGTCGATCTCTTCAAATGGAAAACTCAATAGCACGCCTCCATGGATAATCCACCATCTCTTAATAGCACCTATTACATGGGAATTGCCACTCAGCATCATGTTTTTATTCAATAGAGGTAGCGCGCCCTCTCCGACGCGTGCAAGACTTTCCTTGCTAATATTATGAAATCTAGGTCGCGAATTGCCCACTCTGGGCCAGTGCCATCGTTGGTGGTACTATGATGCACAAGGCCAATACATAAATCGGTTCTTTTCAAGCCTTAAACAAATAAAAGGTGCAGCTGGATCCCAAGCTTCTGAAGCGCGAACCGACAAGCATCCAGATGATCGGTATATGGATGCCGGTAACGACGTTTTGTTTGATGAGGTTTTTAAGGAATACAATGCTGCTGTCGCTCCTAGTAAAGAAAGCAAGGACAAGGACGATGAGGCATCAGGTATTCCACTAAGCGCAGCTAGAGATATCTGTCTCCAAACAGCATTTCGCTTGAATTACGACGACGCGAATTTTGACCAGGCGTTGAAAGCCATTGACTATCTACGAGATCTGGAATATGCACGTCGATCAAAACTTAGGCAAGCGGCAAAGAATCTAAACATATCAGAGAGCGACTGGATAGAGGTCCTGAGTGATGATCCAGATGCTTTGAAATGGATTGAAGAAACTGAAAAGGCTGAACTAGAAATTGAATTTCTTTATGCTTCATTGTATGTCGATTTGCGAATTTGGGTAGGTAATATCTTTCTCTTAACCAGACGACATGGCTAATAAAGCAAAGACAATGATCTCTGTCCTTAAGAACCACACAGATAAAAAGAACGAGCTGGCAATGCTCAACACTTTATTCCCTCCCGGAGAACAAGATTTACCCAATGATAGAATCATTCCAAAAACTTTAAGGCAACACCGAGCAACATTTTTCCAATACTTTACAGCAATGGAGAAAACGGGGACTCGTCGTCCAATTCTTGAATTTGAAAAGAAGATGCTTATGCGAGACAACCGTCATAATTATGCAGCTGTAAGATGGAGATTAGAGGAATATTTAAGTCTAGCTGAGAGGATGAGAACCAAAGCAGAATTGGTGTACGGAATCGAATTTTTCCGATCTAAGAACAACAATACGTCCGATGATAGGCTTGGGGTCTCACCCACCTCCCCCGAGAACACCGATGAAGCTGATAGCAAGCTGGAAATCTCAACAGACCCCACAAGGCAATCACCAACACCAACACTGAAGTCAGTAGTATCAATGACCAGCATTAGAAGCCGCTTTCATGCTCTGGGTTCGCACAGGAAACACAAAACAACAGAGGACAGTGCATCTGTCTCTAGTGAATCCAGAGCTGCTCGCGATGTTGGAAATTCTTTTAGTCATTCATCTCCGCAGCCTTCTGAGCCAGAAGAGCTTCGTGCCGTGGCCGATCGTATTCGATCATTCTCACGGCCAACTGAATTCGTATACCCAAACTCAGAAGCAGCAAAGCATGCCGAGTTCACGAAGCTTCGAGAAATATCAAGTCTGCCACCTCCTGATATTCCGATTCCCTCTCCAAGTACAGCGGTGTTTGTACCGCCGCCTCTCAAAATACAGAAAATGACTAAGTTGGAAACGGACGACAAGAAAAGTCCTCTCGCGGGTGTGGGAGGTAAATCAAAAGTTAATCTCAGTATTGAGGACACAAGTGCTGGAAAAACAAAGTTATCTAAAGCGGCAACATTTGGATCAGTCGAAGAATTCACCCGCGAGTCAAAGAAATCTGAGCCTGATCTTACGAAGAAACCAAGCATGAGTTCTCTCAAGCATTCCAAAGGGGCGAAATCATCCGCAGCATCAAGCGACAAATCTGATACAAGCTTCATCCAAAAGCAGGCTTCCCCACCGGCACCAGTCCCCAACAACTTTATCAATTCATCTCCTCCACGCAACAAAAGTGCTCAAGCCTCGAAAATCGACGGTGAATTAAGCTTAGCTAAGCAAGGAGAATCTGCAGATGATCTAAAACGATCTATAGACAACGAAAAGCCATCAAATCAAAGTTCAGCCTCTCTCAATCGAATACAAACAAAGAATTCTTCAAATTCCAGAGATAAATCTGATGCAAGCATGATTGCATATCCGTCTACTAATGGAGTACTTTACGGCGCGCCTCTTTTACCTCCAAGACAGATGACTGACGACGAAAGTTTGCAAGTGAATAATGAGTCTGATTCCACAATACCTAAAAAGCCGTCTGACCAAGCATCTATCAACGCTTTAACACCTACTACTGCTCAGGACAATTCACCATCTCCAGACGCAACTACTCCAGAGATGGATAAATCAAAAACACCCAAGAGAAAGTTTGACTCGTTGCGGCGTCAAAAAACAACACCAACTAACTCACCCAAAAAATCTAGCGACGAGATAAAGCGTCCCTCGACATCAGACTCGAGTCGGAAGAATTTCTTCGCATCTCACCTGCACCGGAAGGTCTCTTTCACCTCTCCAAGCAAAGCTCGTTCATCAAGTGATGACCTTCGGCCATCAACATCTGGCTCACAGTCTCGAAAGCGACCGCCTCCTATTAGCACAATTCAACCTCCTAAACCTATTCTCAAGAACCGCCCAGGCGAGACTACTGGCTTTGGAGGCTATTTTAAGAACTTGGGTCGCAATTGGACAGGTCATATGGTTGTTCAGCCTGCTAGCGTCAAATCACCTCCGCTTCTGTTAACGCCAAATCCGCTACTTCCAAATGATGGAGGCAAATTCCTAGAGAATGAGTGGCAACCCACAGAGCTTGGTGCTGAGATAATTCAAAAAGAAGGAGGAAAAGTCAGAAAGACACCAAGTCTAGCAAGCCTAAAAGGGGCTCTTAGAAAAGCAAAATCAATGACTGACATGGTCCATCGCGCAACACCAGATGCACTAGGCATTGAGTACACATCTTATAAGGCTGAAGGTGCTGATACTGTTGAGAAGAAGTCAGATACTTCACCACAAACAGTCGTGGAAGCGTTTGCTCCTAGCACGCCTGAGATGAAGCCGAGAAGACTCCAAAAGAAAGCCAGCAATCTATCACTGAAATCCAAAAGCAGTACCAAGTTGAAAATATCGGATCCAACTCCTGTTGATGACTTCGAATTGAGCCTCGGCACTGACAACCTGATTGATATCAAAGCTCCAAATAACAACAACAAGCCTTCAATCAATAGTAGTAAAGCGTCGAAGAAAGATAGAAAAGCCCAAAAGAAGTTAGACGAAGCCTCTTTCGTTCCTTCTCGACCACAAACCGCGCCAGAGTTGACGGAGAAAAGTTCTGATTTCGATACATGGCCTGCAGTGGTAGATGAAACTCGACTCCAGAACGTCCCATGGAAGTACAGACATAATTATGCCGAGAGAGACCTCCCTCGACAGCAGATGAAATGGGAGGCGTGGCTTAGGAAAGAAAAGAACCCTCCCAACCTGGCTCGATCTCTTGAAGGAAAGTTGAAGGGTATCATTAGTCGTCCCAAATTGTTCAAGGAGTGGTCGAATGAAGAGAATACGAAAGAAGCAAAGCCATTACCTCCGCATATTTCAAGAAATTCCGATAATCCGGTTCCAAGAATCCCGACATACGAGGTGAGGGAGGGCGAGGAAGAGAAGTGGAAGGAATGGGAGCCCGTAGGCGGGCGATTTGGAGAAAAAATCTCACCATGGATTCAGAGAGCAGACGACGGAAGTCGACCCCAAAAAATGAATGACGGTGGAATTATCGTTCATCTACCTTATACTACCTCAGATGAAGAAATTCTTCTCGAGGATGCTACTCCTGAACAGTGGAATGATATTATGGCAAAACGAAGGGCAAGACTGATTGCATGGAAGACAAGCAAGGAGAATCGAGTTGTTCGCCTTGTTCAACCCGACTATTCAATCTTTAATCCTAAGGATGTTGAGGTTATTGCTTCAGCTGAGAAAGGGCGTCCAGTTGCAGTCACAGCTACTAATGAAGAAAAGAGTCCAGGGGAAGCCACAGCCATAACTAAGGAAGACCTTTCAATCGAAACCACAACTATGACCGAGAAAGAACGCCCCGTTGAAGATGTTACATCTAAGAGCCCAACAATAAACATACCAGCGCAATTCCGGTTTCCTGCACGCACAAAATCCAAACAGAAGAAAATGCCGCCAAATATTGAAAGAGGTCAAGTAAAGCGACTTGCCGATGTCTTCCCACTCTCTCAAGCTGAAGCGGATGAGTTTAGAGATGTCAATGAAAATGAGAGTATGGAAATTCAGATTCCATTTAATCTTACAGTAAACAACAATTATGAGAGAGTCATTATTCCCATTGATGATTGGGAAGATCTTGAAAAAGAGCAGAAGCAAAAGAAGAAGGAAGGGTTGAGAAAAGCCAAGAGCTCTACGGACTTGAAGCATAATCCTTTGTCAACAAAGGGCAGTGTGGTCTCCACGTTGAATGCCGACGCTCAAACTTCAGCTGTAAGGGTTAAGCCTAGCCAGGATAGCATATCTGTCTCTGCCTACAACACTCCTACATTAAATAGCGCCCAATCCTTTTCTTTATATGCAAACGACAGCTACAACGCATCAGTTCCCAATTTCACTGCAGACTCATCTGTCACGGCTTTCCAGACCGCTAATATTTTCGCGTCTACCTCAAATTTAAGAACAGCTAGGAACCCTTCAATATCGACTTTCCAGACACCCACAATGCCATTCAACTCATCTTTCACAAGCGATTATAATCCTCCCGCGCACACATCCGCCAGCAGCAGCTTCAATACGTCAACACCTAACTCAGGTATCAAGCCAACCCCTTCTCTTGCAAATTTTTTCATGACTGGCTCGCGTCGACCAAGCACTGCTTCCTTCGGTCCATCTCTCAGATCCCGCAATACAAGCGTTGGCTCCAACAGCAAATACGCACCAACATTGGAAAAGCAAAAGAGCACGTTTGACTTGAAGACCTTGGGGCGAAAGAAGCGGAACTCGAAAAGAACTAGTTTGGTTAGTGAGAAGAGACTAAGTGATAGAGCAGTATTTAGAACTGCTGTGTCACAGGGACCGAGGAAGGGGAGAAGAGGGGGGCTGTTCAACCGTCGAGAGAGTCTAATCCAAGAGGAAATCTACGTCTCTACCGCATTGACTCATAGGATGAGAAAGAAGGTGTTGGCAGAGAAGGAACATAAGATCATGTGGAAGCTTAAAGAGAAGTCGAGAAGATTGGCCCTTAAGAAGGCAGGAGGGACCACCAAGATGTGGGACGAGAGTAGTGATAGTAGTGACGATGAGGAGAAGACCTGGGGATAGATTGTGGACTCCGCTTGTTGAGGGAATATGATGACACGATAATGGAGAAATGCTGTATGAATATGTATAGTAAACAGATAATAATGATATCCTAACAACCTCTTTGATCATAGAGACCTTGAGATGGTCACGTGCTGAAATAAAGTTTCGTCCGTCAGATCGCGTGAAATTTCTAGACGCGACGTAGCTCTCCCAAAACAAGTGCACCAATGATGGTCACCTCACGCTCAACATGAATGTGTTCAAGCGGTTCTTCTCGAGCCAGCCAGCTCCAGCAATCAAGCAAGAGGAAGAATCTCCTGGTGAGTTTTATTCAATTGGGTTGAGAGAACAGCTAGATTTAGTTTGGACTTGGGGAGGTGGGGTGGAATCACGATTGGAATTGAGAGCTAACTTTCATGATTATTTCGATAGAACCGGATGTGAGGGAAAATTTGGATCTCCATCGCGACGGTGATGAGGATGCCCGGGGCGAAGAAGAGCAGAGGGAAGGTGAAGGTTTGGGGGAGGAGAGCGAGACAGACGGACATATGATTGTGGAAGGAGGGGTAGTTGATGCCGAAGAGGAAGAGAGCAACGAGGTTACAGTTCCGATACGTGATCATGGTGTCACCGGACAGAGTGCAGATCCAGAGGAAGAGCAGCAGGAGTCGGAAGAGACTCATCAGCCTGTAGCTCCAATACGGGGGAAAGGTGGAAGATTTGTCAAGAGGACGAATGTCAGGAAGGATCTAAAATCTAAATCGCTAGAAGAGGATGCGCCAACGAAGCCTCAAACAAAGAGAAGACGCACGGCAAAGAAGAATGATACGGCTGCTGAGGTGGAAGAGGATGCGACCATGCTCAGTGGAGATCAGGATCCTACAGAAGTCTTGGAGGAACCCAGCAGACCGAGAAAGAGGAAGAATGAGGGAAACTCTCCTTTACAAATGGAATATATATTGCCAGATACTACGAATGGAATTATCACGGAGGAAGTTGTTATGGCAGCAGAACAAAAGTCCTTTGCGAAGCCATCACATCGGAAATCTTCCGAGGAGCAGGCCTCTGATACGGAATTGATTCCACCTGGGCTAGCTGCTCTCCCAGCTAAACTTGAGAAGGCGAAGAAGAAGACCAGACTCTCTTCTCAGGAAAATCAAACTTTTGCCGAAGATGACGATGATTCTGCTGCACCGCTGCATCAGCCTCTTACTCCAGCGCATTATCATCGTCAAACACAACCCTATACCCAAGATGATGCACCGACTTCTGCTCAACCGCAAAGGAACACCGAGCCTGAAGAACCGGAGCCTATTCTACCTCCATCGAAGAAAGCTTTAGGCAAGCGGAAAGCCTCTGATGTTGCTACCCAGCCCAACAAGAAAGCTAAGAGAAGTGCTCATAGTGGCGGCTCTGATCTGCGGAACTTTGGTTTCACATCAGAGCACGAGAGGTCAAGATCTGGCTCTATGGAAGGACTTGAAAACGCCTTGAGCACGCATCGCGATGAAGATATTGGACAGCCAAGTGCTGTAGCCAGGCTACAACAGCAGCCAAGAAGGGCAACGCCCAAATTCACACCGATAAACCCAAAACGAATGCCCCGTGTTGAATTATTCTCGGCAAGAAAAGAACCGGAACCCATTGCTGACCCTCTGAACCCCCAGTGGGAAGATGGTGACGTCTCTGATTTTCAGCCCGAACCAGAACCAGAACCAGAAGAACCAAGATCCACCGAACGCCAAAAACGGCGTTTGCCAGTTGATGAGCCAGAACAATCTAACTCCAAGACGCCACAGAATCGGAGTTCTAAATCAAAAACTCCGAAGACTCCAAAATCTCCCTCAACACCGAAAACGAAACCTAAGCCGAAGAAGAAATCCGCTCCATCGGTAAAGACTGGACGACTTACCGCCGAAGAATATGAGACTATTTACGCTGCGGCGGAGTCATGGAGGGACCAGAATGATCTTACTCAGTTTTCGATGAATGAGTTGATTCAATCCGATCCTACCAGGGATGCAGCTGTGAAGGAGATGTTTAACTTCATATGTGAGGAGGCGTCTGACACCCCTCGGGCGAAGGTTATCAATGCCTGTCGGCGGAAATACCATAACTTCGAACGTGGCTCGTTTACCGAAGAACAGGATGGAGAGTTAAGGACTCTTTATGAACAAAATCCTGGAAAATGGAAGGAGATTGCGCAGGCTATGAATCGATTCCCTGAGGATTGTAGAGATAGATGGAGGAATTATCTTGTTTGTGGCGAGAAGATGCGCAGAGATCAGTGGGATCGCGAAGAAGAGGAGATACTTCGTACTGTAGTGGCAGAGGTTTTGGAATCGATCCGGGAATTGCAACCACTAGCCAAGAAAGGTACTACGGAAGCTGAAAGTTTGATTGATTGGAATATTATCAGTCAGAAAATGGGCCGCACAAGAAGTAGGCTCCAATGTAGTACCAAATGGAAACAAATCAAAGACCGAGAAGAAAGTGATATTGAGGATCCCGTTGCGGAGCAACCTGTCACGGAAGTCAAATGGCGCCTTGGAAAAGCAGAGGAAGAGGTTGATTCAATGAATGCGAGCGACAAGTTAAATCTCTTGTATGCCATTCGAGATTGGGGCGCAGGCAGGGAAGGGAAGATTCCTTGGAGAAAGATTCAGAAAGAAGGTGTCGGACCTAAAATGGCACTGAGAGTGGCTTTTCGAGATATGAAGGAGCAAGTACCTGATCATGACGAGTACAAGCTGAAAGAGCTCGTTGATTGGCTCATCGATGCCTTTGAGACAGCTTCTCCTGATGAGCCCCCAGGATTTGAATTTCGTCGATCAAGCCAGAAAGAGAAGGCAGCCAGAGCCATCAAACAGACGTCTAGAATGCAGGTTGTGCAGAAAGAGCTTGAGGGTAATGGCGAGGGGCCAAGCGAGCCTGGATTTGGAAGAAGAAGAAAAATGGCTATGATTGATGAAATGGAACGCAAAGATATTGCGAGCCCTATGCCACAGCCTATGAATGGGAAGAGAAGGAGGAAGTTGAGAGAAATGATGAGAGAGCAGGACCATAATGCGAGCCAGGAGCCTACCAATGGAGATGCTAGTGTGGAGATGAGTGACGAGTTTACAGGCGCTTTCGAGAGTCTGAAAAATGGGAAGGGGAAAAAGGGGAAGGGGAAGGCGAGAGGAGAAGGTCAGGCTCGGACTGCAAAGAAACCGGCTCTAAAGGCGAATAAGGGGAAGAAATTCCTGAGTGAAGAGAAGGTTGAAAGTGATGAAGAATCTCAGCCTGAAGTAGAGACTGAGCCTGAACATGAACCGGACCTAGAACAAGATTTGGGGCTTGAAGTACATCAGAACGGCGACTTGGAGGAGATATTTGAAGGTGATGATATGGACCTTGACGAAGATCCCACCAAAAACCAACGAGATATCACACCTGATGACCCAACGGCTTCTTCTACGCACTCGTCCAATAGCTCCTCGACGTCCGAATCGGAAGGCGAAGAAGATACAACCAATGTACAACGAGTTATCACGCCTGATGGTCTGACGGCTTCTTCTTCGGACTCATCCAATACTTCATCTACCTCCGAATCAGAAGACCAGGAAGATTCAGCCAATGCACAGCTAGAAATCGCGCCTGATAGCCCAATGGCTTCTTCTTCCGACTCATCTAATTCTTCCTCTACGTCTGAATCAGGAGACGACGAAGAGCCGACCCCCAAAGCCAACACCTTTATACTTGATAAAGCCGATGAAGCCGATGAAGAAGACGAAGATGAGGAAGATGAGGAAGATGAGGAAGATGAGGAAGATGAGGAAGATGAGGAAGACGAGGAAGACGAGGAAGACGGGGAACCAAAAATTTTAGGCGAACGCGATGAAAATGAAGACGAAGAAATGGTAAACGGTGGAAGTTTTCATGATACGGAAAGCATAGATCTTGATGCGCCAACTCAACTCGAGTCTGACAAATCTGAAGAGTCTGACGATTCTGAAGAGTCCGAAAATGATGAACCGAGCGAACAACAAACGCCAGGTAAATGGAGAAAGGGATGGGGGCGGGCCGTCCATGCATATATGCATAGCAGTGCGAACGGGAGCAGACAGGGAGATGATTATGACCCTAAAATGACGGAAAGTTCAGATGAAGGCAGTATCCCGGCTGTTCCCAGAGCGAGAGAGCAGAGTACAGAGTTGTGAGAAAATATGATACCCCCGGTTAGCAAGTAGGTGTGGTGGTTTGGCGTTAGGAGGGAAATTAAGCCAACACTAAGGTAAAATAAACATTAACAATTTCATAATTGAGTGGGCAGTTAATAAACCACTTTTATAATTTCCGTTCCCCTCTTTCTTATAAGCATATGATGAATGTAATCTGAGCCGTTTTCTATTCTATTCCTAAAATAGGACCAGGACAAGCGCCACAGCACTTATAATCTCCAGTCCATCCGGCTACATCTCATCCGCTCACTTCTCGTACTCTCATTTCTTACCCTATCCTCCTTTTCACTCTCCAGATCACTTCTCTACCCCTTAATCTCTCCCATCTGTTCCTCTCTCCCATCTGTTCCTCTCTCCCATCTCACCCCCCTCTCTCCGCACCATCCCCAACCATCAGCACTCCGACAAACGATACGCGATCCACTCGTGCCTCTCCATGGTGACCGCCCACATCTCGAGCTGGGCCGGTCCATGCGGAGCGGGAGCATCCGTTTTGAAATCTCGCTTTCTCGCCTCTTTATTCCCTACGTTGCTACTTTGCAGTGGGGTGTTAGCTGGGTGTGTGGTTTGTTTTGGAGGGGAGAAGAGGAGAGGAGACGTACGACTCTTGTGCGTGCGTGCTGCGTAAGGAATCGGTGGCCCAGCTCTTGCTGAAGATGGGTGAGACTTTGCTTGAGATGAGGGAGGTTTTTGGGGTGTATGGGGTTTCTGGGGTGCGTGGGTTTGGGGAAGATGGCTGGAAAAGTGGTTGTGTTTGGCTTCGCACGTTGTTGGCCATTTTCACCTGCAGTGTAAATAACTGAATACCCAGTTCAGAGTTCAAGATGGAGTATATTTAAACAAGAGTATTGACCGTGCTTTCAAAAAGTGTTGTTTCAACAGAAAGAAATTGTAGCGGGAAAATTCTCAACGTCTCTGAAATGCCGATTTCAAACACTTGTGGCCATTGTACCAGTTTCTTTATATACTCTTTTTCTTTGTTATGTAAGACAAAATCTTATATCCGGTCTGATCTTGAATTTCTCAGTACGACGTTGGGGTGGTGAAGCAAGCGGACTGGAAAGACTGCTACCTGGTGCAGAGAGCCCAACGGTGTGAATCGCATTTAATGCATTCAGTCATATCTCTCTTTGAAGGTAAGGCTCAGCAACCTTTTCCAGGCGGATGGAATATGATTAAATCCTACAAGTGAACAAGTCATGTTGTACAATTGACGCGTGCAACGGATCTTTCTTTTCTCTTCCTGGGCATGCTGGAATCTCGGTGATGAGTTTAGAATATTCATTCTTTTTATTCTTATTTTGTCCTAGGATATCGCCTGAGAAGCCCATGAATCAGACCATATGATTTCCATGTGGGCGTACAGGCCTTGATCTGGATTGCTGGTCTTGAAGTGACACAAGATCGATTGTTGCACCGAGTTAGCATGACTCGATAAAATTCTCACTCCCGAGATGAGGAATTGTCATAATACCTGGGTTTTCTGTCATATAAGGTGCTGAATGATAAGTAACCGGAAATTTGGGTGCCAGTTTTGATGAGCCTGTTATCATGTAGTGGAACCGGGAAGGCTGTACCACAGCTCCTGTCTTCGAAAGTCGAGAAGAAGGTTTGATTGTACAAGAATAGGAGAATAGAAAGATAGATGGATAGAAGATCTGGGTCGGAATTTAGATTGGGATTGGGACTGAGAGATTCAATGAAGACTTGTAGGTCCTAGATCAATATGTAGTCATTATTGGTAGAGAACCTGATGTCCCTCAGCCCAACTCGTACAGACTTGGAACCCCAAACTTCCTCAACATCGACAACTTCGGTTCACCAGGCTCGGGACGATACATATGTCGTTCGCCTCAAGATTTCCAGGAGGTGAGCATGTGTTCGATAGCTTGCCCACCCGGCGAGACATGGAACGGTCCGATAGTCTTGTGGGCCCAAGAATCCTCCTTGACTTGTGGTTGTGCTCCAGACCGCGCTGCATGTCCGGTTACACAGATCGTGGCTTCAGTATCAAGGATGAGAGCGGGTAATACAGCTGCAAATGGATGTCGTGGCTGGTTTCAAAGCCATACGACGTGATATGTTCTTTCCTCTTGGTTCTATTGTTGACAAGAGCGAAGAGAGCGGCAAATGATGGGCGGAAAAGTGATGTTGATTTGCTAAGAGGCATTTCGCAGGGAAATTCTCTGATATAATCTCGCCGTTTCATGTTCCTAGCCTACGGAGGAAAACATTTGAAAAGAGGATACAGGGAATTTCTCGACGTGGTGGTAGTCATGTGATATATGTAGGTACTTTATCACGTGGAAGTGAGCCTAGGTCAGCAGACTAAAGACCCTAGGTCAGCAGACTAGAGACTCTAGTCCAACAGTCGAGGAGATTTAAGGGTCCATCCACCAAAGTCAACAATGGGCGAGCTACCATCCCGCACCACAACATGGTTCCAGTTCTCATAGTCTCACAGTATCCTGAAAAGACACAACCACCAGCATTACCCAGAGTACTGTAACTCCCCACATGCGATCAGAATCACGATCTGTTCCCAAGCTCACGCACGAGGCATGACGTAGCCAAGCCAGGATTGCCCAGAGACCCCTCCACCCCGATCGCATGTCTTTCGGCACCACCTCATTGGACGGCTGCATCCAAAAGCTGGGGGGTATGCAACCGCGAATCATCAGAGCCAGGATGCGTCTCGCAAATCAAGAAACCAACCTCGCTGATCGAGGGTATCGAGGGGTCAAGGCATGATGGAAGAGCATCGCAGGGAAAAACAGGGAAAGGAGGGTACCTTCTTTCTTAAAAGGCGGCTGCTTTGAGCAAGAGGACTTGACGACAGTGAATTCATCATTTCCCATTCATCGGTTTAGAGAGAGAAGAAGAAGAAGACGAGCCCACCGCAGCAGAAAAACCGCCCAAGTAAGCACCCATCCACCCATCCACCCACCTATTTTCTCTTCCCATCTCCGGCGCGGATCCAGAACCGCTCCATCAACCATGGCTCGTCCGTAACCCACGCTCCGAGCTCCTGCTCCTGCTCCTTCTCCTGCTAACCGTCGACGCCAGTTCAACCGCCCGCGCTCGACAAGGCCCTCGATCAGAACATCAAACCGAATCTCAACCTCAACGTCGAGAAGAAGAACATGTCGGCGACGCAGCAGCAGGATCAGAGCGTCCGCGACCAGGCGACGGCCCAGCAGCTGCAGTATGCGGCTGGCAATGGGGCCCCCTTCATCCCCCCGCGGGCTGAGGGCTACCGTCCCGCCGCCATCCGCGAGAGTCGGATCAAGGATCGTCCGTACAAGCCCATGAATGATAGTTTGAGTATCAAGATCGAGCTGGATCTGGAGGTCGAGGTATGATTCAATTTTCTTCTGTGTTGGCAGGGGATGACTTGAGAGGATGGAGAAGGGAAAGGCTGCTGGATGACGAGGAAGACGGTGGCTAACTCGTCTCTGATAGGTTGATTTATATGCGCGTGTGAAAGGCGATGTGACGCTCGGCCTGATGTGAGTGGATTGGGTAATGGTTGCGAGACGTAACAAAGTATGATGAATACGGCGTTGGCAAGGCATGTCAGGAGTCGTGGATTGTACGAAATTGGTTTGAATTTAGAATGAATTGAAATATTTAACAAGTGAAAGTCTATCAAAACCCCAGAATAAAGAACCAAACGCCAACTCCCTGCCGTTCATGTCGTGTAGTTTCCAATATTTTCCTCAATCAAACACGTATATCAAGTTCTCTTCTCTTTGCCATTTTCCGTAAGATCAAGGTCACTGATGGAGTCGTCATCTGTGTCTGGGTTGTTCATCTGTCGATGTTCCGAATCCGAGGTCGTATTTTCCTCGGGTTTGTTCTGTTGGTTATTTTGGCCTTGTTTTTCAAATTTGTCTCTTTGTTTTCTCTGTTGCTTCGTATTTTTTGATACCAAGTTCTTCGTGGAAGGTCTTGATTGAACGATACTTTCTTTTGTACTATTGACTATTAACTTGTTTTGAGTATCCATAAGATCCTCTTGGCGAGGCTCTTGAGGAGACTCTTTCTTGGGGCTGTCAACTGCTTCAAGCCATCTGTTCAGTCTTGGCCCAGGATCATATTGAATCTCGTCGGGGAACGGCTGCTGAGCGTTGAAGCTAGCGACATGATTTTTGTTGAATCCCCGCGGGACATGCTTGCCGGAAGAGCTGTAATCGGCTGAGCAGCTCGAAGGGATATAATCATAATGCTCTAGGCACAATCCAATTTTCGAGGCTGGGCTAGCCAAATCAGTGGTGGACTCGAATCGACACAGAATGTGTACTTATGTGCTCCAAATATTCGCCCTGGAGTTGTGTCGGATGACGGGGTATGCTGTTCGGAAGACGAAGTTGATGAGGCTGAATCTTCGTTGTCTGTCGGCACTTCGCAACCTCCAAATTTGAGTTCCGTCATGGTAATCCAAGGGTTTTCGTTTGGCTTCCGATCTGAATTGTTTGCTTGCATCGCGGTTTCGGGAAGGGTCAGCCAGGCAGAAATGTTGCTTGGGCGTAATGTAGGCCGTGATGGAGGCCGCAGCAACCACTCATTGACACAACGAAGTCGAAGATGATAAGAGAGCTGAGAAAGGCACTGCCTCCACCGGAAGGAGAGAGACCAACTGGCTATATGAGACTTAACTTACGGCATGTGATGATGCAACAATCACGAGGCTGACGTATTTTGGGCTTGATGTGCTGGAGCTTGGTATTGACACAATGCTAGGATTCGGTGCCTGCGACGCTAGAGTTTTCCAGACCGAGCCGATTCCAGGGCGGGAAGCTTCTCGGCGAACCATTTTTTAAGAGATCCAGGTATTACCAGTCAGGAGAGAACACTTGGAGTCATCCTATGAAAAATCCTACGCCACTGGCAGTCAGGCTAAGCATGTGGAAAGGATCGACATGAATTCGCACCGGAAAAGGGAAACTGTCCCCATAAGGTACACAACCCTCGAGGTGATCGCCAGGTCCAGTGGGATAAGCCCTGTGAGACATTTCAGAGATGCCCTTCAGGGTCAACATAGAGATAAGAAGCAAGAGGGGGCAACAAGGACCATGCAGAGATCAGGTGCAATCCAAATTCCTAGAATCTAGTCCCCTTCGCCCATCTCTGGGGGGAGTCCGCCTATATGTACCCCTTCCTCAGAGGCTTCCAAGCCATTCAATGGGAAAAGCAATCAATTGATTCGGGTTTGAGAAGGTCGCCCTGAGGAGGCTGCAGATTGCGCCTCGTAGGCTCCCGCGCCGTTAGTTGATAAGTTCGAGGCCCACCGAGGCAGAACACGTAGATGCATTGGCTCCTCCGATGATACCATTAGATCTTGTACATGTGGAAACATGCCGATGGCCGATGAGGAGAAAAGCTGATGCGTTGGCAATGGTGTTGACGGAGTTGTCGTGAGGTGTTGTTGCTCGAAATGCATCTGTCGTGAGTCAGGTGCTTAGTAAGCGATAGCCTTATGTTCTGTGACGGGACACCGCTGGCGCATCCCGAACAAAGTTTTTCAGCCTTGTTGCAACCATCCGTTGAGTGTCTTATTCCTATTTTTGTATCCATGTGTGCCATATGTGGTATCAGCAAGCCGTCCAATCCCAAGGTTAGTCCTATTTGAATCATACTCTAATTAGGAGCGAAGGCTGGCTGGCTGACGATAGATTGGGTAGACTACGGTTCTGAAAGGACGTGACTTGCAACATCCATTTTTGGGGCTGTAGGAGATGGTGAGCGCAGTCAATTCATACTCGAGGATCAAACAAGGATGGCTGTTGTTCACGACAGTTCCAAGGCCACCGACAGGCTACCACATGTTGTCTTGGGGTCTTGGAGAATACCACGAATCCACACCCTCCCTCTTCCTCTACAAAGACGTCAATATTGTCGAGCATCCTTGCAGACCGTCAGGTGCTGATGCGTATCGTGTTATTGTGTCAAGTTGCCAGCGCGTTCCGTTCAGCCTCCTGGACTAAACTCTAAACTACCTGGTTTAATGGTTTAGCCTAGCTGGACGGGATGATTTACTGTACACACTGCTTCTTTGTGCCGCTGTCAGCGACGGAAGAACAAGATCCAGCTGGTTACATGTCTCAAAGACATCGAAATCTTCTCTCGTTCAACTCCAGAAGCCGAACTTCCGACTGGGACTCTTCTATCCCGATAGGTGTGATGCTACCCAACTCCTTGTGCTGCATCTTGCAGAAACTACTGAGCGCCTTTGAAGCCTCTGCAATCCTCTGTACCTGAAAATGGCCTAGAATTGAAGTATGGCGTTCTAGGCTTTGGTGGGGCTTGACGCTACGGCTTACTCAATACGCCACACCGCGACTGAAAAGGAGAAAAGCGTTAGAGTGGCCACTCAGCCCTCACGTTCATGCCAGCCACAGGTACCCTCCGAAGCCCAAACTGGAAAATTTCTGGCTTCGTTAGGGTTCTTTAAGACATAATTTGATGAGCATCAGTCTATTCATCCCCACACGGCAGTCCTTGTAGGGGATGCTACCGCAGGCAAACTGCTTTAAAACTCATCCCCACCTCACCGTGAGAATTGCTCTGTTTGTCCCTTCATCTCCTTATTGCGCGTACCCAAGATCAAGGCTCACTCATTTGCCTTTGACTCTTTCCAGTCTCTTCCGTTAAACTTTTCTCAGTCTTTCTTTTGCTTTGTTTCCAGATGCGTTCTTTCGTAGCTTTTTCGGCCCTTGTTGCCCTCGCAGCAGCTGCACCACGTCCTCAAGGGATTGAGGTGGTTAAAAGCATTATCAGTCCTACAACTTATTCCGATGCGCTCACTGCGACTTCCTACATTCACACCATCGACTTGACATCTGCTATTTCTGCTGTTGCGCAAGCCGTCTCCACGGCACCCATCTCAGAAACAACTGGAGCAGCTTCAGTCGGCGGTGACAGCAAGCGTGATGAACTCCCCGAAAATATCATTGAGGCTCGGGTAGTTACTGTATCGTCGACCAAAACTTCAGTAGTCACATCAACATCGTCATCATCGCCATCATCTTCGACATTACCCGCATGTACTCCTCTACCAACTACCCCGAACGTCTATAACATAGATCTTTCGTCACCTTCAGCATTTCAAGGAGATCCGAAGATTGCAAATCTTTCCAATTCAGTACCAACTCCATCTGGATATAACCTTACATTCTCGGGCCTAAACTTTTCAACTGAACATTATGGATATCAGGTATGGAATACTTCGCCGGCCTATACTCGTAATTAACTGGATTCCAGGGATATACATTCATTAACACCTATGATCCATCCCTCTGCGCAGCGCAATGCAATACTCAAGCTGGATGTATTGGTTTCAACCTTTGTAAGTTCAACTCCCCTTTTAAAACCCCTACTAATGTACCCTGACTCCAGATATTGAATACGACCCTGTTCTCGACCCGGCTCCAAATTGCCCGGCTCCTAATGCTACAGCCAACATCAAGTGTAGATTCTGGGCGGGACCTGTTTTTGCGGACACCGCTACTCAACCTGGACAATGGCGCGAAGACTTCTGGGTATCTATCGCTGGATCCAATGGCTATACATCAACAAGGTATAAAGTCGTCCCAGGCTACTCGGCACCGACATATTTTGGAATGAACACAATTAATGCACCGAAAGATTGTAACGGGGTTGACACTTATATGGGGCATCAACTTTTCACCACCAATGCTTTTGATGCTGCACTTTGCACTACCCTTTGTGACTCGCAGAGCGCTTACAATATCCGAAATACCAAAGTTGGCGACCCGCGACTTTGTAGATTCGCGGTTACATATGTTCTTTATATTGACGGCGCCGCTCAAGGCCAATATTGTGCGATGTATACAGAAGCATGGAACTCAACATATGCAACTAACGTCGGTCAAGTCACTGCTGGTCACAAGTATACTCTTGATTACAGCTTCGGATACGCCAATGCAACCGATCGTAAGTCTGATTATGATGCTGCCGAATCAATACGACTTGAAATGCTAATTTATTGGTAGCTGGAACTCCGATATGCCCAGCCGACGTCGCATATCTCCAAGCCAATGCTGAACCTTTTTGTTCCTCTTATCTTGGCACCCACTCGACTACGATCACTCAAACCACGACACTAGGAACGAGTACAAAGATTATCACCAAAGTTTCCACAGTTAGCAGTACTGTTTTGTCTACTAAAATCATCACCAAGCAGTTTACTACAACCATTTCAACTTCATCTGCTATAACTACTGTGGCTCCTATTCCTAAGATGAAACGTTCTGTGTCAGCAGTTCCTACACCTTCATCAATTGTGTCATGGTTGCCTGCTAGGGTCTCTGCAGGATGCTCCCTTGTTGTGACTGCTCCGGTCCTCACTTCTACCTACTTTAGCACAAAGGCAGCTCCCATTACAACCACAACAAAGTCTACAATCACAACTAAGTACAAGACGGTACGTTTTATCGCTCCTTTCCATCCCCTTTTCTGGCTGCCCTGAGAGTACTTTTGTAACTTTCATACTTGAAATTTGAATAAATTACTGACAAATTGGCTATTTAGAGCATCACTTCCACAACTACCTCCCTCGCCATCAAGACAGTCACCAAATAAAAATAATTCGAGTTATTGAATGTGATAGAAAATGCGGCCCACCAGTGACTCTATGAAATCAAGATCAAATCGGTGGTGCTGAAGTTTCTTTTCAGGCGTTCGTGTTGGAGCTGTGGTCGGTTTGTTGTTACACGGAAGGAATGTCCCTCTGGTTTACGGAAATGGGAGAAACGTCATGGGGGATTTTTTTTCCTACCTATCCTGTCCTAAATCTATCTCCTAGAATTCTTACTTCCCTGTTCATATTATTTGCTAGAATTTTGAAATGCGCTAATGAAACTGTTAACCACAATATTCCCTTTCCTTTCCTCGTCATCGGTAAAGCCACACGTGCCAATATCTCATCTCCACATAGGCCTCAGTAATAACCATGTACGGAATGCCAAGAGTTTGATTTAATTTAAGGTTGCAAAGCTTCAGTTCGACATTAATTCAGCTAGGTTTGTCCATTCAAGGAATGGTGTGGACTACTTCTCCATTTGAACCAGCATTCAGCTGCGAACCTTCAGCCTTGAATTCAAGACTTCTCAATGATATGTATGCCTGCTTCTCCTGCTTCAAATATTATTGCCGTTTGTTATTCAAAATCAGAGATTTCTCAAATATTAAATTAAGCACCTCATTTTAGCGTTAGAGAGATGAACCAAGGCAAACTTCAGGGTCCAAATAACCTTTTCCTGAATTGAAACTTTCATGGACAGTAAATTCCAACGTGTAAGATCTGAAAACATAGCTCAAAGTTTAAATACTGAGTGAGCACGAATACCATTATAGCAATTCGAACCCTTTTCACCAAAAACAGGGTAAAAGTTATTGTTTACATCCCGTGGCAGTCTTTATTATGTGCGCCACGACTAAGTCAATGGAGAAGCAGATCAAAAAATAGGACGAGTTTTATATGACTAGAAGTACAGTTTCTTCTATTTATTTTTCCAAAGCGCCAAGTTTTCTCTCTGATCAAGCCTTCTAATTCTCTTTCAAAACCTCATAGACGCCCTCGTAACTTCTCTGTGGGAAAAGCTCCCTCGCCTCCGCTAATATACCCATAGCTCCCATCAACGCAAATGCATCCGCGGTCGGGAAAAGCAGACTCCTTCCCTTAGCCAACATCTGCTTCTCCTCAGTACTTCCAAGCGCCAGTCCAGAAGCTGGTTTGTTATGTTTCGCCAAAACACTCTCATATCTCCTTACCGCATCAAGCCACTCTGCCTCTCCTCCCCATAATCCATCCAATCCCATGCTGATTCGACAATCCAGACTACCGAGCCATACACTGTCGATATGCTCGCCAACTTCGGTTAGGATGGCATCGAGATTATTGATACCCGTGATGGATTCAATTTGAATGATGACGGCGGCTTGGTGATTGAGATTTTGGTGCAGGGAGAGAGAGGGGTTGATGGGTGTGTCAGTGACACCGAGTACGAAGCGTGCTGGGGGAGCAGAGCGGGTGCCGTTGACTCGGGAGCCGAACTTGGTGGCGGAGGTGATGTGTTTAGCTTGTTCGACAGTGTCCACTTGAGGAACGATGAGTGAGGCGCCAGCATCGAGAGCATAGCCAATGTCGGCGTGGCCGTGGCCCGGCATACGAACGAAAGCCATGGTACGTCCTTCGGAGATGAATTGGATATCCTGCACCATCTGGAGGATTGTTAATGTGGTTCGAGAGGTTGTGAGACAGGTGGATTTACCTGGGTCATTGTCTCGACATTCATAGCAGAATGTTCCCAATCCATGCAAACGACATCGAAACCCATGGGGGCTACCCATTTCGCGATGGGAGGAGATGCGAGACCGCAGAAAAAACCAACTAGAGTTCTTATGCGACCTGCATGGGCGTCGGCGAGAGCTTCGCGGGCTCGATGAGGTTGAAAGAGAGAGGGAGCTCGATAAGCTGCCATGCCCAATTCTTCAACTCGAGAAGCTGGGGTCGCAGCGCCATTATTTATACCGTTTGAAACCATGGTGCTTAAATGTAGAAGAGTAGAGGTGCTAGAGATGATTGTTCTGGAGAGTATGGTGATATAAGGGAAGAGAATGGGAGACCACTGCCTTTTTATATGTATTCAACGCTGTTCACCGACTCGGCGAGCTCGTTCCCTACTTCTATGAATAACGCCGCTGACGAGATCACAGAATTTATGTGACGGGAGATCATCTAAGATACGAGTTAAAGTCATTCTTACATCTGCCCTAAGCTCCGTCCATCTGTGCTAAACAACTTCCAACCAGCAACTCCACTTTTTTCAAAAGGCGTGCCAATAAATGAAAGATGTAGTCCGAAGTTGGATAACCGTCCATCCTTGATATGCGTTTATGATCCTGATCACAAAACGTAAAACAAACTTTAATCACAGAAACAAGAAAACTGGGATTTAGAATTCTGATATAGATAGCCACGTTACCCGATCACGACACTCGTACGTGTGACCAGGCAACGCCCTAACTACAAATCACCAGTACCGCCTGTGAATTGATAGAAAACTGCTGTGGAGAAAAATGTTTCGGTGATGCTCCTCTTATGATTTAGGTCTAGACGCGTGGCGGTCAGCTTACCTTATTCAGCAGTATGAGTAGAATTAATAAACTCGCATTGTCCTAATTCGGATAATGCTCATCTGTGTCGGCCGAGATCTGATTAGTTTGATGTTGACTTAGCATAACTGTATCGCCACCAGGAAGTCCTCGAGCTGTTTCGTTTAATACTGTTATTGTAGTCCGCATTCCACTCACATCTGGGTGAGAGGTAGAGAGTCTCAATCCTACCTCGCACCCAATCTCTTTGGTATTTTTTCAAAGCGTTATCATATTGTTTCGGAGCTTGATCGTTTGGCTCCTATAGTCATCTTATTCCTTTTTAATTTCCTTCCCTACTTGAAAAGTGTTGTTGTGCACCATAATTCGCCATCTGAACTCGCTTCGCTGAAATGTTGGGCTTCTGATCTATTGAAAGTTTCTTCCTGAATTGAAGTACATAGCTGGATATACTTCGCTCCTTAGCGAATGCAATATGGCTGTTTGTGGTAGGATGGGCTCTCAGGACTTTCAGGACTTCCAAGACTCGTTCTCTTAGACTCGTTCTCTTAAGACTCGTTCTCTTAAGACTCGTTCTCTTAAGACTCGTTCTCTTAAGACTCGTTCTCTTAAGACTCGTTCTCTTTTAATGACTCTGAGAGCCTTCTGCCACGCATCATTGAAGCATCCACGAATGGCAACGACAGAACTTGAAGAACCAGGTGTTGAAGAGCCAGGTGCTCTTTAAGGAGCCATAACGCCACTTTATGCACCAAGCGGGGAAATAAGGCCTTACTCGTTGTCCACCGTACTCGCACGGTCACCGTACTCGCACGCCCCTCAAGAACTCGATTTTTTACCCCACCCCTTACCTTATTTGCACTCTTATTAT